>VXAV01013314.1:169290-183506 GCA_013399715.1 Alectura lathami | reverse complement strand
TGATAAAGATGTTGAAGAGCACCGGTCCCAAGACGGACCCCTGGGGGACACCGCTCGTGACCAGCCTCCACCTGGACGTAGAGCCATTGACTATAACCCTTTGGCTGCCACCATCCAGCCAGTTCTTTATCTAGCAAACAGTCCACCCATCAAATCCACATCTCTCCAGTTTAGAGATAAGGATATGGTGCGGGACCGTGTCAAAGGCCCTGCACAAGTCCAGGTAGACGACATCCGTCGCCCTTCTTGGTCCACCGATGCCATCACTCCATCATAGATGGCCACCAGATTGGTCAGGCACGACCTGCCCTTGTTGAAGCCGTGCTGGCTGTCTCAGATCACCTCCTCATCTCGCATGTGGCTTAGCATCTCCTCCAGGCTCCTCCATGATTTTCTCAGGCACAGACATGAGGCTCAGGCCTGTAGTTCCCCGGATCTTCCTTTCTCCCTTTCTTAAAAATGAGAGTGATGTTTCCCTTTTTACAGTCACCAGCAACCTTGCCTGACAGCCATGGCTTTTCAAATATGATGGAGAGCAGCTCAGCAACAGGCTCCCACAGGCTCTCAACCAGTTCCTGACTGTCACTCAGAGGCAGCTCCTCACAGTCTATGCACTTCTTAACATAGAGGGCCACTCCTCCACCCCTCCTACCTTGCCTATCCCTTCTAAAATGCTTATAGCCCTCCATGGTGGTATTCCAGTTGTGAATCATCCCACCACATTTCTGTGAGAGCAACAAGATTGTAGTTCTCCAAGTGCACCAAAGTTTCTAGCTCCTCCTGCGTGCACTGGTATAGAGGCACTTCAGCTGGGCTATCAGTTTCCCCTTGGACCCTGGCACACCCCTCCTTGGCTGATCTCTGATGCACCTGGTTTTAACTCCTTCTCCCTTTGAATCTAGTTTAAAGCCCTCTCATCTAGTCCCATCAAATCCTGGGCTGGCATCCTTTTCCCCCTTTGGGATAGGTGGGTCCCACCTAGCACCAGCAGGCCAGGTGCCAAATAAACTGCCCCAGTCCTGAAGGTCATACACCATCTGCCTGAACCACAACCATAGATAGAGAATTTTTCCCAGTAGCAAGTACAAATGTAGTATTCGCGAAGTATTTCTGGCTCAAATCTTATAGAACCACACATAACAGCATATCTCTCAGGGTCAAAACAAGCACCTGCTTGATGAGCAAACAGTACACAGATGCTGGAAATCATCTGGGAGGCATGATTCACATTTGACAAACTGAGACAGAGGTCAGGCCACAGGGAATAACAAAAAAATGTGCTTTTACCAGAGAAACTTCTTAGAGGCTATGGTGAAAAAGTTTTGTCTTCCTAGACCCAAAGAGCACTGACATCTGACTTAAGGTTATCATTTCTTTATGATGGAATAGCTATCAGTTTTCATACAGGAAGGCAAAATAGAGTTTGACAAACAGTTAAAAGACCACCAAAGCAACATTTGTTACCTGGACTGGAAAATAAGAAGAAGGATTTTGGTGTCCAAGTTGTCTGTTAGCCTGACACACAGAGTGGCTAGATTACCACAATGTTTATCTAAAACCCCCACACATCTGCTACCTACAGAAATTCAGAGGCTTATACAATTTGTTATATTTCAACAGTATGAATCCAAACACCATTTCTCTTTCTTCTGCCCACCACACTCACTTTTAATGAGGAAATTATTTCACTTGTTTTAGTCTGTGAAGTGCCTCACAGATAACCTATAACTGCACTAGAAGCACTTCATCCATTCTCTAAGCATCAGGCCTACACTACTTTAAACTGACTTTAATTAGATTATTCCTGACTCTGCTAAATACTTTGCATGTTGGAAACACCTAAGCTTTCTTTTTCACAGCTGCATTTCAGCAGCAGTCACTCCATGAATAATTAGCACACAGAGATGCTTCTAGCTGCTGGGAGAGCTCAATGGTTTGGCTGGTCCTCACACTTTGAAACTGTATATTTCCCCAGTTGAATTGTTTCTGCCTTCTCCAGTTCTTTTTGGCAGTGCTATTTTGTTAGTAGTATTTGTCATTAGTCCACTTCTATTTTTTCTGTTCTGGACCATCAGTAGAAGTAACTGTATTCTCAGGAATTTACATTTGTTTGAGTGTGTGTTTGTGTGCTAGCCTTTGCTGTTATCCACAGCACAACCAGTCTATTCAGTTTCTTCCCTGCCAGCTGCACAGTTGGCCAGGCTTGACATAAGACAGTCCCTGAAACAGACATTAAAATAACTAAACTCAATTCAAGATATGCCTTATGACCTGCCCTGTGACAACGCTATACCACTATTCACTTACCACCCATTAAAGAGGTCAGGATTTGATGCTGCTTTTTTCCTCTGCTCCTGTGGCAGCAGCCACTAGGGGTTCTTGTAAATTATGCTATTTACTCAATTTCTTTGTTACATTGGATCAGAAGAGTCTTTCTGAAGTGGACTGGGAGTTCATACAAGCAAAGGTCAGTAGCAGGTGTGAGGGCTATTTTTTTCGTGGATGTGCTGGCTCTCCTATTGTTGTATGGCTGGATTTTTTTTTCTCTTTGAAAAGTAGATTTGAGGCACTAAATCTGTTAATCAGAGAAAGAACAGCTGATAACTGTCTTGAACCCTACCCCTATCCAGGATTTTAAAGCTCCACAGTGAGGTTGATGCTCCCCTACCCCTAGATGTTACATTAGGAAGTTGACTTATTTTTTGTTTCCTACACACCCTTATCAGTTTTGAAAATTCTGTGAGTAGCAGGAGTAGGACCCTGGCACTGGTTGTGAACAGCTCCTATTTATTTTAATGTAAAGTAGAAGGGTCTTCTTTTAAACTTTATTTTAGTATCTTCGTAATTCACCTTGAATCTTGGTAATTCTCACAGTACCCTTACATATGACCTATGAAAGAGTATGTTTTCTCTAATCAGATGCTTTTTCTATTCTATGTATGTAATCAGCTTAATTGTTTAACCGACATTCATTCATTATTTTGGACCAGAGTTATATAAGTTCCCTCCACACCACTTTTGCTTGAGATGCAAACTCCTCATAGTTTGACCAGTTTTTAGTCCTGTAGAGCTTCTTTATCCAGTCAATTCCACTAATTAGTTCCATTAATAAATGAAATTGAGAACTTCATGGAATGGGTATAGGGATAATTTTGCACTGAAATCCAGCACGTCAGCTGCTCCGCAGTAACCACCTGTGCCATCTCTTGTACCTCCCTAATGCCTCACTGAAAGAAGAGTAAACTGATCTCACCCAACAAACAGCATGACCATATGTACAAATAACTGCTTTGCAGGTTTTCACTTTATTCCACCATAACTTGTGCCACAGACTTAGCGATCTTCTTTCATTTATGGTCCAAGTGTAATTAATTTTTATCGATTCATAATCATATTCATACCATCATCTAATGTTCTCTGCACATTGGATTAAGTGATTTTTAATGGTGATTTTTGCTAGAATGGTCATCAATATCTACATTTACTATAGCATTACTAATTCTTTTATGCATTCAGTGCTGCACCATAAAAATTTCTGATAATATTTCTCAAATAGAGCTAGAGAGTCATTTATTGTTTGCAAATTTGCCAGTGGAATACCACAGAAAATCCTCAGCTTTAAATAAAATCCTTATCAATGCTTTTGTAAAGGGCTAACTAACCTTAAAAGTCTTTCTTTATCCCTTTTTGTCTTATTTTTCACTAAGTTGTTCCAGTGTTCTCAGCTTGACACGACCTTTATGTTTAATCCTTCCTCCCGGTAGAACAAAGACTTTAAAAATAAGACCATGGTCATCATTGTCACATTTTAGTCTCCCTTTTAATAAATTGCTTAATGTCCTTCAATATTTCAAATTCTTCCATACTCTTTGCTGTATGAAGAGTTTCATTAAGAGGGAATCCATCTAACTACTGCTTTCACCAATATTAATGCGTTTTTTACTGATATCTGGCTCCCTGCTTGGGGATGTTCATCACTCATTTGTTACATTTTTTGCTGACTTTTCTCCCACACTAGGACCAGACTGAAGTCAAAAAAAGTCAAAATGCAGACTGCTTTTTTGTTTTATTTTGTTTAAAAAAAATAAACTTCCAATCTACAAAGATATTAACACGATGTATAATGGTCTTCTCTGTGATTCAATTTTAATGTTACTCTTTATATATAGAAACAGCATTTCAAAACACCTTTTTGGTGCCCAGTGGATATTGGAGCAATATTCTTTATTACCACACGGTGTCACCTTTACAACTCTTGGATGAACAACAAATTTACCAGGAAGTTTCAAAGGAAAGTGTTAGCACAATTCCTCGCTTGTTCCTGAACTTTCTATATTAATCTCTATAGTTAATTTGTTTAATTTCATGTGGAAATTGAATTAGTTACCTGTTAGTGCTGAGCAGACATCTCATTAAGAATAGTCTACTTAGTTTAGATGATGTTTTTGCTTTTTAAATTTTAGAAGAAAACTAGGATTTATTTCCATTTGATAGTTATTTAAATCTGTACAATATAAAAATAATTGCAATGACTCATATATTAAATGTGGGTATTAGCTAGGTAGGATTTTTAATATTTTTGCTCTTTGGTTAAGCACTTGTGCATTTATAAACAAAAAACATATCTCAGAATATTTTGACACAAATTTGCAAATTTTTAATAAATGTTTCATTTAAAAAAAAAAATCACCATACACAGAAATTCACAGAGCAGATTTATAAAAGGGACAGAGACAAGGATGGAAAGATTCTCTTTAAAAATATCAGCTGAGTGCTTATGAAGAATGTGGAGTTTTTTCTTATTGGTTTGATAGAAAAAGCATACAGTTATAAATAGCAGTTTTAATTGCTTTTTCAAATGTGCTGCAATTCTCCTTTTCCAAGATGCCTTTTCATTACAGTAAGAGTATGTGATTAACAACTCATTTCCATGAGCACAAAGGAGTGCAGAGGGACAAAGGCAGGTAGGGGAGCACCATCAGAGACACAAGCCCCAGTCCTGACCCTGAGGGATGCCCTAGGGAAGCCTCAGCCCACAGGCCTGGGTGACAGTCCTCAAATGCATCAAGGGAAGCAGATCTCCTTAGACTGAGGGGTGTCAGTGCCTAGGGTTATGGGACTCATGGTGGGATGCAGGGGAGGACTGCACAAGACTGATTATGGGATGTTTAATGGAGGCACTGAAGATGGGAAAGGGAAGGATCAGGGCAATTTAGGGTGGAAAAGACGTGGGAAAACAGAGGGATAAGGGAACAAAAGGGACCTCTTGCATGTAAACATGTTGCTGTTCAGTACATTTGTCTGACCATGCCCTCCACTGAACAACCACAGTGTGTCCTGTCTTATGAGAGTCCATTTCTAACTGTTTTCTGGGGAGAGAGTCTCTCTCTTGTGGTGCGAGCAAGCGTGTATGGAGGTTTAAGCGCCAGCAATTGAAGTCCCACCACAGCTCACACAGTCTATGTGTCTGGGGTGCCAGCAACTGAAGAAAGCAAGGGTGCCTACGTCAGCATGTGATTGCTAGCAGACACCAAGATTAGCCAGCAAGCAGGGTCAGAGGATTGGGAGCCAGAAGCTGAGGTAACTCTAGGTCTGGCTGGGCAGCGGCAGGTCTGAGAAGCAGCTACTGGAGGCCTCATGAGGCTGTGGAGCTGCTGTCAGTTGCTGATGTTGCTGCAAGTCTGGGCCAGCTGCTGGAGGGACCCATTTGTGTGTGTGTGTCTGTGCGTGAGCAACTGGGCGACCAGGGGAGTGGGGGGCCAGGTATGCGTAGGTTGGGTGTGTAAGGGCAATTATTTGGGGGCCCCACAGAGGGCATGGGAGTGGATCCCTGAACACCAGCAACTGGAGTGGGGCTGCAGGCCTCAGGTGCCAACAGGTGGATTCCCTGGCTGTCTATGGCCAGCTGCTGAGGTCTGACTGCCAGCAGCTTGGAGTGGGGCTCAAAAATGTGGCAGCATCTGGGGAGACGGCAAGCTCTGGACCAGCTTCTGCACTGGCTGTCTTACTGAAGGAGCAATTCCTTACAGCTATTGAAGGAGTCTGTATTGTGTGTGTGCATGTGCATCTTTGTGTATGCGTTTTCTACTAGCAAGGCTTTCATCCTGATCAACAAGAGAGGGGACCAGTGTGAGGCAGCTGGAGCTGCTTGGTTTGCACAGTTGCTCTGTTTTCTGTGTGAGCCCACCTGCGAGGCCAGGTGTGGGTACATGCATATATACATCCCCCGTGTATGTATGCACACGTGCGGGCTGGGAAAGCATGTTCAGGCTCATGGGGGCTGGACCAGGGAACGTGGAGCTGCTGTAGCCTCACCTCTGTAAGGCTACTGGATTCAGCCGCACCAAACTTTTACAGTGCTATAAAAACTTGGATAACTTAAGCCCTAATCCACTGCAGGTCCATAGAAACATTCCTCTGAGCTTCAACAGACTTTAATAAATCACTAATCCAGCAAAAAAAAAAAAAAAAAATTAGTTTAAAATTAGTTTAAATTATTTATTAGTTAAAATTTATTAGTTAAAAATTAGTTTATTTAAGATGATGGAAGAACCTAACTAATTTCTTAAGAAAACTTACCTAAATACATACATACGTTAAAGGCTGGAGTTTTGCTCTAAACCAGAAAGTCAAGAATAAATATACCAGCTACAGCTGCTGTTAGAGAAATGAAAGAATATAGTATTTACTCAGAATAATTTTCAAGGAAGGCCTTGGCTGTAAGCGGTCCTACCACTAAAACTTGTGTTAAAAAACTGTTTCATTTTAAGATCTTTCATGTAATTTCTCACTCAAAAATGCAAGCAAGGAACATTTTAAAGAATTTAAAGGTTACTGTTTTCACTTTAAATGAAGATATAAGCATAACCTGTAAATTTTCTCATAGCATACTGTGTAAAATTATCAGCTGCAGTGACACTTTTAACAAATCTTGTATAGGTATAACATTTCTCATCCATTTTAATAAGCGGGTGTGATTTTATAATTGCCTTGTAATCACTGATGTGGTAAATATCACTGCTGCAGTGCATTACTACCTGGTAAATGAACTTCAATTACTTACAAACAGATTTGCTGTGACTTCTATTTTTCCAAACCAGAAAGCATTGTCCTTTCTCTTCTGCACAGAAGTAAAACCATCTCATTACAAAAATGCTTAGATTTAGAAAAATCACACCATCATTTGTCTCAGAAGTTAACATTGCATAAAACATTGCTAACAAATTTGACTGAAGTGTCTGAGGCAAAATGCAGAACAAACAGTAGCTATCATAAAATAATCATATAATATTTTCATGTCCACTTCTTCCACACACTCAAATTTTACTTGAAATAGTTTTAAAATACTTACATTTAGTTCTTGTTTCCAGTTCTGACCACATTTCTCTCCTATCTATGGATTCAGAAATGGGTTAAAAATGACCAACAGATAAAATTGCGTTATTCCTTCCCATAAGAGAAGTAGTCATGTAGTTGTGTAGAACATTGGCATTTGACTTTGCACCTAAACCAGCGTCAACCTGAGGAGGAAAAGTTTGTTAATGGCTTATCAGCCACTCTTCTTTAAGCATACGTCTAAACTCTTTCCAGAGTAACACATATGCAGTAGTTAAATCTTTCTAATTATTATAACCATACTGGAAGGCTGCGTATTAAGCAGTACAAGTCAAGGAACAACTCTCAAAGAGGCAACAGGCGCATGAAAGAAGCTAGTCAAGTTTGGTTTGTTAATCACATCATCAATGCGTTTTATCATTTGTTTTGTTTTTGTTTTTTCTTTAAAAAAAGCTACTTAAAAATATTCAATGATGAGTTCTCCTTAATAATTCATGTACCTTGGGTAACACTCCAGGGTGACTGAGATCCTTAGAAACATTGACAAAGACTTTGAGAAAATTAAATGAAGCTGACAGTTTTTTCCTTAAGCGATCATCTGAATTTAAGCACAAAGGTCATTTGATGATGCATATTTGCATAGTCATACATGGCCTCAGACAACAGGCAACTGATTCACAGATTAGTTCCCACTTCCAAAATCTGGCTGACAATCTAACCATTTCTAACTGATAAAGCTTTGCCTTCTAGAGGAAGGAAGTTAACTGCTCTTATTCTGATGTTGTTATTTCTCTGCCCTTTAACAGAGGAGTTAAAAACAGCGCACAGGAAGGCCTTTTTTATTTTACAGTACAATGATTTTTACAGAGGTATTGCTGGTAACCTAACCTAGACACTGCTAGTAAGTCTCAGAAAGCAGCATGTGGAAATCCTGTTGTTAAAAGGACACAGCCTTCTAAATTTCCTCCAATATGTATGCAACGTGTTTCTGTAAGCTTTAACGTACTATGTTTCACATTAACAATCAAGGCAAAAAGACCAAATTGGTAGATTAAAGCTGTGTGTGCTGAAGTTACTCACATCTGTATTATGTGTTTTTCCCAGGGTTACTTTGGGATAGATGAAGTCTGGTTCTTGGACCAAGTATCTCCACCACAGTTGTGATGTGAAAACATCAGAACCTTTATTGTGTGACATCAAACCGCTACAGGATGTGATGCCCTTTTCTCCATCTCATGTGGGTAATGTTATCACACTATTCTCCACACCTGTAGACATGAAGCCTCACATATGAAAATGTGAGGCTGTCATACAGGGATTTCATTTCCAGTTATTGATATATTTTAATCATAGGTTAGCACATCACTTTGGTTTCTTCTTAGGACCTAAAACTCATCTCCTTCTACTCACAACTGAATAAGGGACTCATTTGCAAAGCAGAGATTAAGATCTTTTATGGCTTAGCTAAGGAAAGATGTAAAAAAAGTTTTCAATTCAGCAAAATTTCTTTGAAATGTTAATTTCTTTCACATCATACAGTTGGGGTTTTTTTCTTATTTCGTTATGAATGATTAATACAGATTCAGTCTACAAGTCATGGCAGTAGTGACTGATTAACTCACATTGTTAGTCTGATAACAAGTATCTGCCAGCATCCAGAGGTCTTGAAGGTTAGGGGAGGGTTTTCATAGAATCACTTGAGTTGGAAGGGGCCTCTCAAGGCCATCTAGTCCAACTCCCCTGCAGTGAACAGGGGCATCTACAGCTGAATCAGGTTGACCAGAGCCCTGTTTTGTTTTGCTTTGTTTTTATCCTGAGCTTTATATTGCAGACCTGAAAGAGCAGCCAGAAGAATGACTCTGTGACAGTCAGGAATCATACCTTTTCCAATTTTTTGTGATGTACACCTACATTCACACAAATTACTTATGTGAACCTGTAAGTATATTCTCAAATTCCACAGTGGTTAATGGGACTTCAGCATGCAACTGCAAGTACTTACTTGACAAGGGGCGCCAAGTTTACTGTTCCCTTGAAACGCACATAAGTCTCTGTACTGATGTCAGTTAGACTTTGTCAACATATGCTTCTGCTGGCAACATTTTTAGTTAGTCCACTAGTGTATTTTAAAGGCATCCGTGTAAAGATATCCAGCATTTTAGAGGCATTCCATATTGGGAAAAGAAAAATAACCCTTTAATGTCACAAAATAAAAAATGTGGTTTTTTGAAGTACAATAAAAATTTATTGCAATGATAGAGTTTATGAATATAAAGGCAGAAAAATCTAGCTTGAAAGATATAAAGTAGATCAAAATATACACTCTGGGGTAGATTACATCTGCTGAAAACTATAATTCTAAAGAAACGAAGAGTTTTCCAGTCTCCCACCTCATCTATTAAAGCCAATTTAGCTATAGCTGTGCAATATCATCACAAAATTATTTTGTATGTTTGAATACATATATTACTTCTTGTCCACCAGGGCCTTTTCTGCTAAAGCTGCTTTCCAGCTAGTCATCCCCTGTGTTAGTGGCTTGGGCTTAACCCTTACCCATAATGCTGTTCTCTAAGTACTTCCACATTTGATGGTGCTCTTCAACTCTGTTTTGTTGATTATAAGGTCTGCCTTGTCTACATCAGTCTACATACTTTTCTTGCCAACCAGCTTTCCAGCTGTTTCCTTTTATCACAAGTTTTAATTCTCAGAAACCATAACATTTCTTCATTTCACTCTAGGAAAAATTATAATGTATTCTTGCATCTTAAACGCTCATTCATAATGGATACCAGCAGAAAGTATGTGCCTTTTGGGACTAAACTAACACTGCTGCCAAAGGCACAGGACATTTGAGCTTGATAGAAAAACCTTACAAGGTTGAATAAGACAAATTCTCTTTTGCATGCTTGATTTAGCACCTCTTTTACAGGTTATTGTAAGACCATTATCTCATACGTATTCCCATTATAGCCGGTTGTTTATAAAAACTTTATACAACTTTGATTTGCCCTATGTCTGCTTAGTATGAAATATTATTTTCATAACAATTTAATTTGATTAAAAGATATTATTGCTTATGTCTTTTTTGTGTGTGAACTATGTATGTGATGGCATCTGTGTATTTTGAAAGATTTTTGCTATGTACAAGAGGCCAATGCTACACATTGAAAATAGATAGGCAAATACACACATAGGTGTATCAATACAATTACAATTGTAGGAATGCTGATCATATATCACACCATTCTGCAAAAGAAAAGAAAAGAAAATTAAAAGTTCTACACAAGAGCCATGAAAACCTTTCAGAGAGAGAGTCTTACACTAAGGTGAAGATAAGGCATTAAAATATTACTTTAAATTGCATGGAGGCATGGGGTTTTGAGCTGCTTGAATCTTACACTCAAACGAGACCAGTCCCCTGTACAAATTCAGTTTCTCTTATGTATATTAAGAATGGGAAATTTAAATTTTTGCACTGATGCATCCACATCAGCAATGTCAATATATATATATATATATCAGTTGTAACATCAGCACTTAGTCACTTACAAATAGAGATACTAAGCAATTCATTTTGTTTACTCTCTATCTTTGATCATGGCCCTCCACTGGCACAGCTCCCTAGCAAGATGTCTGATGTCCAGATGACACTCTAAAGTCCTAAGTCATGAAACGATAGAACCTGAAAGAGTAATAGAAGGCAGTAATAAGACAGCAGAGGGTCAGATAATGGAAAATCATCTGATGTATCATCTAATGGTAATTCCTTCTCTTAGGAGTTTCAGAATTTATGCAACACATGAACCTAACCTGTAAAGGTTACTGATAATATATGATCTTAGGCTCTTGCAATTCTAATTACCCATAAAAGTGATGATCTCATTCTGGCTGAGCAGAAGGAGATACAGCTTCATTCACTATGCTTTGCTTTCCCCTTTGCATACATTTTAGTTTACAGTTCTGGGCTGCAATGGTTCATCTGCCCCTCTTACAACAACAGAAGTGTTTCCCAAAATAATCTGGAATTTACGGTAATAGAAAAGATCTGATATGAAAGCCAGTGAGGCACTCTGCCCAGGCTCAAGTACAATTGATTGGAATTTAAAGATTACTCAGCCAGAAAATTTTATGTAGTTTTCTGCATAGTTTCACATGCACAGTCATTTCTGGAAAACAAATGAATACATGATCCTTCACACCCACTGAGAAATCTGTGTATGGTTTAAGAGGATCTGAAGGAGTCACAAAATCATAGAATGGTTTGGGTTGGAAGGGACCTTAAAGATTGTCTAGTTCCAAACCCCCGCCATAGGCAGTGACATCTCCCACTAGAAGTCATTTCAGACTCCCACTAGAGTCATTTATTTCTGAGCCAGTTTCAGTGTACACCGTAAGTATCAGCTCCAGCTCAGAGGTCTGAATTAATATTTCAGACTTTTCAAACTAAGTTTAGAACAGTTTTCCTCTACCTCCTTGTCTTCCCCACACATTGTTAAAGCTTTAGCCAACTTGGCAAGTAGCACAACATTTTGCTTCCTAAGCTACAGTTTTAGCTTAGTTTGCCAGCATTCAGATACAGTCAGGCATCTAGACCAAGGAGAAGCAGCAATACCCACAAGTGCCTTATAAATGCCTCTCTGCTCTTCAACTTAGTGCCAAGGTTAACAGACAACTTAAGGAGCACAAGGGATTGGTGTAACCACTTATGACTGGGGTAACTCTGCAGAGGAGGCGGGGAGAAAAATGACTTGCAAGTCACTTTTTCAACCAGCCTTTGATAAAAACAAAGATAATACTCTTTGTCTTTTGCTACATAGCCAGGATTGTACTGTCAATGTTATGTAAAGGTCATTTGAAGGTTAAGGAGATTGCTTTTTTTGTTAGTGCATTAATAGATGTTTGAAAACATGTGAAGAGATGAACAAGTTCTGGAACACTGCTCTGTACTCTTTGTTACCCTGTAAATGGGTCTGGTAGAAAATAGGAGAGAATTCACAGCAGGAATAGCTAGTAACTCTCTGAGAACAAAAGCACCTAGATTAAATGACCCTTGAATCATCTTATTCATAGAGATTTATGTTAGAATTTGATTGGAATGGTGGTTTTCAGCGCTCATCTTGAAAGAAGTTCAAGGCTATGGTTCAGTTAAAATCTGTGAAGAGCAACAGCTTAAAGCTTGAAAAAAAGCTTCAGTTCCATGTTTAGTACACAAATGTAAGCCCTGATTCTTTTCACAGTGTTTAGCCAGTTCTGCCCCTACTTACTTTGTTTAGTAATCTGGTTTCTGCTGCTAGCTCTCATCTTCCAGATCATCTTTCTTTTCTAGTGTTTCCCAATTATGCTAGATACTTGGTTATTATAACATTTCCAACAGAGAATCTTGAGTTATAACTCCAACAGCCAAATACCATTGAAATATATTTTAGCATACAGAGTTCCCAACATATTCTGCTTTTAATTATCATTCAATTATTATCAGCAGAATGCAGAAATTATCTCTTTATCTCCTCCTGAATTTTCTGGCATTTCATTCTTTTTTCTCCATATGCACCTAACCAGTACAAAGTAAAAAGCAGCTGCAGTCACTAACTTTCCAATAGACATCATCCTAAACCTTAAAATGCTGATCCAGAGAGTGCTGATCTTTGATTCTCCACACCATGAGAAGATTCAAGCCAACCATTACCAAGAAGATATTTTAACCTCAAAGCTAAATGCTAGCAGTGGCACCAATGAGGGAACAAAGAGAAACCCAGGAACTCAGCTTACCTCCTGTCCCACAAGTTCATTACCCACAAAATATATCAGCACCTCCCCTTTTCCATTTGCCATGTTTTAAAATAAAACCATAGAATCATACAATTAGAGATTCTAAAACAGTAAGTTCTGTTTATTTATTCCTAAGAATGGTTGCAAATGCTGACTCTAAGGAGTGATGTGGGATCTCAAAAGGATGGAGGTGCTTTCTCAAAAGCCCGTGTGCTCTGCAGGAAATGGTAGGGTTTAAAATACACCTTTATGTGCTTTTTTGTTATGACTAGCTATAAGTGACATGGCATGCAGGTTCTCTCTTCTGCGTAGAGCCTATCTCTTGGCTCAACACATTTGAGAGCCTCATCAGTTAACAGAGGGAATAAATAATTCTAGAGGTCAAAGGCCTGAAAGGTACACTGTGAAACACGCAAATTTAACTAAGCCTTTCCATCAGGATTTTCAGGAATCAGACCTGTTACATTTTCAACTCCACCTTACGTGTCCAAATGGTGACAAAAGGATTTCAAATAGCAATTACCCACTGGGAACTTTCTGTCTTTTGATATAAGACAGATAAACAGACGTTATGGCTTCACATGTAAACAACAAACTAGTTTCACTTGCAATCAGTGTCAGAGATTAGATAAAAATTGCCCAAGGCAATGAGGTACTACAATTTACTGACTCACTCTCTCCACTAACATTCAGAAGCCATGCTAGTATTTTCACAAAATTCCTGTGAATAACACTTTACTTTTGTGCTAAAAGATTGTTTATATGAATGTTTATTTGCTAATTTACAGATCTCTTTGAACATGTTGCTTTACAAGATCTGCTGGTATTAACACTGAGATGTTAGAGTATCAACATTTAGTACAAGTCACTTCACATTTCACTCAGAGATTACTGGAAGAGAAAACCTGACTGGATGAAATTCTCTTGTGTTTCCCATGAGTCACAGTACAGAAGCCCTTCAACAATACAAAATGAAGTCTGGAAAGTAGAGAAAAGAGACTTTATTTTGTGTAAATATGTTAATATGATTTTCATCATTGTAATGAAGTTAACTGGACATATATTTTCTAGTTTATCATGCTGACGTTGGTATAATGAAGTCAGACCAATTA
>VXAV01013314.1:142577-166694 GCA_013399715.1 Alectura lathami | reverse complement strand
TTTTTTTTTCCCAGCTAGATACAAAACAATGACAAGATATTTCAGAAGACAGGCTCTCACCAAAATCACTGGCAGTGTGGCTTGGATCAAGGATATCCAACTTCAACTCCTTAAGAGAATTTGTTTCAGAGGCTGAAACGCTATTTCCAGCTTCCCCATACAGTTTCATAAGTACATTGGTTTAATCTCAATGACAAACTGCTGATTTTGGCAGTGAAAGGGTGTGGGGGGAGGTGATTGAGTCTACCTTAAACTCAAAAGAATATGCACAAACATCAATTGACAAAATGAGTAAAATTCAGAATCCCTGCTCAAGATCAGGGCCAGCACATGTCTAGGAGTCAACACCAACAGAACTGTTCAAACTGCGCTAATATTTTTGTGTCTTTGCCTTATTGTGATGCATAATGCAGCAAAGGTAGCTTGTAATATGAAGGCAATATGTAGGTGAGAGAGGAGGAGCAATGTCCAATACATTACAACGTGCAGCAACTTGGTACCTGCAATAAGTTTCCATATGTCTCTTTCCAGTACTGCTCACATCAATACATCGATGTTCACAGTAACTAAAGAAATGGGAGTGGAGGTGAAAAATTTACAGCAATTTTTAGTTTTTCCAAAGTATAGCAAGATATGTTTATTTTCTTAGTCCTGTCTTAATGGCCAGTACCCTAAACTTCTCATGTTTTCTGTGATATTGTTTTCCTAAATATCTAGTGTATTCTACACAGACACATGTAAACACAAATTACTGCAAAATACTCCATGGACATTTCCAGAAACTAAACATCATTAGAGCTGATGATGAGTTAGTCCCTGGATGGAGCAGAGAGGCTCAGCCTACAGCTACGTGATGACAGAAAGAAAATGTCACCAGCTACAGATGTAATATAGCCAGAGAGGAAAATGAAGCATGCAAGAATTATTCTGTGAGGAAGACAAAGGGTAACTAGCCTAAGTCTCAGCTTAGGGCTCAGACAAAAAGAAAGCCCACAGCTGCAAAGGAAGTAACTACAGAAAAGAGCTGTCAAAGGAAATTGAGTGCTTGTCAATAACTACAGTGTTGTCTCTGGATGAATCAAAGGGCCCTGGCTCTCTATGGCTCAGACTGGAAATGCAGATTAAAGACAGGGAAAGCTTGGTGATTGATACATAGATGGGGACTGGAAAGAACTACCTACAAAACACCAAGGGCTAATGCTAGAACTCTGCCATGGAGAACATTCCTGGAGGGTTCCATGGAGGTTCCTGGAAGGAGAGGGATTCCCTGAGGTATGGTAACCTACATACGGTTAGTGATGTGGTTAAGAGCAAGAGAGCACAGAGCTACAGCTGAAGGCACTGTGGAAAGGGGCTCCTCAGAGGAGACAGAAAGCTGCAAAAAGAAATGTCCCTGAAGCATTCATAGTCTTAGGAAGGTCCCTTGCCCAAAGCTCAGTATTGCATTTGGGCTGAGGGAAAGAATAAGCTTAAAGCTACATTTACAGGGGTGTTGTAGATTGCCTTTTGGTGTAAACTAAGTGTTGGTTCTCAAGTTCATCTTTTTTTGTGGCTTTCGTGACTATTTCATCTTCAGACAAGGTAACATATCAAGGACAAGTTGATGCTGTAACACTGGGGCAAGCAAACTACTCCAAATACCTGAAAACTTTCATAACAGCAGATGATGTGTGTTCTACTGAGATCAGAGATGAAATTGAGGAGGAAGATTTTACATTCAATAATCTTAGGTGAATTCCATTTTTGTTGAAAGTAAAGTTATCATTAACGAGATAAAATCATATATAGAATTGATGTTCCTTTCCTGGTTAAAGCGTTGGACTGCCAAGTGCTGTGGAAGATGTTTGTGTGCATGCAAATTCTGTTTCTACAGAAATACAGTGAGACTGGGTAGCAAGAATACAAAACAAGAAAGTAGCACCAGTGACTGAAAAATATCTTGCTAAGATATTGCCCTGAAAGGAAGAGACATTTTGTAGCCACATCACAAAAGCATCTTAGAGGCTTAATCTGCTACCACTGATGGTAATATATGTGGGGAAAAAATTAAAAGAAATCATAGATTTCTTCTGTGGTAGAGTAGGAGTGGTGAAAATGACAGTGAGTCTGATTGTTACCTGATTAAACTAAAAGCATTTCTGAGAAGTGAGAAGCTCTTCAGGTAATCTGACATCTTTGCTTCATTTATGAATGGAGAGAATATTTTACCTTAACCAAATACTACGTTCTGTCTAGGATAGATCCAATTTTAGTTCTTTCTTGAATCATATGATTGGTAATACTACAGATGAATCACCATTTTAAATCTTTTCTGTCTGTTTTACATAAAATAGATAAAAATTAAAGATTTTTTCCTAGTGTCAATACATCTTCTTCCTATAAATCGCACTATTTGGAAGACCTTTGCTATTACCTCAGAAGATCAGTGGACTTTAATTAATTTTATTCTGTCTTCTAAAAGTGATGTCTTACTATGTAGAGACAATGATAAATTTTAGGCCATGAATGCTACGATTTTAAAAATTACTTTTTTGGTAGAATCTTGGCAATCCCTATCCCTGAATCAATATTAAAGTGACTCATGCCTCTTGACTTCCTCTTTGAAAAGGCAGTGCAGACTATTAATTTGTTGGTGACACAAGTTGTGAGCACTCATGCATATGGAAAGGACATTCAGGCACATATGAGCAGATTATATTTCCGGGGAAAGCATAACATTGTGGCCTTATTGAGAGCATAGAAGTGATCTGAATTGAATTTAGCTCATAAAAATATCTGCATATTCTTTGAATAGTAAATGGGTAAATAAATGATCAGGGAAAATTACTCTTTATTACTTTCTGTACCCAAATTCTAAAGGCTATAAAATCTATTGCTTTTGTATATTGTTTTGACTTCTAGTTCAGATAAAGAATGGAAATTTATGAGAAAAAGTTGTAAATCTTTCTGTGGAAGTTGATGAGAAAAAGTTGTAAATCTTTCTGTGTCTCTCACCAGGAATACCAGCTGAGTAGTAGCATTCAGAAATGAACAGAGGAAATCTCTGTTCTTTGGTATTCTCAAATGGCTACAACTTTTTCTTTGTTTTTTCAATCTTCCAGATTTGATTTAAATAGTTTTGGGATAAAAATATATTGATTTACTACACGTTTTTTAACATGCTTTGACTGACTACTTAAAGCAGTTGGATATCTCCAAATCTGGAAGGCAACAATTGATGAAGATATATTAAAAAAGGGTAGATTCCAAAATTTTATCATTAAAGTCAAAGAAGATTCATGCACATACAGGAAATTCCCCTTCAGGATCAAGCTATGTATGAAAAAAATACTAAGTTAGACTATGGATTCTTAGGCAAATTAGATCATTCACCTCTTAGGAATTGACTGGTTTTATTCTGGTGATACAAGTGATACTTTCTAAAGGGACAAAGATCCATCAGTAATGTAATGAAAAAGCTGTTTTCAGACTGGAGACCAAGAACAGGGAAATAAGCTTTCCTCATTCATTACATTTTGACTCTTTATCAGGCAGAATAATTCAAAAAGCTTTTTAATCTGCATCATTATATTTCCAATTGAATTTTCCTTCAGTTCAGTTTCAGATTCATGACAGTGAAGGTTGGTAGAGTTTTATCACTTATTTTGTTAGTATTTGCACACCTTCCAATTAGATAAAAGTACAGAATATTTTTTGTTAAAATAATCAACAGATAGCAAGTAATTTACGAACACAGTCAAAGTGACAGTAAAAGAGCATGTGAGGAAAAAATAGATTAAACAAAAAAAAAGTATCTAGTAATTTTAGATGGATGATTAATAGGGCATTACAGAATTGGAACAACAGACATATATTGAAGATGAGAAAACTGGAAATGCCAAACAGAAAAGGTAAAGGAATACTAACTCTAAAAAGTAGAACTGTGCCAAGAGAGAGGAGGGACATAAGGAAGTACTGCCAGGAGAGAGGAAGGACATATGGAAGCTGCTGAAGTCATGGCACATCTGTCACTATAAATGTTAGAGGACATCTGGAGTTATGGATAAGGAGAGATTAATGTTCAATACAGAAAAAGCCATTGGAGTAATGTAACACACGGCAACCTGAGAGCTGTGTATTGTGAACTGTGATATAAACACATTTAAAGAGAGAAATGCCCTAGGGATTGATTCTGTATTTCATTTCTCAGTGCAGTGGTAATCCATTTTGAGATGCTCTAAACAGGGCCAAATTTAAGTTAGGTAAAGACAGTCTTCACCCTTTCCTTCTCTCTGATATTGTTAATTAGCATTGCTTCAGGGAATTTTAATCTAAGTAGATACAATGTATGCAGATGAGGGAAGGCCACACAAGTTTTTCAGAAATGATGGCAGCATATGCAACATTAGTTACATGTAGGAAAAAGGAAAGATCAAAAAATGCATACATAAATTGAAACACTACGACAAGTTATCAGAATAACTCACAAGATGTAGCAGAATTTCTGTTCATAGATGATAACATTTGGGTTCATAACCCAACACTTGTCTAAGAGTTTGACTTGGAACAAATAGAACTAGAAAGTCTTCTTTCTCGAAGGGTCAGTTAATAAAATTTTAACCAGTGATCTGCTGAAAAAAAGCTGAGGAGGAACTTTTTACAAGGGCATGTAATGACAGGGTAAGGAGTAATGGCTTTGAGCTGGAAGAGGGGAGATTTAGGCTAGATATTAGGAAGAAATTCTTTCCTGTGAGGGTGGTGAGACACTGGAACAGGCTGCCCAGAGAGGCTGTGGATGCCCCCTCCCTGGCAGTGTTCAAGGCCAGGCTGGATGGGGCCCTGAGAAACCTGGTCTAGTGGGAGGTGTCCCTGCGCATGGCAGGGGGTTGGAACTAGATGATCTTTAAGTTCTCTTCCAACCCAAACCATTCTATGATTCTGTGATTATAGTTCACGGTGATTTCCTTTGTATTAGAACATACATGACCTGCTCTTGCCCTTGTTCTTTCTTCAGTTCTCTTATACACATTATGCTGAGGAAGGGTTTGCATTTTTTGATGTAATTGATTCCTAGAATAATTTCGATTGCTTAACAAATGCAAAATAAACAAATAAAAGATAAACTATTATTTGGACTTTTCTTTAAATATGATGCAAAGGGTGTATCAAATGACACTCATTAGAGAATAGGAAATTTAGTCTGGTCTGGAAAGTGAGAGCTTTCAGAATATTTTAGTTAATACAGCTAAAGAAATCTACATCTAAAGGACAGGAGCAAATAGGAGCAACAATACCTGAAAGCATGCTGTGATGGCCAGAAGCAGGCACTGACCAGCTGCTTCTTAGATTCAAGTGTTTTAAAATCACCTTAGGTCCAAGAGTCAGCTCTCATTCCAGAAATCAGATGGACACTAACATGAAGAACAGGTTGAAAGAGCTATTCTAGGAAAACTGACATGCCAAATGCTGTATTTTTTTACAATACCATGGGGTTACTGCAGTAATCCATATGTATCTGTTAGAAATATGAAATCCCATATGGTTGAACATCAAGGCCTTTTCCTTCCTCCCGCTTAAGAGTAAAAATTATTACAATATTTTTCTTTACTTAACCAGCGAACAGATTATTTTATTTGAGCAATAGCATATAATGAGGCCCTCAGCTGAAGGTTTCAGTTCATTTGACCTCTCTCATCAGAGAGATTATAACTTGTTTTCTAGCATGGATGTTGACTTACTCTTCACTGATACATATGAGCTTTGGGGAGTTTTTTAATCCTGACAGAAGCTGGATCTGGGTATACCAAAGCTCAATACAGTTCTGAATATCAAAGAGGATAACGTAAACATGTCAAAGACCTTTAAAAATGACTAAAATGTTAGAATTTTCTCCATGGCATCCCCAGTATAGGAGTTCACAGTGAACTCTCTAAGAGCTAAATCATATCAGCTAGGATCTACCAGTATATTTATAATATATTACTAATTTAATATTTACATTTCCAGATATCAGTGTGCAGTATTTTGTGCACTAATTCTAGACCAGTCCTGTAGCATTCTATCAGTGATGTTACATGAGTCCTTGGTGTGAGGAGACAGTTTTCCTGAGTGAAACAAACTGTACTAACAGATTCATTCACTGGAGGAGTTTTTAAATTATATTACTATGTGAAAATGCCTGCAGCAATAGATTGCTCTTAATGAATACACAGTTGAAGGCTTCAGGCATAGTAATCCTACTATAATCACAACTCAGACACTTTACTATCCAATTAGAAAAGAGTAAGAAAAATTGCCCCTGTGTAATTGTTTTTCTTTCAGGAGAGAACAACCGAGGATATTTTTCTTTTTTTTTTTTTTTTTTCTTTTTCTTGGTCAGCATACCAAGGCTGACATTTCACTGTTCTTGTCATTTCAAACTATAACACGTATCACCTGCATTGGTCCCTTTGCCCTTTCATAATAGAGTATTTTTTTACTTAAGAGACGGTTTGCCAAAGACAGGGTCTTTCCAGGTCTCATGTATAAGCCTGGGTGTAATCCAAAACCAGCTGAAGCTGACCAAATATTTTCCTTTCTCAATGGATTTTAATTTGAATCCTATATTTCTCAGTGTCTCATTTCTGCTTTTGTATAATGAAGTTAATCATACTACCATATCTCAATGGTATTGTGAAGATAAATCCATTAATGTCCAGTGAAGCTATTATAAAGCAGTAGGAAGAAATTAAGCCTACAGCTGTATGGCACTAGCTAAAACTTAAAGTGGATAATTACATTCTATCTACCTGAAAAATCACATTGGAATTTGCATTTGATTCTACATGCTATGGTATCTGCCTCAAACATATTTATAGAGTCATTCTGCATGGATAGGCATCCAATTTCACTGCAAAGAAGCTATATATCAATGGAGGTAAAGTGTGTGATTTGTAAAGCAATTTGCAGTTTTTCTGGATGTAAATAACTATAGTCATATAGAGTCTTTTTTTTCTCTCTGAAAGATGTTTTGTGGAAGCAAATAAAACAAATATGTACAAGAAAAGCATAGTAAACTGTTTTACATCATTTACCTGATTTTTTAAAGTAAAGTAAAATGCCAATATCTATACAAAGAGTTTGTAAAAGAAGGAGTTTTACTGGCTATCTATCAATCCTTATAATTTTAGAAGAGTTAGCCTTCTGGAGCCTTTGACTTACTTGTATTCTGACTACTATGCAGCATGCAGAAACTTAGCACTGTCACAATCACAAGCGAAATATCTTGTTAATGAGAAATGCATTACCTGTCAGGTTCACAGTTCCAGAAGTAAAGAGTCTGAACAATTAATTCAGAAGACCATGATGGCCAGAAGAAAAAGAAAGGAAATGTCCTGCTTCACTCAGGAGACCAGGCAGGTTTGAATATAAGTTTTGACAGGCTCATGCAAATGTGAGTGATTTTATGCAAGCTACTATAATAACATACTGAAACAGAGTTTGCCTTTAATTAGAGCTGGCATGCTGGAAGGAAAGCCCATTAAGCCTGGAAGCTTGTAAGGTTCATGGTGTGTTAGACCACCCCAGAGAGAATTTTATTTTCAGACTTTCTACTCTTCTAGGAGCTCTTCCACATCAAGTACAAAATTGCTCAATTATAAACAATTTAGAATTTAATTGGAAAAAAAAAATCACTCTGCATCATGATTGATTAATTATCTGGAAAAGAGCATAATCTTTCATTGTCACTCATTGTTCCTGGCCATCCAAAGGAAAATTTTGCGTCCCACAGAGCTCTGCTTAGGTTACCCAGCGGCTCTCTTCAGGTCTGTGGGAATGAGCACAGAGGGAACCTGCAGAATTTTAGAAAGGAATAGCACAAACCTGTAGGCAGACTACTCCGTCATAGTGGAAATACACAAATACAAGTGGATCACAGCTTAAAGTCATTCCTATGAAGACTGAAAATTTGAAGGGAAATCTTAGAAAGATTTTCCTTTACTTAATTCCTCTATACTCAGTGGTGAAAATGGAAAAACAGCATGGAAAATAAATGGAACAGAGTTAAAGAGCAGATAGCATCTCTCTCCAAAGATAATGGACAGTGTTTCCATTAAGCTTAGCAGAGTTTTCAACTCAGAAACTGGAAGAGGAAGGGAGGAATATAGACACTCTCTACAGTGTACTTTCTAGCCCTTAAATGTTAGCTGTCCAGCAAAGCACAGCACATCAGCAATGCTAGCACTTGCATGCAATATATATATTTGACAAGAACTTGGACATCTCTAGGCTTCCATAGACACATGTATCTTGAAACATGCCATCAGTTTTAAAAAAGTGTCCTTAGTTTGCCTCACATGCAAACACACTGATAACTTACTGATAATGTTTTTGTTTTTTAATTCTGCCTCACCCCCCACCCAGCAGGACTGCTGCTTACTGTGGCTTGGTATTGATGACAAACTGATTACTGCTGTTGTTTACTGAGGTACTCTTCCCCTCTGATTCTCCTTCCTCCCACAGCTGGATGAAGCCACAGGCTCTGGCCAGTGCAGAAATCCACTCTCCTACCCCCAAGGTTATGATACACCCACTGTTCAAGCACTTTCAGGTACACCCTCATTCCATAGACAAGGATGGGAGTGGTAGAGTGAATAAAGAGCTGGAAGTGCAGTAAGGGAAGAAGATAGCTTCAACAAATCCGCAGCAAAAAGGAACAGAACAAGGACTAGTGAGCAGGTACAGGGCAGGCCTTGTAGGGACGGTTAGCAGACCAGTCACAGGTGTCATTTCTCACTGCTGCTTCTGCCGCTTAGTACTTCAGGCTCCTACTCTTATACCGCCAACCAGAAGCAAAGCCATCCAAGATGGGAGCTATAAGTAAACGTCATGCACAAACTCTGGGCAGTTCTCTCTTCTGTAGTCAACACAGTTCACCAACTGCCAATGATGGGCGTGACCAGTCAAGAGCATGGAATGAGATAACTGTACTGCAAGCAAAGACTATTCTCATTTTCAGACAGAAATCCAAAATGCAGGGGGTCTGTAAACCCACTTGCATCTTGGTGGACACTACTACAGAGACTCAACCACGTTCAAGCTGTCTCTGCTTATCCCTCTCTCAAATACTCTTTCGCAGTCTGACTTAAAAACTTGAGAAGTGCACTGACCACTACAGACCAGCTCAGAGCCTTCATATACTTTCCTAAACTTCTGAAGAGTTTCCAAAGCCAGCTAGCCAATGTTCCCCAGATAATGCCTCAGAGAAACTCTATAAAATAATTATCCTAGACTAGTTCTATACATAAAGTTATTATTTAATACTCAGGAATCTCAGTATGATAAAAAACAAAAAGGCTGTAACAGTTATGTGACTGGAAGATCCAGTAGTTCCTGGGACACTGATGGTGGGAACAGATGAAGACAAGAACTGAGTCTCGCTGTTTTACCTCACATCTTACTTCTCTTCTTATCCCCGTGACAAACATCTCTCCTCTCATGCTTACTTTTCCACTGACATGAACCATTTGGCATAGACACGGTCTTTTGAAACCGAACTACTTTCTTGCCTTGGAGATGTCGTTTCCTGAAGGAGGTGTGTCACCCCTGTACTCTACAGTCCAACACATCCTACGTGTATGTAACCTGCAGGGCTATTAGGATGAGGAGAGAGCAGGAAAAAGCAGAGTATATGGCTACAGACTTCATTTGAATCACTGACAACAACACCAGCAACAATAGGAAGTATGAATACACCGAGAATGGAGGGTGCCCTTTTCATAGAAGGAAGAGGGTGCATAAGGCACTTTTCTCCTCGTCATGAAAAAAAGGACTGATTTGCTGATGCAAAAAGGTACATGATACAGTGTAAAGCAACAAATGCATTCTGGATGTAATGGTTGCACCTGCTCCACTGCATCCCTCAACCTGGGCATACCTGGAGCACACTGCCTGGGTGGGAGTTCGACTAGCACCAGTGCCCGGCAGCACAGGCATTCCCTACCAGAACATCCTCAGATCAGCCAGTCCCTCCACTACCTACTGAAATAGTGAATACATATTCACATATGCAAATGCCAACCAGTTAATAATCACCACTAATGAATTATGGAGCATTCAAACACAATATCATAGCATCAATCAACTACAGAATTTAAATATACCTATTTGAGGAGATAATTTTCTACGCATCTTGAGAAATTAAAGCAGTTTTCCATTAAAAGAAAGGCAATAAGAAAAAAAAAAAACTTCCATTCTGTAAGAACTGTTTTCTCTGATGACCCACACATTACAAAATATTTTGTGGTTATTTTAACATACTGTGTGTGTGGACACAACATAGTATATTACATATGTACTCTAGTTATCCCCAAAAAAGTTGTAAGAATTATAAAGAATATTAGAGGATAATTGTAAAACAGTGAAAATAGAATCAGGTAGAAAAAATAGATATCCTTACAGCATAACTTGCATATACAGCATGACTAAATCAGAGCTAGCATGAAAATATAACAGAATTATTTGTAAAGAAAGTATCAGACTGAAATAATTTATCAAAATTCATTGCAATGCTTAGTAATGAGGACTTTATGCTTATAGGTGAACATTAATAAATTCACTATTTGAAGATGATGGCAATTAAACAGGAGGAGAAAATTATCCGTGATGTTTGCTTAACAATAAATGAATAAATAAATAAACAAAATTCTATTGGTCTCCATCATATAGCTGGCTAAATTGTTAGATTTAGAAAATGTGTCCCTTGATCTAGGTAATAAAGTATTCCACAAAAGTTTAGGCTAGTAGGATAAAATGTTTTAAAAACTCAATTTATAAAAATTACAATGGATAAATAGCTTTCTTACCTGAGAGAGCTACCCTGTAGGTCCCAGAATGCCTAATGTCACAGAAAGCTTTCTGTATTCTTCTCACACTATGGAATACTATTTTTTTTTTTTTAATAAAAGGAAAGTGTAAAGAAATTTTTTAAGTCAAGAAATGCTTAAAACATTTTAAATGCATTCTGGCTTACATAAAATTATTTTTTAAACCATCTCCTTGGCCTTCCCCATGTAGAGGTCTTATCAGATGAAAATTTTATATGTGAGAGACCTCAAGCTTTTGGCCTACTGCCAACAATAATTTTGTTTAAATAGACTGGATCACATAACAGAGACTCTGCTAGTATTCCTTATGTTTTCATTTATGAAAATGGTACAAAATGCTTAATAAAACATTAAAAAAAATCTCATTTGGCCCTGAAGAAACTTAGTAAGTCATATCATGTTCATGGAGAATATGATTATTTTATAGCTAAGGTTCTAAGTAATGAATCTGCCCCAGGACATTTACCTAAATTAGATTAACTGGAATAAATTACAGAAAGTAACAGGCAATTTACATGTGAGAAACCAAATGCTATTTATTATTGGCAGTAGCTGTCAAAACTACTTGGGGGCCAAGAGTGGCTGGGACACAGAAACATTTGGGATCAAATCTGTTCTTTCACCATCTTTCAAAAACTAGCTTAACCCATCTGTTTGGAAACAATTCCTCTGTGGCTGGGATGCCTAGAAATCTAATTTACAGCAGGACCAGAGGATCTTGGAGGTGTTTTCCAACCTTAATGATTTTATGATTCTAATATCCCTAAGTACCTTGGAACATATTCTTTAAAAGATTACATACTTGCTTTCAGTGTATCATAAACTGCACACTTTGTTTAAAACAGGGTAGGTGAGGAGCACAAAAGGCACTCCTGTCCTTTTCCTGCTTGTTTTGCCACGGATTACGTAAGAAGCTCTAGAAGGGTATCCCTTAGTGGAAGAAATCATATATGTTTGTTGGAAGCAGCTTCAATAAGACAATAAAAAGGGAGAATACAGAGAAAAGCAAAGTAGAGAGAAAAATACGGTCTGGTTAGCCAGGAGAAAAAGATTTTTTTCCTGTGATTTTTAGCATAAGCCATTACCAAAGTTTTAAGCTACAACTTGGCTTTAAGCTTTTCACTTGGCAACATAAAATCCACACACCTGAAAAAGTTTTGTAGTGTTATATGTTGCCAGTTAGATTAATTTCACTAAATATTATCATGAAAAGATCGTATTTTGCATACTGAATATATGCTTGTATTACAAGAAATATAAATGAGACACTCAAGGCTATTTTTAAACTGAAACAATCATGCACTGATGTTTATCACAGAAAAAAAATTCTCTGAAAACCATTGGGTTAACAGGGAGAGCAGTCAAATTAGCAAAATTGCCACACAGGCTGTCAATGCAGCAATGCAGAGTTTCATCTTCTATCATTTTAAGTTATTGAAGAAATGGAGATTTTTTTGCGTCCATTAAAAGACTATTCTGATCTCCTAGGTCTGACTGTGGGAACATTTTTCCTGATGCCAAGTTAAATTCAGGTATTTTCTTCCCATACAAGATGTTACATTGTTGAAATAATCTGGTGAAAGTATTGAAATAGCAAGCATTGAAACAGTAGCTCGCTTCTCAAGAACACAAAGGCTTTTTGATGAAAATTAGAAAGAAAAGCATGTAGGGGTTTAAAAACATGCATGTGAAAGAAACATTACTTTGTTTGATGTTGAATTTCTTTATATTTTTCCCCAAAGTTGAACAATCTCCCTAGCTAGCTCTTAGGAACATACTGGGAAAGCCAGACGAGGTCCATTTCAAGGACCAATTATTTCTGGAGTCAGTATATGGTCTTAAGTGCTCACCTGTAGAGGAGTGAATAATCCTACGGAATTGTCTACATATAGAAGCAATAACTTACAGAGAAAGTAAAGTATTTAATATAAGCCACAAGCTGTGGGCTGAGGGCTGTATCCATAAAAATCTGTTATGGTTTGAAAAAACCATATGGTTATGGTGTTGAGTACGTATTGCCTGAGCTCCTAGATGCCTGGTCTCTGCAGCAGACTCCGGATCTCTGGGCCGAGTACATTGGCTCCCTACTTTGTTTATATAGCTAGGAGTCTCAGAGGGAACCATAACAATTATGCTAAGTGAAGGCATGCCAAAATTCAGACACAGAGCAGAAAAACAATCTGAGCAGACATCTTAAGTCTGCCTTATTGTAAAAACAGTGCTTCAGAGAAAAAATAAGCACCATTCTGTTGTATTGGGCAGCACTTGTAGAACTGGGTTAGGCACTTCTGTAGAGGAACGGTATTTAAAACATAGTTCTACCCTCAGTTCTTTGCTGGTCAGTGTAACCTGTCCTCAAAGCACACCCAGAAACACAGGTCTCCAATCACTCAGTAATATCAGAATTTTTTTCCTTCCCTACTCTGCCTAAGAGATGATGTTTCAAGGGAGGCTTGAGAGCAACTACTGCATGAGAGTAGTGCATGATCTGTCAGTACAGCAGCACCTAGGGGGGTGGAGATGTGGGTCTGAAGCTTCTCTGGGCCAAACTATCAACTCAGCTCTGCTGCAAGGTTTTTGAACAGCAAGGATAGCAGTCTGCAATCTTCACATTTTCAAGAGGAAGGGAATCTCCTGTGTAGGCTTCCTGAGTTCAATTGCTTTTTGTTGGTTAGCTTTTGCAGATGCCTGAAGGGCACAGTACTACTCTACAGCAAGAGGCACTTTGTCCACCTCAACTCGAAGTCAAACGCCTGCACTTTATCATCAGCCCAGACCAGTGATTGTAGAACAGTGACTTTCAAAGCACGTCTGCTTGTTTGAGTCTTTCAGGAGAGAAAGATCAAGCCCTTCTCAGTATTTAGACTCAAGTTTGTCTTATGAGGAGGCAAAACAATACTCAAACAATACTGTGTCAAGTCTGAGCACTGTCACTGTATTTGTGTTTCTGATGCCGTTATGTACTGCCTGAGAGGTAAACTGTCTGCACTGAAACTCCTCCTCCTGCAACCAATTTGCCAATGGTAATTTACACCAACCTAAACTAACAGCTTGCTCACATATCTCTCTGCCATGCTGCAGTTTCTTGTATGCCCATACTGTTGATGTCTGCACAGTTGCATAAATTTGCATTACATGCAGATCTGGTGGTTCTTTAGGAACCCTCTTATGTGATCCTCAAGAGCACTGTGATGTTTACATGTCTGCAGGACTTGGCACCAATTAAAAAGGATTTTCAGGCTCTCCATTTGGGATTGAGAGTTCTCAGTTCTGTTATCTAACCTTTAGCAAAGTACGTTTTGGTGATCCTGCTCTGTGTAATAATGAAGCTGAGTAAATGTCAGATACTCTCAGAAAATCACAGAATACTAAAAATTTCTAATAATAGAGCTGAAAGGGAATGGGAAAGATTATACAGTCCATCTCACCATCTCAAACCAGTATCAGGTCTAAATACACCATTGCAAACATTTGTCATGTGGTTTTAAAGTGAATCTGCTGCTGAAATTCCATAACATTTCTATGCAGTCCTATTCCAGTGTTTGGCTGTTCTCACCAGAAGAAAATGTTCATTATGCTAAATTTAAATCACTAATGTAACCAGAGATCATACTAAATAAATTCTATAATTCGTATACAGCTTGGCAACATTTTTGTGCAGATAATTAGCTTTTCATTATTATTATTATTTTTTCAGAATAAGCTTTGTTTCTTTAAAAAACCTTCAATTATGTGCTTCTTTCATAACAGCTTTTTTGATGTAATCCAGACTATTTTTTTCTGGAATGGTCCTTTAAAGATTTATTTTCTACTACATCGTTTTATTGTTGAAATGTCCTCAATAAAAAAGTACTTCTTTATTCCAGTCTATTCTTAAAAAGTTCGGTATAGGTTTGCATAAGTAAAATAATTCTTCTCCTTATATAGATAGACAAATGCCTAGCAGGGTTTTCACACATTTTTCTGAAAGCCTGATTTAACATTTCTACTTAAGATTGGCTGTTATCTAATAGCTGTCATAGGGGATCAAACCTAAGGCCTGATGTAATCATTGTGCCTTGTTTTACAATAGCAGGTGAAAAACACATTTTTCCTATATCACTGATAGCATTACACATGTATGGCTTTCACTACACCTCCCTTCCAAGCTGAAGCAGCATAATGCAGTAATTTATGTTTGCATGAAGACTGCTTAAGTTTGGACAGACAAGAGTTACTTCCCAGGTAGTTCAACAATGGCAATGATACAGCCAAAGACTCCCAAGTCTTGTTTGTGAAATAAGCCAGTAGCAAAAAAAAAAAAAATGTATACAAAATATGAAAAATACAGAAAGAGCTTTTTCACCTCCTTGCCTTTCCACATTTCAAAAATAAGGTGACTATGGCTGTACCCATTCTGCCACAGTTAATTAACGTGCTTAATCCCCCTCTTATTCCTATTTATTCTTTTGGCCACCACAGCCTTCGAAGTGAGTTCCACAATATAAGTGTAGACTTTGAAAAAATAGTTTCTGTTGTCCATTTGAAATATCTGCTTGGCACTATCCTTTGTCTCAACTAGCTCTTCCATTTTAAGAATTAATAAAAAATGTTCTCTGTAAGCACTGCTCCATAATGTTTTTTATTTCAGTCCTTTATCACATATCCTCTCAGGCATCTATTTCCAAGCTGAAGTGCCTTAGTTCCCATAGCACAACTGCTACTGTGATAATTAAATACCAGTGCGGCTGTGACCTAATTAGAAGAACGAGTAGAATGCGATCATTTCACTTTTAGCATGAATCTTACTTATCATCCTGTTATTGTAGTGTCCTTTTTGTAATGCCTCATTTTTTTTGAACTGAATTCACACTTGCTTCTTCTAGTGTTTTCTTGTTTGTTTGTTTGTTTAGTTGGGAATCCAAATATATAGGGGAGTAAATTATTTCTGCTGTTTATTTACTAACAAAAACTTGGTTAATGAAAGCATCTGGCAAAATTCCTAGATATTTTGTTATCTTAAAAATGTTATTGCATTATTGATTAAAAACTTTAAATTTGCAAATTGATCATGTAGGAAAAGGTCTCTCTCTGTACATATATTATGTCAGTTATTTGCATTAGCTGCTGAACCCAGAACTTTTATTTCCTTGAATAAAGGATTGTATGGCCTGGTAAAACAACAAGTTTCAGTGAATACATTAGTTTTGATTATTCCAAAACCATCTATTTTCCTGTTATCTATAATGTTTACTGCTAAGTTTAAAATGTTACCCAGATTGAATAACTCAATTTCACACAAAGTCAGGAAAATTTGAAAATGCCCATTTCTTTCACTGAGTCTTAAGGAGAAGGAATTGGATATTCTTGTAAGTGCTTTAAAAGTGTATCTTTAACTCCCTTGAAAGAGCTTATGGCATTGTATGATTAAGCCAATTGGTCTACAATGAATCAAGTGCGCATGGCTTTGTGTAATACAAAAGTAAGTCCAAGTATAATACACTCTTAGGCAGAAAATCTAAAGAATTTATAGACCGTTTTCATTTTGAGTATCTAAGGACACCAGAGAAAACTTCACTGGGCATCAGAGAAACCTCACACTAAGGGGAATGCGAATGCTCCTGATTCCAGCAGTCCACTTTTCAGTTTCAGAGAAGGGCAAGAAAAACTGAACTCCAGAGGGCACTTTGTTTTTTCAGGAAAGATTATTCCTAAGTTAACAAAAGTCACTTATACAGTATTTTCTGTTGGAAGATGAACCAGTGTGGCAGAAGTTCAGATATTGGCCCATTTTAATCATGGCTTATAATGGAGTGTTTATGTATTGAAATCTATTTTTAAAATTCAGAGAATATTCAGAGAATATGATAATCTCTGTTTTATCTAACATAGTATTATCTTGAAGGCTTAATTTTAATGATCTCAAAAAGGAAAATCTTTTCTTTTTTTTTTTTTTTCTGATACTACAGAAGTAGAAAACTATGAATTCTGTTTGGGTTTTTTTTTTTTTAATCTCAGTCTTTTTCCTAAATTTAATTCTAAAACCCAGGATGCATTGGACATGTTCAAAGTGAACAAGGCTCTACAAGCGGCAGGTAACGAAGAGATTCCATCCATTTTCTGTTGTTCACAGGTTCTTGAAGTATGCTGAAAAATAGATCTCACCAAATGTGAGGAGCTGCATGAGATTTTAATAGCTTCTTTTAAAGAACAATTACCTAATTGACATTTCTCTTTCTAAATATTTGTACAGTGGGTTAAACCACCAGAGCACTTCTGGTCAATTATTTTGATTTCTGCTATCCACAGAAGTCATTTTAAGCAATAGAGAATATAGTAATGTTATCATGGGAAATTGATAAGAAAAAAAAAATTTATAGTTTTTTTTCTAGCCTGATTAATCTAGTTTGAGCAACCTACTTACATAAAAAACAGGCAGCTAGTCGTCATTCAGAAGCAGAAGGTGCAAGTTTGGTAGCAGGCGTCTAACTGTCGAAAGCAACCGTGTACCTTTGAAACAGGACTTTTTCAGTGCTGACAAGATGGACAGCTGTAAGCCTCTGGGTGAAATACAGAAAATTGAAAACAAATCCAAATATTGTTCACCTAAATAAAGCGTCCCTATCTCCGGAACCCCACGCTCAATGTTTTCTACATCTCTACTACTCTGAAAGATTCCAATTTAAGAATAGGAAAATATAGATGAATGTGGTGCTTTATTAAGAAATGGAAATGTTTGTTTCTCATTGCCTAATTCACTATATAACAGGATTAATATATCATTTTGTACTGCATGATAGACAAAAATAGTACATAGGTGTTTGTTAGGATTTGAGGGAAATCTCCGAAAATACAAGCAGCGTCTGCCTTCATGGGGTGTGTGGATTATATTCACAAAAATTACATATGTTTACATCCATAAATAATCACTTTCACATTAGTTTCTGACTTAAAAGTTTTTCTTTTCTAGCTTTTCTGAAATTCCATACAAAATCCGGTTATTATTAAAAAACATACTACCACTGTTTTATTCAGAAGGTTTCATGCCTGCCGTGTAAGGATGATGAGCAAATACATATTTCCAAGAAAACAGTTTATCAGAATTTGCGATTGGCCAAATAAACATAAAAAGTAACATGAATTTTAAAATCCAAAGAGCAGAAAGAAATGCTCCCCTATGTCAGCTGCCATATGTTTTCAAAAGAAGCCTCCTATGTTACAGATATAATTGTTTATCAAACTACTTAACCATATCTTCCGATTAAAGGAAAGATTAGCCTGCCACAGTTTTGAGAAGGGATATCGACACAAATGAATCCATGCATCTGACCTTTCAGCTACCTGCAGCACACATTGCAGGACCTCCTGCAAATTTGAAGTACCAGAGAAGAGTAATTATTCAAAATGCAAGTGTCTGGGTAGACAGTGTGTCTGTCATCTTACAGAGATTAAATGACAGAGAAGAAAGACAATCAGAAACGTTGACCAAATTATCTGATTCTCAATCCTTTTACCGCTTTGTAATACTGAATAATGAAGATGACTTCTGTAGAGACAAGACACCTTCCTCTTACATTCTTCATAAAAGAGTGGAACAGGGAAGAGTTTCAGACATCCTGTATGTCAGCACCTCGTCAGTGGCCTGTAGCCACAAGTGCTAAACAACAGCGAGGGAGATTTTCATTTAAACAAGTGTCTTGCATTGTTTTCTTTAGACTGGATTGTCTTCTGTGGTACACTGAATGGAATTTCATGTATACGAATCTTAAATCTTGTTTGTTACAATGGTTATAGATTGTATTTTGACTTTCTTGGGATGAATGGCAACTAATTAGCTAATTCAGGTATTTTATCTGGATGAACTGGAAATCTGACAGTGATTTGATTTGTTGTTTCTATGGCAGCAGATTTTTCATCAGTAAAATCTTTATCTTAGTAAAGTCCTAATATGTTCCAGAAATACAAATTAGTGAAAATACAAAATTTCAAGTATATTCATAAGTTCATTTCAATTTCATTGAATTCAATTCGATTTCATTCATAAATTCAACAAATGTTGAATGCCTAAAGTTTCCCTACCCTGTGATATCATTGTTTGACACTGTTTTATTTTTGTTTTTTGTTTGTTTTGGTTTGATTTTTTAATTTAGTAATGATGTAGGCCTCTCTATAAATAAAAGTGATTGAACCTGTACAACTTGCAATATTTGATATCATTATTAGAGTGTGGAAAGACAATCATGCTGAAGCAAATGAAAGTAAGATATATTAAAATAATACACTGGAAAAAGCAGTAAGGCATTGCAAATATCAGAACTTTATTTCAGAGAACTCCAATCTGAGTCTCATATAATGTCTTTTTAGTTAGATAATGCAATATTAAAAAAAAAAAAAAAAAACAATCTGTGTAAAGATTTCTGGTCCTAAGTTACGGGGAAATAACAAAATTGACATCTAAATATTTCTTCTCTATTTCTTTTCAACATAAGTATTGACAGATTCCTAAAACTGTGAAGAGATGTACATCTGAGTGAAGAACAGTGAAATTTGGATGGGTTCCCCACCTGAGTCATAGTTGTGTGCAACTGTCAATTAAGAATTTTTCCCAAATGAGAGGTATTGGTCAATATTAGGAAATTTACATTTTTCCCCAGAAATATCAGAATTTCTGTCTGGAGAAGAAAGGAAAAATAATAGTTTTGGAAAGATTAAAAACAACCTTATATGTGTTCTTAATGCAAATCAAAGAACTTCATCCAATTCAACTTTCAATTCTGTGTTCTGCCAGGGTGAATTTCACTTCCATGTGCTGCTGCTGTGCACATGCTGCCCAGAAGCCGTCATCGTATCTTCTGTACCAGGCATTCGTTAGTGCTGGAGCAGGTACAACACCCAGCACCATTATTTCCTTCTGCCCTTTCCCAGTGCTCACTTCTCCTGTAGCTGCTTTTATTTATCAGAAATGGCAGTTCATGTACTTACTAGATTTTCCCACTGTATTTTCCCCAGAAGCAGGACCAGATATGATCTATGTAAGCAACCAGCCATTATATTAACTTATCATAGCCACTAGAACATTTATCCTTACTGCAAAATAAATGATTGAGGCTGAAGTTTCATTATGTAGGACTATATAGAATAGCCTTCAGATGCTACCAAATTAACCTACGCTGTTCTTCTGCACTGCTTCCCCAAGACAGGTTCTATCCCACTGTTTTCTAAGTAAACAAGGATGCATGGACTGCAGTGATTTGAAAATTATTATTATGTATTTCTACTATTTTGATTCTAGCACATTATTCACTGATGTCATTTCCCCATCTTACACAGCAAATGCTTTCAGTTAGCAAGCAAGATGATTTTCAACTTACAAAAAAAAAAAAAAAAAAATGGGAAACATACCTAAGGAAACAATGTTGTATTTACACGCAAAAACACCATGACCTCTGCCACTCAGGAAGGCATCAAACTGAGAAATGTCACCTGTTTACTGGAGATAATGGCAGACCATTGGCTTAATTTTTTAGTTCCCAAAATCTGCTCTTTGAACACTGCTGCACTGCAAAACAAAGTATATAAAAGATTACTAGATAATCAAGTGATCTAACTACAAAAAAATAGTATTCTCTGAAGTATAAGCACGTTGACCAATTATGCAGTTTAATGAATGTGTTACCTTGAATCAGCAGTATTTTCTAAATGAAGTCATATTCAGTATAACAGCCTCATTGTTATTCAGAACACTTCTCAGCTACAGCTGTAAGATTTCATTAAATCAATATGTGCCTACTAGGAACAGCTTGATGAAGGAAAGCAGTGTGAAAATACTTGCAATGTTCGCAGCGCAAGAGGAAGAAAATGCCAGGCTAAATTCCACCAATAAAGTCAGAGTATGCATTAAACACTGCATTTCTGAGACTTTGGCTCCATTTTAGCAAAGTTTTTTGTAACTATAAACCGCTTAAGCTAAAAAAAAAAAAAAAAAAAAAAAAATCTGAAGATCTGGAATTATTGTGCACATATTCCTGCAGTAGACTCTCCTTTTACTACTTGCGTATCAAAACATGTACAAAGATATAAAATTAACACATCATGACACGCAATGAATCAGAGATTGTAGAACCACAGCATGGCTGAGGTTGACAGGGGCCTTTGGGTCCATATGGCCCAGTCTGTGCTCCAGCAGGGACACCCAGAGCAGGGTGCCCAGGCCCATGGCCAGGCAGCTTCTGGAGGTTTCCAAGGAGGAGGCTCCACAGCAACTGGGCAGCCTGTGCCAGTGCTCTGTCACCCACGGAGCACAGAAGTGCTGCCTGATGATCAGAGAGAACCTCCAGTGCTTCCATCTGTGCCCATTGCCTCTTCTTCTGGTACTGGATACCAGTGAAAAGAGCCTGGTTCCATCTTCTTTGCACCTTCCCTTCAGGTATTTATAAACACTGACAAAATCCCTATTGAGCCTTCTCTTCTCCAGGTTGAACAGTCCCAGCTCTCGCACCCTTTCCTTATAGGAGAAGATCTTGAGGCCCTTCATCATCTCCATTACTGGATACTTTCTCCCGTGTGTTCACCTCTTTCTCATACTGGGGGACCCAGCACTCCAGGTGTGGCCTCACCAGTGCTGACTAGGGCGAAAGGACCACTTCCCTCGACTTGTTGGTAAAACTGTTCCTAATCCAACTCAGGATACCATTAGCTGTCCTTGTTCCAGTGCCACATTGCTGATTCGTCTTCAGCTTGGTGTCCACCAGGACCCCCAGGTAGTTTTCTGCAGAGCTGCTTTCCAGCTAGATGCCCCCCAGCATGTCCTGGTGCCTAGGTTTGTTCCACTCCGGGTGCAGGTATCTCCATGTCCCCTCACTGAACTTCATGATGTTCCTGTCAGCCCATTTATTTCTCTAGCCTGTCAATGTCCCTCTGGATGGCAGCACCATCCTCTGGAGTATCAACCACTCTCAGGTTTCTGTCATCTGCAAAAGGTTCGTACTCATTCATGACAGTAAAAGAATACAAGTTGAGCATGAATTTAGCAAGAGACATAATGAAGAAGCAATGGTTTTCATAAGTATTGCTATAATTTTATTTTGATCTACAGTTTTCTTACCATTTATGCCAGTCATTGGGAAAATGTGTGTTTGACATTCACTGTACAAACTAGACTGCCAGAAATCACCACTATTAATTAAAAATACCCACTACTGGTTACAGGTCAACAGGAATGACAATATTAATTCCTAAGAGATTAGCATTCACATAACATCTGCTGTAGTTTGTTGTGACTATCATAACTACTGAAGACGCTTACAGTTAGCTCTGAGAAGCACTCTAGCAGGTAAGAGAAAATAATAGAAGTATTGGGATCTTGCTGAGAAAGTCTTACAGAAGTACTATCATAATACAGATGTATTTTTCCAATAATTATTCTGTTTTTATTATGAAACTGAAGATTATTCTTTCAAAGTTCAGTATACAGGATTCAAAGCATTATACACCACTTTCATGCCTCCTCTTACTATTAAGTTGCCCCACGCACTAGAATTTAAAGACAAACATAAAAGAACCACAAGATGGATATTACAAATGTTAGACGATAAAACTAGACAAAACATTGAAGCAAACTCCATACATATAGATAAATATGTACCAGTAAATATATTTTTGTGTAGACTGAAAGGAAAAAAAGAAAAAAAAAAAAAAAAAGAAATACAAAGGAAACTGGCATAATTCAACACTAACGTAAATGATACGTCAGATCATTACTCTTTTGGTACTTCCAGGAAGGTCCAAGGATCCCACAGAATACAAAAGTAGTAACAACATTGCACGTTTATAGTGATTCAAATGAGCAAGGGTTGCTGAGCTCTGGGATGTTACCCACAGTAACAATATGCGTACTGATGAGGTAAATCTATCTCTTTCCAGCCCTGTCACTAGAGCAAGAAGGTTTGCCTCAGAAAAAGGAGGTCTTTGGAAATCAGTTCACAACGCAGGATGACACTTTGGCACGGACTACTGGTACAATGGGAGGAGCAGAACAGCTCAGATGCATAAATAGAAACTACTACACACACCTTTTTACGTCACGGTTCTATAAATTCTTCACCGTGTTCTTCAGGGTGTATTATCTGGAGCATTATAAATTCAATAAACTCAATTAATGTGAACTATTTCTAGATATTGCTCTTAAAAATAATGGATTTAAGTATCACATTAACTAATGTGTACTTTTCCAGATATCTTTTGTAGCAGAGATAAATAACAGAATCTGACGCAAATCAGGGAGTTAGTGTTCTATTTTTAAATTCCGGTCTAATTAGAAAAATATAACCTCCAGCAACTCCCTACAATCAATGAACATGATAGCCTTGAAACTGCAAACCATTTTCTCAGTCACATCTGCTACTGCAATATTTATGAACTGCTTTCTTCATCACAATAATTTCACTTTTACTATTATTAGAGACCATAGGGCAAGAGCATGTCTTGTACTAGCTGTCATAATCGATACACAAAATTATCAAATCCACTATATACATATGAAAACTATATTGATAAGCAATCACTGTGTGCAAAAGCAATAATAGTTATTATTCAAGCATTGTAATTGCTCTTGAATTATAAAATATATAGGGTATTATTTAAGAACTTTGCAACGTTCTACTACAATAGAATACACACACACACACAAGTATACGGTAAAATATGCCTATACTTCTACCAGCTAAACATCTATGCCATTTTCAAGTTGAAAGAGCTCCACAGTCCTCTGTAATGAAGGGGGACATGTGCAAGTTGTCTCCCCATTTTACATATGAGAACAGATGAGAAGGAAATGAAGGCCCTTTGTCAGAAACATCACATTTGTACCAACTTCACAATACACTCCAGCAAGTAGGACTGTGCTCCAGAAAGGAATTGTCTCCAAGCTCAGGGATGCAGATCCTAACTGCTTTATGTCTTGTCTTTTGAGTAGGTTTCAAAGCCTGAAAACAGCCTCCCTCAAAATTGCACAGAGAGACACAGGGTCTGGGACCCACGTACGGTTGGCCAGCAGGAAATGCACAGGGATGCTCTCAGGCTCCATCGTTGCTTATGTGCCAGATGAGAGCTGTAAACTAAATGGCCAGAAGAAAATCTGGGCTCAGAGTATGCTCCTAGGATAAGCAACTACAATCTGAAAGCTCAGATGTTCTGAAGCATAGTATGGGGCTTAGTTTTCTAAATTCCATCTGAGTTTAATCTTAGATATATCCTTTATTTTTGTTTCTTAGATCTGTCCATCATATACTTGCAG
>VXAV01013314.1:112732-124466 GCA_013399715.1 Alectura lathami | reverse complement strand
TAAATGGCCCCTGCGTTCCAGGCTTCATGAATACAAACACCTCAGAACCAGACTAGTAAGGATATTTCTTCTGTTCAGAAGAGAACAATATCTATGACAAGTCTTTGATATTGCAGATCTCCTGTTCTTGAACAGGTCACCCCTTATATCAGCTCTATAAACACCATCTGCATACACTGAAGAAACATTTCCAGAAATAAATGAGTCATGTACCAGAGCTCTTACTTATCAGTAACATGGATGACAGATTTGCAGTAAATGATAAACAAAACAATAATAAGTTAATACCTTAGAATCCACCCAAAGACTTATAACATATTTTTTTACAGAAAATGGATAAAGCACATTAGAATTTTGTTTTCATGTTGACAAACAGTACATCCAGGTTTCTAATATGCCTTGATTGTTTCTTACTTTACTACTAAGCTCAGCTGACTGCCAGCATACACTCTTCTTGGATATTACTGTCTCCGTTTGAACATACATTAGCAGAATTTAAAGTTATTCATGAAAAAATGATTTTCCACATCGTTCAAGCTGAACAGAGCAAGAAGAAACAGGTCTGGGAATACTCACTAAACCATTCCAAATCAGAGCTTTGTCTACTCCGCATGAGTCAAGAGATTTCAATATCTAGTGAACATGAGGGAATTGCATCACTGCATTTTGTTCTTACAGCACATGGTATCTCCTATGACAAAATCTAAGCTGACACAGAAACATTGTTGGCAAAGCCCTGCACAAGAACATACCACAAGACTGACACTGTCCTAAAAACATTATAAATGAATGAACAAGATGGATTAAAGATGACACAACAAAGAGAATTCAAAGAGTCATTTGCCTGACTCTAGGAACCTACCTTTCCCTAAACAGGTCAATCACTACCTAGCCCCTAAGTAAATGGCTAAATGCTCAAAGGACCTTTCTGCAAAGGTGCAGTACTGAGCCTCGTGTCCTGGCTCAGTCTCAGATGATTCATTCTTTTACACCCTGGCTTTGCTGAGCTGAGATCAGGGGAAATCTTGCCTTATTCTGCTTATTTCCTTCAGTGTGATACAATAGTTTTTTTCTTATAACTATTTCTGTGAATTATTTACATGCAAGGAATCACATATGCTAATAATAAAACGCTGTTTTCTGGGACAGAATGCAATGGCTAGTTAAGAATATGCAGATAAAGTACACCACATTTCAAAATTATTTAGAATGTATTAGGTGCTTTCCAAATATTAAAGGACGTCCAGTTCCTTTCTCTAAACAGCAATATCCTCAATAAGAGAGCCAGAGAGAAGAATACAAATTGATCAAATACATACTTCTGACTGCCACTGATGTCCTATAAAATTCCTGAATAAGGAGTGACCTTCTGAACCAGCTCAGAAAATATTTTTGAACCACAGAGACAGAAAAATGCATTGAGATGACAGTTTGGGGAACAAAGAATGAATTGATGAGAAAGACAACTTTTGCAAATGATGTAACGTAGCAGTATGAAAGACAGAGGTAGCAAGTTGGAGGTGAAAGGTTATACCAGACTGTTGAGAAGAAAGATTAACAAGGGATAGCATTTTCTGCAGTATAAGAAAGGGGAAGTGAAGATATAGGGAGGGGAAAAAATCCAATTCAATTAGGTGGCCAGGGGAGTGATCCATTAATATTAGTGTGAGTAAATGCCTACTCATGTGAATACAATTTGCAAAAATAGAATTTGCATAAAAGATTCAATGCATCTTTCACCACTAGTACAATGTTCCTCCTTCCATGATAAAGGTTATTCTAGGATGAATAAAAATGGGGAGAGAAGTGAAAATCTGTTTATGTCAGTGAATTCGCCTGGAATTGGAAATTTTGCCTTTGGACTTTGAAGGCGAGAAAGTGAAGTTAGAGAGAGAGAAATTAAATCAAAGAGAAATAAGCAGACGTGATAACCATGATGGCAAGAACTAAGCAGTTAGCAGAAGCACATGAAACAAATTCAGACAAGATTTGGTCAGCACAGAAGTGGAGAAGATAGACATCTCGAATGCAAATGATAGACAAGAGAAAGGTCTCTTATGCTGCCTATTCTGGAATAAGGTATGTGAAAAAGTTTTGGAGGGAAACAAGGAAATCTATTTAATAAAGGTAAAATTTCGTAAATCGTTTTACGTAGGTGTGTAAGGTGTGAGGTAAGAGCATTACCTGACAAACCATGAGCAGAACTAAATAAGCAATTCAAGAGTGAAAATGCATTCCTTCACAGGATAGTAAAAACAGACTGGGCAATCACAAACTAATTTTAAAGACCAGACTTCAGTAGCAAAGACTGCCCTCATCGTATTCAAGTTTCTTCTCGTTGTGAAGAAAGTGTTATGTTCTGAAACTACAATGTCAGAGTGAGAAACAGTATGCTGTAACTTTACAATATAAAGCTTCATTAATCTAATCTCTTTCCCTCTGTGCTTAATTACATCTTTCATTGGCTTGTATGACACTGAACTTTTAGATCCTGCTTTTATTTTTTTTTTTAGCTTTGATCTAAAAATGTTATTTTCTGAGCTTCAATTTTATTTTTGTCATTTTTATTACCAGCCCATCAAAATGCAGTGTCCTCACTGTTCTGACCAAGCACTTAAAAGGAAATCCATTAGTGAGATGTTGAATTGGTATTTACTCTTCCTGTGGAAGACAGAGCTCTAAAATATCACTCCTATCTCTCAGCATTATCCTTCAGCAACAATAGCCCTTCTAATTTTGAACCTTCAAAAAACAAAAAATGGGAAAACCCTATGTCTTCAAAGTATAGTACACAGTTATCTTGATATGGAAGATTTTAATTAAAGAGTCTTGTATCCTCTCTCTCAAATGGCTATATAACACTTACAATTCTTATTCATTCCTTTCATAGTGATCTCTATCCTTTGTTACCTCCTTTTATTTTTATATCAATTGGAAGTTTAACTTAAAAAGACTTCTGCATGACTGTGAAATACATTGAACCATTAGAAGCTGTTATAGAGACCACGTGTGAATTAATGTTTTGCATGGATAAACCATGAAAATAAATAATAATTCCTTCTCCTGTCTGGATTCAGACGTCTCATATTGATGAGGAGGTTCATTTTAATCAGTGAACCTGAGGCTTGCCTAAGGGTAAGAGTCAAAGGGTTTTATTTACTGGATAAAATGGAAAAAAACATTTAAAAAAAAATGAAGATAGATGAGTCTTGATTGTCAGTCCCTTTTCTAATAATTGTTTATATTTTAATTAACAGACAACTAGCATCAGTTACATAAATTACGTAGAATGCACAAATAATTTTGCAGGGCCTGAAGCCTAGGCTTCTATTTCATCATGTGTGGATATTCTCAGCACATTGCCTTTCTCCCCTTGGCAAGATCAATGTTTCAGCATCTGATGGCAAATGACATCCTAAAAATGAAATATAAAGGTCTAAGTCCCCTTCAAGGGGATGGATTTAGTCTTCTGCAGCTCCCTCCAAACTGCTTGATAAGAAAGAAGATAACTTCCCTCTACTAGGTATGTTCTGTGGAAGCCTAAGCATTACGCAAAGGATGTTCTGTTTCGGATCCCAAGGTAAGTTAGGTATGAAGCAGATGTTTAACCCTGAAAAAATGGAGGTGTTTCCCCTGACATGTCCAGAAAACAAACAAATGAAGAAAAGAAAACAACTATAAACAAAAAATCCACCCACCTGTGTTGCTCTGTTTCTATGTTGAAATCTGCAGTCTAGCCAGCACCTAACTGGTAATGATGATCCTGAGGGTCACAATTTTGGATGGAGACACTACAATAATCATTGATACAGGGATCACTCAGAAACAGTTACACTGCTATAGAATCATGTTCTACTTTTAAAAATATTTGAAAAGTATATATACTGCAAGTATATATGTATAAACACACGTGCTCCTTCAATTTATGAAAACTATGACCTACAAATCTACATTTTCTCATTTGTTTCTTAATTCAGCATATGTAGAATAGACAAAAAGAACCCTGTATCACTTGATTCAAGTACCGAGTTGTTACTTTTTGTCTAGACAAAAGGAAACCATTTTGGCTTACCTCATAGAGATGCTGCCTAGGAGTCATAGGCATTCCTAGTTCAATCTCTAATTAATAATGTTCAGCCAGTGCGCACACTAGAGTTAAATCTCCAGATGGGAAGGATGTAAGCTTTACTAATTAGCTAAGTCTGCTCTTGTATTAGTCCATCACTTGGCAGATGTACAATGCTCTGCTCTAAGCTATTCTGTAGTTTCTCAGCTTCTGCAGAATTTACTGATTCTGCAGCTGGCCATTTCCCAGACACTCATCATTATCTTTACCTAGTGGGTCCAGAAACATTTTCAGAGTCTCTGTTCTGAGGCAGTAATCACATAGATTAATTACATTGATCAGTCACCTCAGACCTGGAGAGTTTAAGCTCACTAACCTGTTTTAACCCTAAATCAGAAAAGTATCTTGTAATTCATGTAACAAATATCAATTACATAAACCTCATTATTGCATATATCAAACTAATTTAATCCTGTGCTATTATAACCAATCAATTCACCTTTAGATCAAGCTACTTATATTATCACTATTCTTTGACTTCACCTCAACAAAAGAAAGTGCAGTTTTATTTTTGTCAAAAATGAAACAGTTATTTCTTTCTTTAGTTCAACAGAAGCATCTTGTGCTGTTTGGTAGGAGTCCTTCTAAGAAAAATGGGATTTATGTCTCATATGCTCATATCTGTAACTATGTCTAGATTTTCCGAGTCTTTTTTTGTAATATGTGGTAAACATTTACTCAATCAGCAAGTGAGATTATTCATCATCACAACAGTTGAATCTTTGGATTGTAGAAAGAGGAACAAACTGTCAGTATTTTAGCTATACTGTCTTTATACATTTTAAAAAGGTACAATGTACATATATGGATAAGATGTCAAACAATAAAAACTGCTATTTCATGTTTTCCTCTTTCGTTTTGCCCATTAACAAAAAAGCTGTTTTTAAAAAAAAGCTGTCACTATTGCGAACAGTAAGGATTCACAGAATTATAGAATCATCTAAGTCATCAAAGACCTTCAAAATCATCAAGTCAATCATCAGACTGACCCACCAAGTTCTATCACTAAATCACATCCCTCAGTGCCACATCCACACATATCTTAAATACTTCCAGGGATGGGGAACCCACAACTTCCCCGGGCAGCCTATTCCAATGCTGGAGTCATTCATAGTGTCAGTTTCTTGCTCACATGATAAACTATATTTTTAACCTTAGGAAATAATAGTACCTAATAGCTCTAAAACTTGTGTTGTAATTAAAACATGATTAGATGCAGCAATAGCCCTTATAGCTAGTACTACCACTTGCCAGAAATTACAGCACACAATAGTGTATGAGATATTACAGTTTCCCCTGTATAAAGTAAGAAGTGCGAGATGTTGGGTGCCACTCTAATTGTGTCTTAGAAAATAATTACTTTTAGTTGCTCTAAGTGCGCTAATAAATATCAAAGCACACTCTGGCTCTGGATCTTCTGCTAAAACATTCTCAGGCACTGGCTTCTAAAGAAAGCCATCCTAATTGTAAAAATCTCCATCCACATAAAATTGTTCACTTCAATTATATCTTCCCAGTGCCTTATAAAAGCACAAATAAATGCTAATTATGAAGAATTTCAGCAACTAAGACCAATTCTCAATAAACAACCATGATTTCTGAAGAAAAAATCTACTCAGATATTTTGCAGAACTCTATGTATGTATTTTACTTAAGACACATTTTTTTGGTCTTCCCTCCTCTTCAGCTGCAATGAAGCTCATAACTACAACATGAGGTAAAGCACCACTGTTGACAGATGGTTGATTAAAATCATGGACTCAGATTAAACAAGAAAAAAGTTGGAGGGCTGAAAGAGGTAATTAAAATGGCAGCTTGCTCAAGAAAGCAGAAGAGAGGTCATTTTTGCCCTTAAGAAATATATTAAGCTATGCTACAGTAATCAAGATTACCAACTGCTCAATGGTAAGTGACAGAAAATCCACTCTGTATTTTTCATAAAAATCCATTCTCAAATTTGAGTCTAGATATGCACAGTTCTTTTTCAAATCTTAGAGGAGTAGCAGAGTCAGCTGTAACAACCTAATGAACATCTTATGAAGCAGCTTTAAGAGGCTATACTTATGGCCACATGTTGAGAATGTACCAAAGTTTTTTTTTCTTTTTTAACTTTATCTTCTAAAAACATAAATCATTCAAAGTCTTGAACAGAAACTAAAATATGGTATATTTTGCTTACTAACAGAGGTAAGAAAAAAAATATCAGAGAAAGAACTAGGGTCAATCTAGGTAAAATACTGCTAATGGATATTCTGTTTCATTTATTTTACAATGACATTAAATTTTACAAATGTTTTCACAATTTCAAAGATTCACAGACTGGTTGAGGTTGGCAGGGATCTCTGGGTCCATCTGGCCCAACCTCCGCTCCAGCAGGGACACCCAGAGCAGGGTGCCCAAGCCCATGTCCAGGCAGCTTCTGAAGATCTCCAAGCAAGATACCTCCACAGCCTCTAAGAAACCTGTGCCCATGCTCCGTGACCCGCACAGTAAAAAAGTGTTTTCTGGTCTTCAGATGGAGCTTCTTGTGCTCCAGTCTGTACCCATTGCCTCTGGTCCTATCACTGAGCACCACTGAAACGAGCCTAGGTCTGACTTCTTTACAACCTGCTTTCAGGTGCTTATGTACATATACAGAAGATTCCCTCTGAGCTTTCTCTTCTCTAGGCTATGTTCCCTTAGTCTTAGGAGAGATGCTCTTCATCATCTCCTTGGCCCTTCCCTGGGCACCGTATCTTATATGTCCACATACTGCGGAGCCCAGAACTTCATGGGGTTGTTTCTCTCCAGGAGCAGGACTTCGCACTTCCCTTAATCAAAATTCACTTAAATAAAATATATTTCCTTAGAATTTTAAATATATTTTTGTTCAGTTACAAACATGCAATTTCTTCATCATTCTATTAGATGGCACAGTAATTTGTGAAAAACTGTAGTTTTAACTGCAAAAATAAAAACATAGCTTGGTTTCCACCATGAACACGTTTTTCCTGAACTTTGGTGAACTATTTACACTTTTATTTTTTGCATTTATGGGTTAAATATGTTCAAAAAGTCTCAATAAAAACAATATTCATTTGCATGCAGAGAAAGTAGTTATTCAGTTAGACACCACCCAATAAACTCTTCTCATACCAGACACTTGGTAATTTCATTAATCAATGTCTCTAGTCATTCAGGTAAGAAAGCAAATTATTTCATTTCTCATATTCTATCTCAGGACTCAAACATAAGTCTTTGTTGTATTTGCTAGAGCCCAACAAATATTCTAGCAGCACTCACATCTACAGAAAAGACCTTTTGCAAACTGTGAAAAGAAACGATATGCCTTCTTTCACGGACCAATTTTCACACCACCAAAATCATTATTTCCACATTTAAGATGAGATGCCCTTTATTTCATGTGTCTTCCTACCTTCACCCTCTAGCTATGCTTGTTGCACTGTGCCTGGGCTCAGGTGGAGCAAATTGACATGATCCAGTTCAAGTGGTTTTAGTTAGAGTACAAAAATGAAACTGCTCTCCCATGTGCATTTCGATCAATCTTTATCCAAAGGACTGACTGGATAAAAGGTTGCTGAAAGGTATATGTGAACACACAGAGAGGTTCAGATGCTGTCTGACTCTACAACAACAACAACAAAAAAAAGGTGAAACAGAGAGGATAGGAAGACTGCGAGGAAAAAAAGTATTCAAATTCAGCCTCCTAAGCAGAAAGCTGAGCTGATACTAATCACTAATTTGTTTTACAAAATTCAGCCAGCTTTTAAACACGCACAACATCTCACCTGCAGTTCGTCAGTTTAAAGTGGCTTTCCCTAACAATGCTTTGTGCTACACTATTTTAGGAATAGCAATAGGCGCTTCAGTGCGAAACACTTTCTCTCATGCATTTAACAATAGAAAAAAAAAAAAAAAAGGAATCAAAACAGAGAGGATAGAGTTCAGATAAGATGGACCTACTTACACTCATCATTTGTTGCTGAGAGCATCTGTAAAGCTCTCTTATGAGGAAATCAAGATGGAATTAAGGCACTCCTCCAAACAAATTAAAGGTAATCAAAACTGACTGTATGAAGTCAACCATGCAAAGCAAGCACTCATTCTCACATCTCATAGAGGAAGGGATCAAACTAGCAGATTTGAGGACAGCAGTAACACCAACTCAGGTGACATCTTTTATTGGCAGGATCTGTTGCTATTTTTTCAAACACTTCATTACTAATATGCCACAATTTGAAATGAAGTGGGGAAAAAAGCAGCTCTGTACTTCAAAAGCAAAAGCATATTGTCTGTGTGAAACACCAGCTAGATGTTATAATTAGAGGCACAGCCAGGTGTCACCCAGCAATCTGCGCACAATGTAGGCTAGCACAACAACAGGGTTTGAATCAATGTCTATTATCAACAAAAAGACTGAGCTGTCTGACATATGAAAATTTAAACTTAGAACCTTTTCATAGCATGAAACAGTATAATTGTAGAAGACAGCTGAAAATCAAGCTTAACACCAATTGGCCAGGTACCCCCTGCCCAGAACTGATGCTCACAAAACATATCACCCCAAAGCAGCACATGTGGAACAGCAGGTGAAAGGCAGGGGACTTGCTTCTTTTTCTGGACATGAAAGGCAGTGCTGTGAGTGTGCTGGCTGGGCCTTTCAGACAACAGGAGAAACATTACAATTTGAAACATTTCTTCTGTGTCTGTCGTTCCTTCCTCTAATGCCTCTTGCTCCTGAGAATAAACAAGACAGAGAGATGCCCACGCATCATGTCTGTGTCTTTAACCCTTCTAGCTCTTTTCTGTATGTTTCAGAGAATTTCCAATAACCCAAAGGATTGTAGGACACTTTAAAAGATTACATTTTAAGAAATAAGCAACATTCAAACACCATGTCAGCAGAGGTGCTGACACACTGCAAGACATGGAGAGTCTATTGGAAGTGCTCATAGCAGTGACTTTGAGGTATGCATACACCTGACCCTGAAGCCTTCTTCATGCCTGGTGTACAAATAGAGCTGGCCCATCTCCTCAGAAGGTGCATCAGGCCTGTGAAGTCAGCTTCTCTGCCAGAACTAAAAGCTACCACAAATCCTCCTGCTTTTCAATTCAGAGACAACATATGTTGACTCGACATTGCCCATTACTTCAAACAAAAATAAACTAAGTGAAAAACAGCAGTCTGGTATAATGGCAAGGAGGAGAAAGAAAAAAAAAAAAAAAAAAAAAAAAAAAAAAAGAAACATAAGATCTGGGACATGACAGTAACTTTCTTGCAGTCATTCAACTACTTAAGTAATAACATGATATAAGATCCCATTAGAGAGCAAAATACACTTAAAACTAAGTAGTGCAATATTCAGCAGGGGATCAAACAATTCTAAGAAAAAATAAATTCTGATACTGAGACTTTAAAAACAAATTTTTTAAAAAGTCACCAATGACTGGACTAGAGAAAGAACTTCAGAAAGGGACAGACAGAAAGAACAAATAATTGTGAAAACAGAATGAAGTAGCTCATACAAAACTGCAAAAGACCAGAAAGACTAGAACAATACAAAATTAGAAACAAAGATAGACAAAAATCATGGAAAATATGACATTAATTTTGATCTGATTTCAAAATTCTTCAGAATCTTTCACATTAGCATAAACGAAATAGTACTAAAAAGATATCATTCTAGAGATACTCAGCTTCAGATTCTCTTTCATTCTTTGTAAATCTTGCGTATAAATAGAAGGGAGACCAACTTTCTTCATGGTCTGATAGCGATAAGACAAAGGGAAATGGTTTTAAACTAAATGAGGAGAGATTTAGATTAAATATAAAGAAGGAAATTCTTTGCTCAGAGTGTGGCGAGGCCCTGGCACAAACTGCCCAGAGAGGCTGTGGATGCCCCATCCCTGGAAGTGTTCAAGGCCAGGTTGAGTGGGGCCCTGGGCAGCCTGATCCAGTGGGTGGCAACGCATTCCATGGTGGGGTTGGAACTGGATGCGTTTTAAGGCCCCTTCCAGCCCAAGCTGTTCTGTGATTCTACGATTGACATCATCTTACAAAGATTTCAGCTTCCTTATTTGTTTCAAGTTAAATATTGGTGTGACTTCTTCATTTTCAGCATCTTTATTGCTCTCCTTCAGTGATGCATTCATTTGCACCTGCTGTGCTGCACCACACATTTCATGCTAGCACTGTTTCCCTTGTCTTTCTTCTGTGGTTAACTTCAATAGATATTTTATTTAGGGTGGTTAAGATTTTTTCTTCAATATCTAAGAGGACTTACATAAATACATTTTTCTTAAGATATCTGTTTTAAAGATTTTTTAAATCTTTATTCCAATTTTAGAAAAGTTGAGCATGCTATGTGTTCCTTTTATTTAACTACCTTCCTTGGTATTTATATAACTTTATTTAATTTTGATCAATTTTACCACTAAAAACCTAAACTTTATTATTCAGCTTTCTCCCTCTAGCTATAGGATAATTCTTAACCCTGTAAATTTCCGAGCATTTTCTTGTAGATAAATTTTCATTTCTTCTTTTAGTCATGGAGTATGTGATACCCAGTATGTCATACAAAATAAGTTGATGTAAATAGAAAACAAGGTTTTAAAACAATGCCCAAGCTTCTGACTTCCATTACAGTTATTAGTTTGGCAAAACTGTTAAAGCCTTCATTCAAACAATATGCGCTGTTCTGCAATTAATTTTTAGAAGTGCTCCAAATGCATGGATTATCCCAGAGACAGCTCCAAAATGTGATTGATTAAGCAGTATGATAAATGGCTTAAAAGCATTTCGCTTAAATGCTTAGTTTAAAATGGTTGCAAAGGCATCAGTGTGATCTGGTGAGGTGTGGCAGTGCCTAATAAATACATGAAGTATAATGGATGGTCTGAATGATTCAGCTAATTCAGGACTCCTCTTGATTATAAATTGTTAAACAGCAATCCAAAGGTCTGTTTTTTTTTTGTTTTGTTTTGTTTTGTTTTGTTTTCTAATTCCTTATTCCATTTCCCTTGTGAAGTTTATCAGACTTTTCATACTGTACTGCCCCTGCTTGGCTGAGAACCATAATGTAGGCCAGACCAGTGAATGGAGAGCAGGGTCTGATTCTGCCATTCTGCCCTTATTGGGATCATAAGGCTTACAAAGCAATCAATCTGCAGTCATCTGTGAGGACCAGCATCATATCTTACTCAACCAACAAGAACAATTTTGTACTTTGACTATTTAAAAACACAAGATGAGAAAAATTCTTCAATGCCTTTCCTGCACCCCCTGCAAAAGGCCAACTATAAAATACGCAATAAAATCCTCAAAGCAGAAGCCCTGTTTTACAGACTGTAAAGCAGCTAGCATATTTCTGTCACTACACCAATAATAAACACAAACTGTGACATACCACATGGTCATAGTTACTATAAGTCATGCAGTGTGCTGACAATAGCTTTGGGAAAATTAGGAACTGGCTGACCCTTAAATAAAGTGTGTGGTCAGAACAGAAGTACAGCACCAGAAACCCATTTTCCATCTGATGAAAAATGCTCCAGACTTACGCAGTGTAATCCAGACACAGCATTCTAATCCTTTTTTTTTTTTTTTTT
>VXAV01013314.1:82078-107957 GCA_013399715.1 Alectura lathami | reverse complement strand
AAAATATACAATACAATGTTTCCAAGACAGAATATTCAACTCAGGGAAACACGACTCGTTCTATGTTCTGTGTTTGAAATCTCGCAGACTGAAGGGTACCTGCATTACACTAAGGATGTGTAAAGTAAAATTTCACAGCAAAGAAAAAAAAAAAATTGACAGGACACTTTAAAAGACTGTAAATTGTTTTAGCAGTTAGAGCACCACTCTTCCTTTCTTGGTATTTCCTCTTAGCCTTGCAATTGACTTTTATTTCACTACCTGCAAATGCACTTCTGCAAATCCTTAGACCCTTCACTAAAAGACATGAATTCAGGTCATTTTTATTATACCTTCTCTTGTTCTTATTGTAGCTAGAACATCACAGAACTTAGCACAGCTTCTTTTATCCTGATTTTCAACACTTTTTCGCTTGTACTTTGTCAAGCAAAGAACAGATGACAATACTATCTGAAGACTTTATTGAAAGATTAATGGGCCCATCTGTCAGTGTGCTCGTTCCCTAGTCACATGCTAGCTTGGGCACCGATAACTACAAAGCATGTTAATACATTGAATTTTGTCTCCACTGTACATCAAAAACACTCCAAGAAACTGAGGCAAGCTTGGGATCCTAAAACTGCAGAAGTGTAAGGAGGGGGATTCTGCCATCATGCTAACGATGTATTTGTTAAAAAGTTAATATCCTCATTATTTATGAAATTCAGAAGAAATAGTAAAAGAAATGTGAACAAGTTAAAACATATGGTTATGACCATCTCTTTCAGAATTGTTTTAACTGCAGGAGTGCACTTTCAGGAAGAGAGAGGGGAGAATAAAAAAGCTGATGCAGTGAACTCTGTGATGCATGGAATACAGCTGAGGTCCCTTGGTTTGCACAGCCCCCAGCATCCTTCCCCATATACAATGTTGGCTGAGACCTGCTTTGTTCCTTTCTTCAGGCCCAAGAGGCAGCAGGAATAAAGAACATTTTAGAAATTGGCATCTTCAAACAAACCTGAGGCAACAGTGTTTGCTCTGCTGTCAAGTGATTTTTCAGTGATTTCATTGCAGACCCAGTGAGAAGCAGGATACAGATTCCCTCTTTTGTCCTCCATAATATCCCTGTAACACTTCTTGGGCCATGCTGTGCAATTCTTACGCAAAGAAATCATATCAATTTCAGGCCTTTTGCTATAAATAATACAAAGATACAGAGTAAGATTTGGTCTTTTTGTGTTAGTAGTTAGAAAATGATTTAGTTATGTTCTAGTGTCATATTTCAATGACTGCACCTACTACACCTAATAACAAAGTTAGACTGTTTTGCACATATTTCTTGAATTTTCTTTATGGTAGGAAACACTTTAAGGACAACCCTTTAAGCATGATCAGTCGAAAAGAATTATAATTGAAACAAATACCTGTACAGAGGAAGCAGAAAGCATTTAGCTCAGGACAAACAAAGACACCAGACCACATAAACATTTCTGCTTCATGATGTTGCAAAATTTGCTGAAAGAAACTGTTGAGACTAACCCTGCATTCAGAAAAAGCTATAATCCCCTGCTATGCATAGCCTTCTGTTGCTCTTCAGCCAAGATTTTCAGAAGTGAACTGGATTTAGATGTTTAGTTTGATTTTGTTAAATGCACTATTAACTGTTCACGATTTAAAATGCGTATACTTTAATACCTGGTGCTGGATATTAAAATACCTAGCTGCATTTCATAAAATCAAAAGGCTAAAGAGAATTTCAAGAGGTCAACATCCTACTCCTCAGTAAGTGGGATGACCAAAATATTCATGTAAATCTTAGCCAATGCTTTTCTTATTCTCTTGAATTTGTGATGTTGGTTCATACTTATCTCTAAGTAATGTATCAAGTATGCATTTTCACATGCAAGCTCTGATTAAAATAAATCATTTTTTAAAAATCATTTTTAAAAGTATTTAGGCAAGGTGCAAGAGGAAAGTAAAGAGTTATTTTACTTTTTCTCTTAAAACATCTGTGTTGTCCTTTGAATGTAGTACCTTTAATCTCCAGACCCTCTTCTTCAGGCCAAGTCACTTAAGATTAAAAAGACCAGACACAGTTCTTGCCTAGTCACAGCACCCATTGCCCAACTCCCGACACATGGGTCTGACCAGGTTCTGATCAAAAAATTGCAGGTAACATTTCTACTTAGGAACAACAATGGTTGGTCAAATCAGCTGTTGTGGCACAAAAAGTCTCTAGTAAATAGCATGCAACACAACTGAGACAAGGAGGGAAAAATCTGTCATCCTACTCTTTGAATCAGCCTATTAATTTATATGCTCAGTCTCCATAACTCTTCATTTATTGTCAGTGGAAAGCAGCACAGTTCCACAGAGATGTAGACTGAGCTTCCCCTCCTCCCCCCGAGAAAGAGTGCTAAAGCCATTTTGGAGTTTTCCGATCAAAATTGTATGAAACCACAGAACAGCAAATTTGCCTATAATATGGCATATTCCTATGATAGAACCAAGAATTTTTGAGAATAAACTGGATCATGTTTTGTTTCTTTGCTCTGTTGGAACTCTCTTGAGGTTCTTTACTAGTTAGTTACAGAAAAAAAGGCAACCCAGAGAATATGCAGGAGAGTATCATTTTCCTTAATTATTCTCTAGCTGACCTGAACAGGTTGATCTTGAGGCAAAGGCATTAGACTTCCAAAGCCTGATACTTTAGTAGTTATTCTGCTTGCCTTAAATTATGCTTATATCCTGCTGACACTAACATGTATAGTACTATTCATAAAATAAGTTTACAATTTTTATTACAAAGCGACAGACCTTTTCAGACCATTCTGACTTGTTCTGGAATTTTCAAATGTTCCTTTTGTGTACATTTTCCTTTTAATTTCTATTTCCAGGAAGAAGCAAACAATATCTTGAGAAAATTACAAAAGAAATAAAAAAACGCCTCAAACCATTCTAGTTCTTCTGAGAGAGATTTTGGCCTAGCTATTAGGTAAGAGCCTGTGTGCTCATGTATCAAATCAACAGCAATAACATCTTTCGTAGCGGGGTGTAGGGAAACTCTTCAAACTAGTAAAACATCTAAGTGGTTGCATTTATTCAAACTTTTAAGGTCACAGTTCAGCTCTTGGCAAAAACTGCAAAGAGAAAACAATACAATATCAAAATAATTTTTATTATTGAACTATTTAGGCTGGTTGATTTGATTGAAGTATTCCTGAACTATTTGTTCAGTGAAGCAATTTTTATTACACAAGAATTGTTTTTGAAAACCAGAATCTGTTGAGCAGGGACCTCTGTGATCAACAGGTTGCTCTCATTAAATGGATAAGTTACTCAAGACATACAAATTAAATAGAGAACTGCTTTTGTTCTGATGCTTTTCTTTTCAGTGAATATGAATGAAGACAAAACAGAGAAAATTCTTTTGCTTCAACAGCAACATCTAACTACATAACGTCCATTATTCCAAACCGGGGGCAGAAGTATCATCAACATTTTTTGGGTGCATAAGTGAAGGAACATGCTGCAAGCAGCTTTTACACAGGCAACAGATGGAGAATATCTTTGTTTCTTTGCAGTTCATCCACCTTTTTTTTTTGTCACCTACATTATGGTTTTAAGTATGCTATCTGATATTATAACCCTCTGAAATTTATCTATTTGGCCCTGTTGGTAAGAGTTTGAGAACATCTGCATTTTGATGCAGTTCAGTACTCTGGGTGCTGTGTCTGGGTGGGAATTAACTGTGCCATGGTGCAGACTCACAAGCTGGCTCCACTGGAAGCCATCCTGCATCTGGAAGTGAGGTAGCTTTCTTTGTATGGCAATATATAATCCTGCACTGATTCAAACTGGCTATAGCAAAGATGGTTCCAGAGTCCCTGTGCTACCTCAGACATCAGGGAACACAGTGATCAGCATGGGGCCAATTCATTATGGCTTGGACCCAGCTACACATACCAAACCCAGCCAAAACAGAGCTCACTTCTGATGAAAAGAGCTCGGTGGCCTGAAGAACAGGAACAGCTATCAAAGAAGATTATTCTTGAGCATCCTAAATTAAACCCTGTATTTTTCAAGGCAGCTCTGACAGGCTCAACTTCACACAAGTTACCTCCCTCAGATAAACGCAGTTCCAAAGGACACTTAGTCTATACTACATGTGAAGTAGAAAGGATCAGGTCAGAGAGCAGCTTAATAATTGATTCACCTGAATGGTTAAAGAACATTGGCACAAAGGTTTACAGCTCAGCCTTTAAGGCAGACAGAAGCAGGCTCTTGTGGGAAGATGGAGGACTGCTATGGTGGTATATGCCTCTGGGACCCAGGCTACACAAACCTGTTACTTGCATGTCCTGCAGCACAAGAAATAACACTGGTACTCTTGCTTCAATGGGACCTGTGCAAGGGTGGCCTGTGCTGAGTATCCTGCTGCAGCAGAAAAATTAAATGTACTGCAGAAGGATTGCTCACATTGCCCTGGCTGTTGTACAGCTGCCATATGAACAGCATACAAGCCTGTCCTCATATGGGTCAACAGTGGAGAGGCTGATATTTAACATTTACTCTGGCAGCCTTGCAGACAAAAACTATTGAGCTCACATGAGTGTCCTGGGGCTGTAAACCTTCACAACATGGTGCAGTGCCCCTGCTCATAACATTTTCAATAATGCAATGTTTATTCCAAGCTATAGGGAAATAAGAGGCTCAGAAAATCCATAAAATAAAGAGAGGCACTGAGTGACCTATCTTCCCTCTCCCTTCAGCCAATACTGACAGGAAAGGAAGGGATGCCTTCAGTCTCCTTGGCATTGCCTCCCAGCTCTCCCTCACCAGTTTCAAGTCTCACATTCAAGACACACAAAACAGTAACACTGAGAAAGGCTTACACAGATGAAACAATAAGCACTTGTTTAACTAAAATAGTTTTCTGCTTTACACATAACTATTTGGCAAATCACTTTTCAGAATTTCGTTCATACAAAAGATCAAAACAATACATGCCAAAATACCAAAGTTTATATTATGTTTAAAGCTCAACATTTTAGCTCTCATACCTTTATAAGCACAATAGATAATGACAAATGAAAGACCATATTGTGTACCTAACAATTATATTGTCTAACTCACATCAAGTTACAGTGATTTATTTAAATTAACATTTAGTATAAAAGCCCATCTATTAAAGAGAAAGAAACCACAGTTTCCTGAACACAGATTTGCAATGCTTCCTCCTTTCTGAATCTTTTCATTTTGCATCAGTCAAACAAGCTCCTCACTTCTCTGGCCGTGCACCCAGGCCTGCACACCCTGGGTGTGGCAGCACCCTCCCCTGCCATTACGCTGGAGAAAAACCCTAATTAGGGTCTGTCCACTTTGGTGTGTAGAGGTTACTTTGTTTTCTGTTGTATCACTGCAAATAGAGACAAACATGGACAGTTACATATGCAAATAACTGAGTATTGACTTTCAAAACCGACAAAGACAATCCAAAACATTAGATATGAACTCTTCTATTGTGGGTTAACAAAAGATCTAAGTACTCTGAGAACATTAATTTTGGCATGAATTATGATCTAACAGACAAAGCAAAATTAACAGCAAATAATGAAGCTGACATCGAATGACTTAACCAATGATCTGAATACCCTCAAAAGAAGACACCAAAAGAAACATCTAGAAGATGAAAGAAAAAATGTGTTTTTTTTTTTTTTGTAATAAGTAAGCATATACCCTCCCAAGAGGAGTTAATTTTATTTATTTATTTAAAGGAAGAGTATGTCAGCAGAACATAAACTTCTGCTATTTAGAAAAGAATAAACAGAATTTCTTGGGAGTAATGTTGCTTGGATATTGCTACTCCTCTTTCTACAATGTGGATGCTCTCTACTAAGTGTTGACCATGTCCACCCAAAACACTCGCTTCCCAGATCTCAGACTAGAATGACTTGCTCTTCTTAGAGCTGCCAGTAGTTACTCCTCTTTCATTGCCTTACTATGCTCTCAGCCATTCATCCCTGCATCACTCCCCCACTGCTTTATTACCATCAACAGGTGAAACAAAACAGGGATAAGAACCAGAATTAAAATAACCACACAAAAACATATTGAACAAATTGATTTCAAACTACTAATGAAAGGAATACTCAAACACCAGATTTAGGTTTCCAGTACCCCACTCTCTGTTCCTTTCTACACTGCCTTTTTCCTTTTGTCTTTCAACCTAACTATCCTTCTCTCTTTATAGGCCTTGAAGATCAAACAAAATCAAACAGGAAACCTTTCTAAAGCCATCTCTCTGCGTGCATATAGCCCACAAGGTTTTCTCCCTTCCACTGCTCACTGTGGGGTAAAATGTATCACAATCTGTGGAGGACTCTCATTTTATGCAAGCAGACAGGTTTTCAGGACAGGAGAATTTTCCTATTCCATTTGCCATCTCTAACCTACTGAATCAAATAGCACTGCATTGAAAACCCTGCAAGCTGAACATCAGCTTAGCAGATAGGAAAGGATAGTCAAGAACAACACAGATACCATAGGCTACAATTTCCTTTATTCCCTCACTCACTTCAGGAGTGAGCCTCACTCCTCTAAGGATAGTCATCAGCTCTATCTATACTTTCCTGCTGTAAGGATACTGAACTAAATCTTAACAAGCAGCTTATTACCAGTTACTCCTATCCTAGAGTGGGCTACATTTGAGGCAATATTCTGTCTTTCATCAGAACTACATATCCTATGAACAGTATGCCTGAATATGCTTGTTAGTATTAAAGCTATCACATGCATCTGCTGGAAACAATATCCAAAGTCCCAATGTTGGTATTACCAAGGCAGGATATGGGGTAGGTAATGATATAAAAAACATGCTCCCTGATTAATTCACAAATGAAGATGGATAACTGAAAGGAAGTTGACATTAAACAAAGCAATCTTCGGGGAACATCCTCAGCTCTTCTCTGCTCTTCTGGGAAATATTCTGCAGGATTCAAAAAGCTTGTTTATCAAGGTAAATATGTCAAGAACAAGTTATCCAGATGTAGCTTGAAAACAATATATCTCTTAGAATCAATCTATTTAAAATTTTAGGAAGACTCTTCCCCAGAGAAAAGCATGCAGGATGTCACACAAACAGCAAAAAGAATAGATACACAATTTTGTTTAGCAACAAAAATATTAGTAAGATCTGGGTCCAGCTAACCTACACCCTGGGACCTTTCTACCTGTCTCCTGTTTTGGCAGGACAGTCCCTACCACTACCACCATTCTGCAGTTCTAGCTTCTGCCTCCTTGTCCCCCACATCTATTTTCTCTTTCCTTGTCACCACGCACACCCTTCTTCTGCTCCTGCATCATTCTTATTCCTCTTTTAACACAGCTGCTGAGCACATAGGGAGAGAAGGAACAACTTGAGCACAGAAATAGGCTAGAAAGTCAGGGAGGAATCTGGAAGGGTCTGTAAAGTGATGCTTCCTTCCGCCAAGTAAGAAGCTAGAGGAGGAGAGAGATCTGATGCTGGCAGCAACTACAGCCCCACCTATTCCACCACGGTAGAAGCATTTCAACCTGTCTACCTATGTGCACACTATCTGATAAGTAGAAATGGCTCTCAGACACTGACTCTGCCAGCCTAAAAAAGAAAAGACAACAGCCAGCCATTTCCAGAAACATCTTTTAGACTCTGCATGGCATACTTCACCTAACGTAGCTAAAGATACATACTTTATTCAGATTTTGTGAATTCCTGGATGATGTTCAATACCTACAGTCTCATATGTGTTATCTTCACTAACAGGAAACCTCAACATTGAAGATAATTTTATTTTTCTTATTAAGAAAATACCATTTTTAATTTTATGCCAACAACTGTATATTCCGTATTTACAAAGCTGACAACACAATCAACTGGCAAGATTGAAGACAAAGGATGCCAAAAAAATATGTACGCATTTTAAGAAAGGAAAAAACAGTATCAAAATTGTAATATTCAATATATCCCAATAACAAAAGATGGATACAAGTCACGTTTGACTTCTACAATTACAAGAGGTGCTCATAGAGGTTACCATCAGCATTCAGACACTTCTGATTATGGAGAAGAGATGCCATGTTTCTGCCATTTTCTTTGACTGTCCTGCCTGTCACGTGGTGAAGATGGCATTCATTTGATTAACACCATCTTTTGAGCGAACATCATACTACACATTGCTATCGTAATTCAATTCAACTTTGAAGAGTAATACATACGTAATATCTCTTAAAATGTCTCATTAGGCCAGCTCAGAATTTTGAGGTAAGTAATGCAGGGTAATCAGATGCAATGTAGATAAAGCAAACACGTCTGTTGAATTGAACACTTCTGTTTTGTTTATCAGACAAATGCTGATAAAAGCATTGAAAGTAACCCCTCAGAAATCATCGCTTTTATTTCCAGCAATAAGAGAGAGAGCATACAGCGCACATCCCCAGATTTTGTACTACGGTAGAATTATCTTTGCAGAAAAATCTTTGCAGAAAAATTATTGGCGTAGAAGGCCCTCTACAGAAAGCTTGAGAACCACTTTCTTGTAGTTAAGATAGTATGTGTCCCCCTACTTTTGCAGAGAATGGGCGGGAATCAGGAAAATTTGGAGAAGAATATGAATAAGAATGGGACATGTGGCAGTGCAGTGGTTCATTAAACCTCTGCACAGTGATAAGAAAAAACGCCTTGGATTCTGCTAGAAGAAAGTATGGGGACCTTTGTAACACAAGCCTCCTCCAACTCCTTCTCCCAGATAGAAAGATCATTAGGGCTACAAAGGCAAATCTGATTTTTAAGATGCAGGACAATTCCTACTTCTGCTACACAAACTACAGCATGGGTATTAAGATAGCTTCCTTTCATCAACACTTCTTCTGCAGTTCAGATTTAGCCCTGTAAGAATGATCCTTGGGGTATTTCTTTGGCTTTGAGTTCTTCCTTCTTCCTCATATTTTAGAACCAGTATCATCATCTCAAACTCAATCTGTTCAAACATGACCTTTACTAACTTAACAATTCCTCTCTTCTCTTTACCTTTTCTAAAGCATTTAACAGCTCTACTGCCCTTTCTATTTTTGATAAAAACAAGCAAGTAAAAACTATACTAGAAGTTCAAGTGCCTCTTTTTTTCCTATAGAAAACATGAAAAAAAAAAAAAAGAAAAACAGATTCTTTTAACTTTTATTTTTATAAATTTATAAATAATATTAGGAAATACATCACACTTTACTGCAGCTTCTTATGTCCTAAAGGCAGAGCGACATAAGCAGGAGCTTTGAGAAGTTTGCACCAAGAAACTCATATTGAAGTGTCATCACTAGCACTTACTCTAATTTAGCAAGCCAAAAAGTTCCAAGTCATATAGAAAGCTTACCATTCTTCTGATGTACAGAACTCATTACCCTAATTAAAGCACATCTAGCTCTCATTTTATATTCACAATGGTTTCAACTGAGAAGAAGCTCTTTCCTCTTCATCAAGACTTAAGTGACTATCTGGCCCCCACCCACAAACATAGAACAGTAACAATATTGAGAAGTTCTGTATCTATTGTTGATATTTTCACAACTTCCAAACTTCCAAATACCAGTGGAGCCAAATGGATAGATTGCTATTGTTACTTTAGAAATAAAAATATTGGCCTTTACTTCATTGGTTACTAAGGTGGATTTTTTTTTTTTTTTTTCCAATTTCATTCCATTAATTTTTGCCAGTTTCTAGATTCTAAATGAAGGTACTAGCTTAGGATAAAACTGGCTCCTGTGAAGTTACCCTCTCATCCACCTCTTTGTCCCTCTCTTCTTTCAGTTTGTTTTTGTAAGTAGGGTTCATTTCATAAGGCACTGGAACAGATTGCCCAGACGACTTGTAGATGCCCCCTCCCTGGAAGTGTTCAAGGCCAGGCTGGATGGAGCTCTGAGCAGCCTGGTCTACTGGGAGGTGTCCCTGCCCATGGCAGGGGGTTGGTACTATGTGATATTTAAGGTCCCTCCAACCCAAACCATTCTATGATTCTATGATACCCTCTATAGGCTAGTTTCTATTTTTACAGAATGGATTTCCCCTCTGATTATGGCACTGGGGATTTGTGGGCATCTAATTAAATGTTCTTAGACAGCTCCTAGTTAGCATCATGCTATTTCAGTTAAAATTCTCTTCCACCTGAATGGGCTTATAATTGCTGTTAGTCCTTTCAAAACAAGAAATAAATATCTGTTAATGATCTGAACTTTAGTATATGTAATTCAAGCTGAAGCATCCACTTCATAACAGGTTTTTCATGTTTTATACATTATACAGAGTACTGGATGAGATTATTTCATTTTCTAGCAGGTCTCAGTGTTTTGCTGAGAAAATGGCTCGCACACTACATTCATTGTTCTATAGTTTTACAATACTGATAAATGAACGTTAATTTAAACACAGCAAGTCTTATTTTCCTACTTATATTAAATACTCGTGAAACTGAGGACTGAATAACAATATAATTTGTTTTAATAAGAAATCATAGTTATCAGGTTTCCACCTGTTTTAGAAAAATAATTTAATATCATACTGTGATATTGGATGAGCATCATTCAATCTCTAACATTTTCATTTCAGAGTAGAAGCCACTTCTTCAAATCCTGAATTTATGAATATTCATTTCTGTGTTAGTGACTTCAAAATTGATTAACACCTGAAACTACAGAGTTTGTTCTTGTCTGTGCTCACATAATAACTGGAACATTCACTGGTCAGAACAATTTGGAGCAGGTTTTTTTTGTTATTTTTTGGGGAGAGATTTTTTTTTCTTTGGTGTTTTTGTTGTTGCTGTTGTTGTTCTTTTTTTCCTTTTTTTCTCTTTTTCCTACAGGACAGGACTGCATTTGAAGCTATCTTTAGAATCAACAGCATGCAGTCACCCTGTACTTTCCACTGTTTTTACAGGTGATGTAGAGAGACTACATTTAACTCCTTTCCGTGCTTTCACGATCAAGTTAAAATGGAAAAGGTATGAAAAGTTAGTGCAGAAGGATTCTTCAGCCATCCTCCAGTTAAGAAGCTTAGTGAGATTTAAATTATTTAATACATTCTTACTAGTAATTCTTGACACTGAAATAATTCATAATTCGGACTAATATTAGAAACAGGCACACTTCAAAGGAATAGAAGATGAGTTCAGATAAGCACAGAAAATCTGGAAGACCAAGCAGCCACCTTTGAGTGGGAAAACTCAGATATGCTGCCTGACATCTAACCTCAGGCATTACAGTGATAACGAAAAGCCTTAGCAGGACAAGTCATCTCCATCATAGGACCAATGCAGACTGTGGCAAAGGACAGTCTTGGTCCCCAGATGCTCAGTCTAAAATAGATAGGAAATATCAAGAAAATAGACAGACAGATAAATAAGGAGCTGGGGGAAGAAAAAGCAAAAATGCAAGTTAACTACTCAAGCTGAGACTGATGTTGCTAAGGTTTCATGTTTAAAAACATTAAATTATAATTCAAGAGAAAACTAAACTTTGTTTTCATTACATAAGCCAACTTTATACATTAATATCCTCAATATAGATCATGTTTACAATTCGGGCTAAAAGGTAGAACAGTTTTCCCTTTAAAAATAAGTAAATATATTTCAAAATAAGGTTCCTAATCCAGAACTGGAATCTTAACAGGGAGATATATTTTCACCAAGAGGATTTGTATGTCTAACACTGAGCAAGTGTCCATGTGCTTTACAGTACTACATGATTTCTGCATTACTAGAATTTCAGTTTGCAGCACTTTTCTGATAACTGCACTAATTTTCTGAAGTAACAAGAAGTTCATGACGCTCTCAGCACTTGTGTATATACCTGCCAACACTGAAGTTAGCTGCAGAATTGATATTAAAGAAGTACCTTGCATGCTGTTGAGCAAGACCACGTAAATCTAACCTGTCATTTCATAATTTCTTTAACGTTCTCTGTGACAAGACAGACATAAAAATAATGACTATTATAGCTAAGAGGTGAAGATGGAATTGCACTCCCCATGCTTAGCAGAAATGTAGGCGGGTATTTACTTGATAATATCTCAAGACTGATCTACTGAAAGATTGATCAGTCTTTCTTTAATCATTCACTTCACATAGCAGAGCCGTCAATTGTACTCCTTACTCAAGAAATCCTTCCCCCATTAAGCACAAGGACAAAAATTCTGTTTAAATTGAAGCAAGTCATAAAGCCTCTTTGGATTGACTTGTATTTCATCATATTATTAACATGTCTCCTGTCTCTCTGGGGATTTTTAGGTTTTCAGATCATGAGCTTTCCTTCATCCAAATGCTATTAGCTTGTGAGCTATGTCCTCCAACACTATTTCAGATGATTTATTGCAAGAGGAAACAACAATGGTTATCCTAATAAAAAATATTCATATATTCATGTTTATTTCAGATTTTGTTTGAGATAGGTATGTATGTCCGAATATACAGAGGATTTTTCAATAACCAACTGCTACTTCCAGAAACTTGGGCACTTCCCAACAAATTCTTCTTACTAAATACTGTAGACAATGATTTATTTTATTTTTTATTTTAGTCTTCACCTTTCCAAACACTGTATGCTGCTATACCCTTGTGTCTACAATGGTTAAGATAGACCTTTGGCCTTTCTAGTTATGCTGCAAAAACATTATTTGGAATATTACTAACTTTTATGCTCTGGTATTTACTTATCACTTCTATCCAAAAATGAGATGAAGTCATGGACCCATTTGCAGTCAGCAGTTCCTAAAATCCAATTCACTTAGAAGTCCTAATATATCAGTATAAGCTAATGCAGGCAATTTTTTCTTCCAAATCAATTCATTCCTTTTTCCATATAGGAATAATTTTAACGAAATACTGGATTAGAAATAGCTAATAATAGTTTCATTCATAACAGTATTCCTCTGTTAACTTGACAAAAATCACATGAGCTTTAAATAAAATAGTCAAAAAAACAGCAGGTGGCATTTGGGGTCTGGGAGAGGAGGGTGCAGGCAAGAAGAGCTGTGGGGTTACCACCTCCACCCCCCAATTCCTTGCTACTATCCCTAAGAAGTTATCCTCCCCCAAAAGTCTGAGTTAAGTCTTTGCTCTTCTCTTGACATAACTCCAGACATNACAAGACGACTGCAGAGGTGGATTCGAAATCAACCGTAAGTACAACCTTTCTCCAGTATATTTTCCCTTCCTGTTACTCAAAATAAATAAATAAATAAATAAATGGACACTGACAGCTATTTTGCACTCAATATGCTGACAAATTGGCATTGAATATTAAGAAATTTTAATGTAAAGAAATCTCCCAGGAAACAGAGAGAAACCCATGAACTGACTGGTGCGTCCATCCCAACAGCTGCTATTTCAGATATTGGATAAAAACTACAAGTTCTTTATGCATAATTTGCATCCAGCAATGACTGACAGGATGATTTAGGAAACAACTTGGGGTAGCCAAATTGTATGAAAACTACCCTAAACAAAACCAGCAATCTCACAGGAAAGTAAAATGGCAAAATACATAAATATACTGTTAAGCCACCATTTTATTATTATTTCTTTTATTTTGTGCTAATAAAGGCTACATTTACCTTAAAATGAAGTACTCATTTTTCACAGTAACATAAATAAAGCATATTCCTAAATTGTTAGCTGCTGAGAAAAGATCAAATTTAGCCTTAGCCTTCATCTATCAAATTCCTTTATCCCACAATATACTGCTAGAAATGAATGTAAGAATTAATCAGAAATATTTTAAAGCTTTGTTGTTCAGTACAGAATACAGTTTATAGTAATACACGAACACTATTCTGTGTTATAGCCACTAGAAAGTCTCTTGGCAAACCTTTAAATAATTACTTTCAATATAATATCAAATTAGAATTTGTGCGGTTTCACTGAAAACTCTGAAACAAAGATTTCCACTGGAAACCTAAGTTCCCAAATGAGGACAGGAGTTTATAGTACCTTAGTAGTGCCAGCTTTACAAGATGGAATTACTGTATGCATCACGCTTTTCTCAGAGCTTCTAAATACAATTTTATAATCTCCTCTTCAGGAAGAGGTCAAAACGTTGCGTGGGAACAAAATCTACATTTCTAGACCCTACAGTTTTGGTTTACAGATGAAATATTTCAGTCAAACTGCTTGTTCAAACAAATAAGCAAACTCAAAGCACCTTTACATCATCATCACCCCACGAAAGTTAAAGGGACATCTGAGTATTCTAAACGTTAATTTATGGAGAACTAGCCCATAAATCTCACTCCACCAGCTCATGTTGATAATTCTTGGTCATAGCCATTTCCTTACACCATGGACAGCAGGCAGTCATTGCAATAGGATATAGTACAGAAAATGAAAGGGAAAGTATCTTCACTCTTTATCCCTGAAATATGTCTTTCACATGCTCTCATGTATTTACAATGTCTTTGGAAAAAAAAAAAAATACACACAACTGTTTTATTTCATGATGCTGCAAAGACTTAACATTTTCTGCATATGCATGAGAACAGTTACCGTATCCTGTTACATATTGACTCATACCTTCCAATGCTCAGTACTGATACACATCTAGTATATAAATATACAAAGCAAATTTAATAACAAAATGAACAGACGTACCTTTTAAAAAAAAGAATACGTTATAAAACCTAGAAACTACTTATCTAATTAGGCACAGTTTGAAGTATTAACAACGATACAATCAAATAACACAAAATTATGGGAAGGCAAATTAATCATGTGCACTAGGCTCTTGATAATTAAACATTTAATAACAATTTTCAAAGATTCTAACAGCAGCATTCCAAATTTGTCGACTCTGGCAATTAATTATAAATTGCACCTTAATCTACAAGATGCTGAGAGCCATCTGTGTGGGATTGTTTGGTACTTGTGAGATCTTAAGCCTGATAGGTTCAGATCTGGGGCTGTAGGGTGGAGTAGGGTCTTGTTTTATCTAGCAGTTTGATGATCATAACACATTTGGCATTTCAATAAAACATATTCTTTGTAATATACAGAAGATACATCTCCACTGCTTTAAAACGCATTGAAGTTACACAGATTTTCTGAGGTGAAGAACTCAATAACATATGTCATTTTCAATTCAACAGAGCAACAGATTCATGTAGTTTAAAGACATCAGATATCTACATACATGTCTATGCAATAATTTCAAAAATATAAAAAAAAATCCCAAAAGCATGTAGATGGTGAGAAACAAAGAGAAAATAAATACTAAGACAGGAATATAACTTAAAGAGAGAGAGAATTATGAATTTCACTTGCTGTAAAGTAGACAGAAAGTACATCTAATTTATGTTAATATCATAGGTTCCATGTACTCTCTGGCACTTCTGACAAGCATTTCTCCAGGATCACTAATGGGATTTTTGCAAAGAAGTAACAATTTCCCTTTGCACAGATTCTTTTCATATATGTACACAAACATACTCACAAAATGAAAGAGGTTAGTTCCTCCAAGTGGTTAGTTCTACTGCATTTCGCCCTTATGGTGTTGAAGGACAAATAGAAGACTTCAAATAAACAATGCCATAATACTAGGACATGAGTAACTGCAATATTTGCAGATGAAGAGACTGGTATTTATTTATTAGTTTTTGTCAGCAGCTTAGCCTGACAAGAAAATTAATTCCATGGTAAAATCCAATTCTTGTTGATAACCTCAGGTGATACCACAAACATTTTAAATAGTAAGGTTGACCTCAAAGCCTGCCTGCTTGCTCTTCAGATAAACACTTAGGATAAGTCCATAGCATGATAAGCAATATCATTGCATAGATACATTTCAAAATTTTTTTAGGCTGTCTGCCACAAACAAAAGCATTTTTTAAGCAATGTATAAAATATGAAAATAGCACAATGCATCTATGCTAAGATAAAGTTTTATTTCAACAACCAAAATATATTTAGCACAGATGAATGGAGACAATAAATCTTGCCTCCTGACAAAGAGCATTGAGTAACACATGGACTCACTGAACTGTAGTGGTTGGAAGGGACCTCTGGAGATCATCTAGTCCAAGACCCCTGCTAAAGCAGGTTCCTTACAGCAGGATGCACAGCAAACCCTCCAGGCAGGGTTTGAATATCTCCAGAGAAGACGACTCCACAACTTCTCCGGGCAGCCTGTTCCAGTGCTCTGTCATCCTCGAAGTTTTTCCTCATGTTCACACAGAACTTCCTGTGTTCCAGTTTGTGCCCATTACCGCTTGTCCTGTTGCTGGGCATCACCAAAAAGAGCCTGGCCCTATCTTCCTGACGCCCACCTTTAGATATTTGTAAGCATTGATAAGATCCCTTCTCAGTCTTCTCTTCTCCAGACTAAACAGCCCCAGGTCTCTCAGCCTTTCCTCATACAGGAGGTGCTCCAGGCCCCTCATCATCTTTGCAGACCTCCACTGGACTCTAAAAGTCCTTCTTAACTGGGAAGCCCCATACCTTCAGGTTCCTTCTACAGCCACTAACATTGGGTAGCTGATTCTGAGGATCCTCACATGGAAACCCAAGCAAGCAATGCTTCTCTCCTCCTCCTTTGGCCTCTAACAGCACTAAATTATCCATCATTATATTTCTTTGAGAAGATAAGGAAGCTGCTATTTTCAACACAGGTCAAAGATTTCTCATTTGAGAGAGAAAAGTTTTTTCTCGACTAAGAATACATGAGGTCTAGTTTGAAACATGCCAGAAGGTGACTCAAGTCATAACTCCCACATACTAAGTAAAGCCAACAGATTGGATACTTTACCTGAAATCAGACTGGGGTGCTGTCAGATAGAGTCTTGAGGTCAAATGAAAAGCAAGCAAGAACAAAGCCATTTTACATACAGCAAGCAGAACCTGAAAATCAGAGCTAGTTTTGAGAATGCTCAGTCAAGTAACAGGAGACACTATTTGAACCAAAAAGCAAAAACAGTAATGTTTGTATATTCAATGACACTCAAAAAACACTCAATTTTGACTAGCCACGTATTAGATGCTGGGCTTCAGAATCTTACTAAGCTACAGAACTGGATTTCTATTACCTTTATTCATTTTTCTGAGGAACTGATTTCTTCTGTTTGGTTATTTTGGGCAACTATAAAGATCAGACTTCCTCAATCTAATATTTCTGCTGCTATTTCTTTGGTTATGGAGGCTTTTTGCATTATACACTTTTGAGGATGATCCTTGTATGCACGACTGGGGAGCTTTTCACACAAATCTGATTTATATCAGGCACATACCAAAGACCTGTGATCTATGCCAAAACAGATTCCTGAGTTAAACATTTCTATTTAACTGAATGCTTTTCAATATTATACGAATATTTTTTGTTTGTTTGCTTTGCTCTCCCTTTACACAATCATTTTTCATAATGAGATGTGGCATTATTACAAGTTCAAAACTCAGCTCATGGACTGCATGAAAGTAACTGTCACTCATAATCATTATCAGTGAGGGTTTTTTTTTTCCTGTGTTACGTATACTGATAGAATTTTATTTGTCTGCTTCTATTATTCTCAGAGCCAGTAACTTAAAGCTCTGATAGCACAATCCATGATAACACCTAGACACATTTAGAGAAATCCACTTAAGGAGAAATCCATTATTTATTTGTCACTAATTCACTCACATGCGGAGGCAAAGAGCATGCTAAAGGAGAAAGAATAATTCTTTTCCTTTTCACAGGGTTGCACTAAGTCTCTTATATCACATACTAACTTCATAACCAAATAATTTAAGCTTTAAGTTACGTTGCTAACTAACCAGCAATTTGTGATCGTTGAGATATTGAGGGTATAATAAGAAGAGGAGATTAGTAATACCATAGAATCATAGGCCTGGGTTGGAAGGGACCTTAAAGATCACCTAGCTCCAACCCCCATGCCATGGGCAGGGCTGCCACCCACTAGATCGAGCTGCCCATGGCCCCATCCAACTTGGCCTTGAACGCCTTCAGGGAGCTTTCACCTCATCATGAAGTTTCTCAGTATCCTAGCTTTGTCTAGGACAATTGCTTAAGTATGCATTTAGGTATGCGTTTAGGACTGGCAGTAAGCCATCTATTTGTCCCTGAAGCTGCACTGGCAATTTGGCAAACTCCACCCTTCATAGAAAATGAGCTTTCAGAAATAGCCATTCTCCTCTGAGCAGGCCAGCTGGAACAATGCCAAGCTTAATAAATCCTGAAAGAGTCAAAGAGACCAAAAAAAATGTGCAGAGAAAACAGGAAGGAAAGTTTATAAAGTAGAGCAAGCACTAAAACAAATCTTCAGAGAAAGTCAGAAGACAACATGCCAGATAAAGACAAAAGAATTAGCACAGTGCATGTGTTTTGAATTGCCTGCCCCCCATAGCATAAAAAAATCTCAATTTATATGTTATCTGTCAGGTAATTTTTGTGTCTCAGTGCCTGACTACTTGCAGTTTCTTACACCTTTAGGAACATTTTTACTTTTCAAACTGAAATACTCCATGTCGAACTTTTCTTTTTGAGGCTGTGGCTATATCTTCACTGGCTCTTTCATCTGTCCTCTTGCCTAACAGAAAACTTACAGGAAGACAACATAGTAGTGTGAGCCTTGTTACATTCAGAAACTGGATTAAAATCAGGTCCAGAAAAAAAAAAAAAAAAAAAAGTTTTAATTTCTTTGCAGTGAAGGTTTTATTTTTCTGAATGAAACCCCAGGCATTTTGCAAGTAGGAGATATATTTGTGCCTTTAGCTCTCCCAATAAGACATTAGTTACTTACAAGCAATTTAAAAAAAGGTAAGTTGCTAATAGGCATAATTCGCACATGTACAACACATACTTCTTAATTTTAAGAAATTTCTCATTTTACTCCGTAGAGTATGTTCCAGCTCCTCTCCATATTGCTACAGTCTTTGCACTCCATTTCATGAATGTTCCAGCCCAGGCTTGTAGAGACTGCAGATGTCCTTGTCAATAGCTTGCCTTGGCTCTGTGGAGACCCAAGAGGCCTCCATCATCAATAGTCTCTCTTGGCTGATGCCAAGCATGAATTCTAGTTCTAGAGATTCACCTTCCATAGTTCCCTTCACAATGCTCAGGCTGCACACAAGAGGAGTCTGCCCAAAGGGTGAGGGGAGTTAAGAATTGCAGACATCAAGGTCTGTATGAGAATAAAGACTTTAAGGGGATATAGGGCTACATAGACAGTAATCTGGTGAACATCGGGAGACGCAAAACAGAGAAAATGAGTCAAGTAAAAAAGAGCTGAAGAAAGACAAAAGAAAGCACAATATTATACTAAAAAAAAAATACAATACTAAAACAGTTTCTAGCCATATATTCAATCCCAACATCTAGAGATTACATTCAAGATTTCTGAGCAAGAGTATTTGTCAGCTAACAGTAAACTGCTAAAAAATATGCTACATCTCCTCTAGAAATGCTCCTTTATTTTTCTTCTCTAAATCAAAGCATTTATGTGCCATGGATCTAAATATCTGAATTTGCTACAAACTACATAAATCCAAGGAAATTTAAAGCAGCCTAGAGATGAAATCCCAAAACCTGTATCTGGCAGGAGAAATACTGCATCATTCAGTTGCTTTTGCAAAGACATTGTAATGAATCTGAATTGGTCCATCTTAGCAACTAAACCAAAAAGTCTGCATAAACAAATTATCTCCTGTCTTTTTAAAAAGTTTGGCTGGTTGGGTTTTTGATCTTTATGATTTGTTTGTCTTTTCTTAGACTATGAAGGTGAACTGAGTGATTTGGCCACGGACTGCTTTTCAACTGTTTAGTGTCCACAAAGCACAGCATCTTTGGCGCACAGTCAAACAGGCAGTCTGGAAATTGCATTAAATGCATTGCTTTCTGAAGTCTGGGTTTATCCAAATTCAATTTCCAAAATCTAATATGCCTTTCTCTCCCAGTTTCTTTAAAATATAATAATAAAAAAATTAAAAAACAACTAATAAAATCTTACAGTAGAAGCTGTAGAGTGCTGCAGAAAGAAGTCATTACAATGCTCAGGCTAAGCTGTAGATTAAATCTTCACCTCATTTCTACCCTACACATAAAAATTATTGCACAGAAACTGTCATATATAAGTGCTGTTTTGTTTTTCTCTGAGGGCATAGAGGAAGGAGAGCAATGTTTTATTCCCAATCCTGTTCAGTGGATCAATATCCCTACTCCACTTTCACATTCCCTTTCTTCCTTACTGCTAAAATAGGTCTTAGAAGTTGGTCAATGCTTATGCAAATTCTTTGGTATAGAAGGAATTGCCAAAAAGTACTAATTAATTCATATAGCTGGAATAACAAAGCTGGGCTACCAATTTGAACAGAAAAAAAATGTTTGCTTGGCAGAAAGGAAGCAGGGGGGCCTTGATCAGTGCTGGTCTGCCATAGGGAAGACACAAACCAGCCTCCACTGTGCTGCAGCAAAATCATACACAGCCCTGGGAGAAGCTTGTTTGTGAATGAGGAACTAAACTGCACAATTCCAAATGAAAGAGAGTGGATAGTGAGGATGGTGGCCAAGTCCTTTCCCTCCACAGGTCTGTACCTCAGCATTTTTCTTCTGTGATAAAATAGACACAATCCTTAAGAGAAATATGCTAGATGATTACGCACATGATCAAATGTCTTGTGGATAACTTTCTGAATTCAAAGACAGGGAAGAATCCAAGTGGATGATCAAAACAGATCCTTAAGTAATTTAAGCACAGTACTGAGGCTAATCATAAAGTAATTCAAAGAGATAGGTCAGCTGAGTTTGACAGATCAATGGTGGATTTTTGTCAGCTTAGACTCCCGGTAACAATCTTATGATTTTTAGTGAAATCTGGTCACATGCAGTAGTCATTCCTCTAGCATCTAGCTGGCCAGAAAAGATGGCAACAAGTATATAGATATTTGTGCATGAAAATTCCAGCTACAAGTTGGAGCTGATATAGTTCACAGTTTAAAATCTGTATCTGTCCAGGCTAGTGATCACTTTTCCAGTGTTTGGGTTTTTTTTAAATAGTGTTTTCTATATTGTTCCACTACTGCTATAACAGTCTTTCAAAATGCTTTAAACAATCATTTAACAAGAGGAAGATATATTTATCAGCCTGCCAGCTTATGTGGAGAGCATCTCCCAGAGCTACTTGTAGGTGAATTTCATGTCACTGAATTGTCTGAATAACTGGTAATAACACACCATAACTAATAATTATGTGCCAATCTACAATGTCAGAATGTTCAGAAAACACTGATATTACATGTTCTAAATATACTCTCTAATAAAAGCAGTGGAAAGTCACATAGCTGAAGACATAAAGGACAGACTTAGGTGTGACTGGTCAGCACAGTTCAAATATGAGAGGACATGCTGCAAAATAAAATAAAACTAAAAGTAAAAAAGATTCTTTAACAGCAGAAACAGAAGTCATTTTCATCACAAAATTTGCACATATGTAAAAATCACATTCAAATTGAGGATGGGAAGTTTGAATGGGTTCCTAGTGGAATATCACAGAAGAGGTGCTATTCAGGCTCCTGCTCTTTCTAGTTCCATGGAGCAAAGATCTCCTAAGTTAGTAGCTCTGATCAGGAGCAAATCAGGATAACAAACCTGTTTTCCTTTCAGTTTGTAACAACATTTACTACATATGCCTGGCTAAATCTGTTCTTAAGCATGCCATTCCTCAAAATCCCAGAGAAAAGTGGAGAATTTAACAATGATGACTAAGAGGCAGAGAGAAAGCAGTGGTGCAGGTTTGTGAGTAAGGATACCTGGGAGCCCTCTTGGTGCCAGTGTGCACCATCTTCAAAAAACAACACGCGTATCACATCCAACTGATNGAATTCAGCAGTCACTGATTTTTTCCATTCTGCAGAAAGCCAAATTCAGAAGCAGCGAGAGCATTTATACTACAATTCCTTCAAGTGCCCCCTCAACAAAATATATTTTTTTTGCTGCATTATTATGTTGTTGTACAACTATGTTTTCAGACTCAGCTTCAAAGATGGCTTGAGCCTACGAGTTCTGCCATATGAGTGACAGGAAAAAAGCAGTGATCTGCATCTGTCTGAGAGATGGCTGCTTATAATGGGATAACCGTTTGTCACAGTCCTTCAGCTTAATTCATCAGCTTTAATTGTCAGCTATTCCCAGTTTCCCTCTTCCAAGTGATGAGATTATCTAAAGTCTCACCACAACTGCAAGTTATATATATTTAATATCTTCCTCTATGATCACAGTTTTTTGTAGTGAAAAGTTTCAACAACTGTTCTTTGGAGAAGTTTATGTTGCATGATCACTGCTTAACTTCCTTGGTTATGATATAGTTTTTTATTTTTTTTTTTTAACTGAAGAACAAATGTATAGTTCTGCAGTTCTGCACATTGCGCAATCAACATAACTATAAACCTCTCTTTTGGAAGACTGTGGCTTCTCATTTTGCATTAAGAAGATCAGCATTTAGTAGTTGCTATTCCAGCTGTTTTGTTTTGTTGTTACTGTATTCATAATTTTTCTCCCCCTCCCAAACAAACAAACAAAAACTCACAGATTAATACTGCACTGCAGCAGAGAGTAACAGAGCAGAATCCACTCTAGACCATCACTTCACCTACAGTGTAATCTGAATTTAGCTATGCCTTTTCTTGTCACAGCTTTCTATCACAGCTAAAAACCATCAAAGTATTTCTTAAATTCAACCCATAAGTAGAAGAGCTAAAAAAAGGCTCAGGTTTTAGTTGTATAATTCCCTAATAAAGGTCAGTACTTTGTTTAGAACAAAGTGCACCAAGCAGCCTTGCCTTAAAAACTAACCTAGATATGGCATGGTAGAACCCACAAAATATTACACTACTTGAAAGACTTCACCTCCTGGTGCCATTTGCAACATGTGCCATACACAACTGCCTCTACTGGAGAACCACCAATGCACCCAGAAAACCAGACAGCCTTCTACTAGTCATCAAAGCACATAAACAAATGCACAGCATCCACAAGTGAAAATTCCAGTGCAACAGTTAATAGTTCTAAATGACAATTAATGATTAATAAAGCACTGGCTAAAACTTTTATTAAGTTTAGACATAAACTGCCAAGTGAAGCAGAGATGGAGGAATAAGTAACTTGGCAGCTTGTTTCTAGAATTAGCAATATTTTGGGACAAGAAACTGTAGAGCTCTCTCTCTCAAACTGAATTTTCAAGATATCTGAAGAGGATATTAACCATATTTCCAGTGACATGACAGCAGTTGTTTTACCACTGGTATAATCCACTGGGGGCACCTTCCCTTCTTTTCCATTTCTTTTTGTATCTAAAACCATTACAGACCTCCATCATCAGGAAGACCCAGCCATTAAAATCTGAGAAAAAGGTGACAACAGCACTAAGTTGTGACGCTGTGCTATTATGTGGGATCTGGAGAAGGACTAGCTGCACAACCAGCAGTTGTATGCATTTTTAATTCACAACAGCATCTCTGCAGGCTGCCGAGAGAAGGATGTATGGAGTTTCAGGAGAGCACCAACAACTTGTCAGACAGTAAACTGAGAACTTTTTTTTTTTTTTTAAATCAGGTAAAGCATCATTAACTTGCTTCTTACACACCTACCTCTACTGTGTCTTTTCACTCTGCGAAAAGGATCAGTAATGACAATGATATTTGGGCTTGCTCTGCCAGCAGTCTCAGAGCACTGAGATCTAGTGGGGTGTTCTGCTATTTGGCCCTCTACACAGTTCTGAAGGCAGGATCTTTGTGTTGATCTAAAGTAATTGTTGTTAGAGTTGTGTAATAAGTGAATCTAATGTAGCAATGTGCATAAATCAACTAAAAATATCAACAAAAAATCAAGCACAACAATTTATTTAATCACCAGAATAAAAAACTGCAGCATTGGATGTTTTTGTTGATGTCCCATATCACTTGGAGAAAGATTTTCAGAACAACTTCAGAGCCCATCATTCAAAATCTATAACCAAAAACATTGACAGATATAAAAAGTCAAAATGTTTTTTCTGAGAACAGTTAGGAAAAAAAGTAAAGATACAACTGACAAAGACAAGATTAAATTGCAGAGACATCCTAGTGCAAGCAGAAATCAATCCATTCTTTCATAGCATTTAACTGAATACATATCTTGTCATATTTCTGCTTTTCATATTTGAGAGACCAAAATTTGCATACTTTAATTAAATTGCATTTAGTCTCAGAAAGGGAGTAAAATAAACATAACTGCTCCAAACATCTTTATATACACGAAATTTTTCATTTTTTTTAAGAAGAAACATGCTCTTAAACGTCCTGTACTCCCACAAAATTATTTTTTGTAAGTTAAACAGAGGAAGTTGTACTAAATTCACACACAGAAACAATAGGCTGTACTACATCTGTTGTGAATAGTTAGATTTCCTTTTTTTTTTTATAGCAGGTGATGTGCTTTGGATTTGTGGCTAAAACAGTGCTGATAAACTGACGTTCTGCTTATTGCTGAACAGTGCTTGTACAGCATCAAGGCTTTCTGTTTTTCCCCACTCTACTGTGCTACCCCACCCCAGCAAGTAGGCTCACCCAGGTGGTGAGCAATTGACTTTGCATCACTTGGAGTTTTTTGTTTAGTCAGCTGGTTTTTCCTCACTCTATGAAACTGTCTTTATCTTGACCCACAAGTTCTCTCATTTTTCCCCTCTCAATTCTTTCCACCATCCTGCTGACAGATGTGGGTTAAGCAGGAACAAAAAGCTCTGTGGGTGCTTAGCTGCCAACCTACAACATAGGTGAACACGGACACTGTGTCCCTACATTCTGTACTGATGGTCATTCAAATAAATTTGTTAATGTGTAGCCATTCTGGAAATTAGTATCCTTTACCATCCATGGTTTTCAGTCATTATCTTTTTTTTTTTTTTTTCTGTCTAGTTCTCTTAAGTCATAAGTATACAGACATAATNNAAAGTATACAGACATAATGTATTTGTATTAAAAAAAAAAAAAAAAAATGTATGGTTAAACTGCAAACGAAATTGAGTTTCACTGAACCAGTTGCATTTTTCTCCATTCCTTACAGGTCAGTTTTACTGCTGCCCTTGCCAAGGCAGGGTCATAGAGGATTTCTAAAACTCATCTCTGTTGGATCCAGCCATCACACCCCAGCCATTACAGCTTCCATGCTGGAAACTCACAGGCAGCTAATCAGTAAAAAAAAAAAAAAATGATTGGTTTTCCATTTTCATTTGTGCTAACAGCACAAAGTAGAAACTTAGCTGGGCTGTTGTGGGATTGTGGGACATTTTGGTTTTGAAAAAATTAATGCTCATGTTTCCCTGTGTGAAAACCTTTTTCAGTTTATATGGGTGGATAGGTAGAAATGGCCTAGGAACCAATTTGGATTGAAATCATGATTTCATAAAAAAGAAAAAAATCTCATGAACTAAAAATACTTCTATACACTCATTTTTAGAATGAAAGTGACAAAAATCCTAATTCAGGCCCCTCTTTGTACATGTGATACAGTACAGCCTGTACTTACATATGCTTACAGAAGTCTCACAAGCTTAATTACCATACAAATGAACAGTTTAAAAGTTCCTACACATTTCTGTGAAATCAAAATCTGAGATTCAATCTACTTGGAAGAAACTGTCTTTCCTTAGTAATCAGCTGACAACTTATGCAGCCTTAAGAACTATTTTGTGTAAAGGAGGCAAACTTCTACTCTGCTGACGTCATCAGGAGCAGGGAGCATCCTCCTGCAGTATCAGAGTTTGTGTCAAATGGCCAAAAATGCAAACCCTGGACATCAGCCTCTTCACTGAATAATGACAGAAGAGCTACCAGGAGTACAACAGCATTGTTTCGGCTTGAATTAC
>VXAV01013314.1:28471-49609 GCA_013399715.1 Alectura lathami | reverse complement strand
CTGATCTTCAGTTCCCAAGATTTCAGCCTAATCCCAACTGCTAGAAGCAACCCTAAACCTGACCCAAGTTATCATTTGTAACAGTTTCCTCAGAATACAAAGAGCTAGGAAGCTATTGAAGTGACAAGTGTTCTGTGCTAACCATGGTTTTTGTAACTGTTGTCTATAACTACAACACAAGAAATGTTTTTCCCTCAGGGATAAAAGAAACTATGAGCTACACAGACATTTAATGATAGAAAAACAGGGACTTACAGGGCACTGAAACCTCCTGCTTTTCTTCACCTGACAGCAGCCTTTGTAGAATCTAAAACTACACGGAAGATTTAGCAAATATCAGAAACTTCAATTAATATCCACTTTGACAAAACATTTATGCTAAATACTGGTGCATTTAAGGTCAAACAGGCAATCTTCTTTCTCTTCCTCAAATCAAGACAAATTACCTCAAGTTGAGACAGGACAGGGAAAAGCAAGCTAGAACATAAGGAACTGAATGATGCTTTAAAATGTGGTTTGTTCATTTCCACCTAACTCCAGTTGTATGCATTTACGTTCAAATTTTTCAGAAATATGAGGAGTTCCTGTGCTCCATTTTCTTCTATAGTCTGATACTTTAAATTCAGTTTGCTCTTGATGAAATGACACAACACGGGATCTGCCATTCTGAGGGTATATTCATTTTACCTTACTCAACTCTTAACACCTGCAATTTTCTAGTTTTCCATAATGGATTTTTTAAGATGTTCTTATCTCTATTCTGCTCTGTAGGTAAGTGAGCAGCAGCTCCAGTATCCAGGTAAGTGCTTTTAACTGAAAAAAAGTTGGTAATTACTCACCTTCATTACTTAAGCAGAACAAATATAGAAGAGTTCAAGCTGAAATTTTTCTTTGTTTGACACCAAACAATTACACTGTTATAACACAAATTCAACCCATGCCAGACAAACACATAGCATTTCTAACTGCCAAGAGCATACTACAGGGAATTTACAGCCTCCAATTTTTACATCATTTGAGCTTATATTAGAGCCTATTTGTTGGATGGTGGTTTATTACTACTAGTATGAAGTCAACCCATTGGTGTTTTTATATCATTTTGTATTGTGTAAGGAATCCTGAAGCCACAGGTGTTATACAATTAATTTGCAGTCTCACAGTGTTACAGTGCACCCTCCGCTGCCCAACGTTGGTCTAAACCAACTTACTTGAGCTATACTTGAAAAAAAACTTCTAAGCATACTCCCCTTTTTCTCACATGCAATTTTTTTGTACTACATGAGCCATAACTAATTTGAACAACTTTTGAGTAAAAGAGACTTCAGTGCAGACATTATGCTTGTGAGCTGTGTGTGTAATTGATTTTTCCTGTTGACAATGGGACAAATTGTGGGATTACATTCTGAAGAAAGAAACATAGCCACTAAAAAAAAAAAAAAAAAAAAAAAAAAAAAAAAAAAAAAAAAAAAAAAAAGACAGGCCCAAAAGTTAGAAGAATGATCATATTGACTCCAACAGAAGATTATGCAAAAGGTACATAATTTTAGTGGGTGTCACTTCCCCCCTCCCCTCCACCAAAAACAAACAAAAAACCTCAGGACTTCCTATTTTAGTTCAAGCCATATACCATTATTTTAAGTCTGTTACTGAATTGATTTGAGATACTTTCAGGAAAATCAGTGATTTAAATAGCTTCTGTTCATTTAGGGTTACAAATTAGATACCTAAGGCAGCATATCATCTACCACTGAAGTGAAGCCATCTGTTTTATAGTAGGCATTTATACAGAAGAGTTTGAAAAATGAAGAAAAATATTATAGCAAACTGAAGAAAAATACAGACATCTTGCACAGAATGCTAAGAACAGTTTCCTTCAAGCAGTTGAAAAGTAGTTCCCACAGTACAGATAGGCTAACAGTTACACACTGGACCATGAAAACTAGGTGCACAAATCCATTCCTAGGCAACTACATCAATTCATTTTTAGAGCTATTGGGCATCATTCCCCACACCTGCTTCCCTTCCCCCCCAGAAAAAGGGCTACAAAAAAACAGTTGTACATGTCAGTTCCTAAATATGGATTTAAAAAATCAGGTATCTTTGTTAAGCCTAGTCTTTTAAGCTGCCGCATTGGTCAGCACTGACCTTCACTGTGAGTACATAAATGTCCATCATACAACGCATATTGTCCTACCATTTAGTGGCCCACAAAATTTTGTCACTTTAGGTGAATGACAACTCTAGATAGTCTATCATTAATCTTATATGTATTAGAATTATGTCAGTCAATGTAAGAGACATAAGCAGACATTCTGTTGTAAAAACTGAATTATTATGAAGACTTGCTTTTCATGTAATAGTCTATGACAAGACTTAAAATTCTTTTCTGTGAAGTTATCCATCTTAAAAGGCATTTTGCTTTCTCTAACAATAATAAATCCTGTTTCCAAGCAGTTTATACCAGAAACAGATGCTTTGTGTAAAGCCTGATCAAAAATATTCATAAATACACCAAATATTTCTGTGAGTAACTAGAATATATTTGTAATACCATATTAAAAAGTATAGCCCCAAATGAAGAGAGTGGGAGTTTAATCAGGGACATATTCATCAGAAATTTAGTCTCAGTACTTTATTTCTTAATGATTTACTATTTCCATCTGTTAGATACTAATGTGACATACCAAAATTCCTTAATATCAAAAATCATCTCCCAGATTTTAAAGGAAGAAATAACTGGCCCCCATCCACAGCTGAAGGGAATTGTTGCTCAAGGTCGTAATGGAGGCAAGCCAAACTATTAAGACAGAGAGGACTCTCTAAAGGGCAAGTTACCCTCTGGAATGACTTAATGATCACACCAGGCATTTATCAAAAGATTTTTCAGTTTTAGCCAATGGGAAGAAAAATGCATTCTAATAAAAACCAACTACGATGCATGGTATATTTGCTGTATTTTCAGCAATAGCATATGTATGAGGTTAACCTACTGAGTAAGCGAACAGCCTTCTGTATATATCTTTAAGTTAGCTCCTAAATAATATTTAGAAATATTACTTCAAGACATCACATTAAGCATAAATTTATGGTTAAATATAAGTATCTTGACAGAACGTCTGCTTTTCCTGCAAGTACACCATTTAACCTGTCCATATTTGTTTATTTTATTTGGCATAAATACTTGAGTTCATAGAATTAAATGCACGAAATATGTCAGATGGAAGCTTTCAGTGTCTTATCTAGCTAATGCTAAACATTTTCAGTTAGCAAACCTACCTTACACCAGGTCAGACATTTCAAGACAGATATATTGATTTACTACTAAGAAATTTCAGGCAGGTAAAAATACTTGCTCTAGTTCAAAAAGATGCACATAAGAAATAACTGCATGTTTGAGCATGCTTATTAAAAAGTTCAATTTCCTTGCTTGTCTGTATTGTGGGGACTTACTCACAGACTTACTGAACAATGTTGAAAGCGAACAGTATTTTAAGTGACCTGAAGAGGACAAACACAATCCGCCACCAGTATCCCAGATGAGATCTCGACAGACATGTTTTCCACCATATAATCACCACTAATTCAGTTTTAGCTTGTTCTAATTTCTAATATCATACAGAAGATACTGTTCCAAGTTAGGTTTCAGAATAAAGTTGGGCTTGTATACAAGTGTGATCTAAATTAGGCAATAGCAAGACCTTTACAGTATCATCTTGTTAAGGATGTGCTTGGAGCAATTTCCTTTGACTGTTTTCCAAAGCACTAAATACCTAGAAACTGATTAAAAATATCATATTAGCCACGAAAAACTACCAAAACAAGGTCTCATCCCAAACATCAGTAATAAGGAAAAGTAGAGCATTAAACTACTCTGCTTTTGTAAATTTAAACAAGATGATTGTGTCTGGCTTTACAAGTTTTGTTGTTTTCCACTGGTTAGCACCAGTTAGCTTGATCTACCAATTAACAAACTAGCTCTTTGTGCTTTTCTTAGATTACATAAATTTGCTACAAAATAATAATAATCATCAGAACTAAAAAATTTTAATATCTACATCTTGCTACAGTTTGGCTTTTATGCTGGAAAGGTGTGGCTAGTTATCCCATTCTTTGGCAAGCTTACTTAGAGCAATCTTCTCTTATTAGAAAGCTGCTTTAGTTCAAATGCTTCTTGTACTTTGCTTCCTGCAGCTAAGATGAATAGGGAATAGTTAGTGTAATGAGTCAGATGATACTCATCCAGATACATTAGATTTTAGCCCTCATTACGTTTACCTTAAAAACAACTATTATATAGCTATTTATGTCTTTGTTAAACTTTATAAGTTCAGTGGACATAACAGATGTGAAGTAACAAATTTTTAACAAAGTATGAAATTATGCATTGAAAAGAACAGATGGCTTTAGATCTTCATAGCGTAATAGAAATATAACATTCATGGAAAACTCTGCTCAACACATAAGCACCAAGAAATTTCAGACAATTCTTTATATCATTGAATTCCAGATTAATAAATCTAAACAAATTCCTGAATGAAAGATCTATTACCAAGCATGAAAAGCACTAAACAATTTATCATCATGCAAACCCAATATTAAAAAAAGCAGCACACTCAAGGCAGCATTTCAGCTCAGGTAATCACAACATCTAATACAACAGTAGTATTGCAAATCACCAGAATAGCCTTTTTTTTTTTTTTTTTTTTTTTTTTTTAATACAGACTCTGAATTTCAGCTCCAAGTTAACACAAAACTTAAAAATGATTGTTGTATTTATAGGATTAAAGTTAGGAATCTCACAAAACTCAAGTGCTAGCATCAAACTGAGTGACCGGAAAGCATGACTCTGTGGAGAACATATTGCAGTGATGCAACTTCAAGGAATTCAGACCTACTTACAAGTCCAGAACGGAAGCCTAAGAGCCATTACCCATGGTAAATGGGCCAAATGTCCATGGATCAAATAAGCTAACATCAGGCCAAGAAAGGCCTCCATTTGAATCACAGAATGGCGTGGGTTGGAAGGGACCTCAGAGATCATCTAGTTCCAACCCCCCTGCCGTGGACAGGGCTGCCAGCCACTAGCTCACTACATCAAACTGCCCAGGAACCCATCCAGCCTGGCCTTGAACACAGCCAGGGATGGGGCAGCCACAACTTCTCTGGGCAGCCTGTTCCAGTGCCTCACCTCTCCCTCAGGGAAGAATTTCTTCCTGATGTCCAACCTAAACCTCCCCTCTTTCAGTTTCAGCCCATTCCCCCTTGTCCTACCATTATCCACCTGTGCATAAAGTCGGTCCCCCTCCTGCCTGTAAGCTCCTTTCAAGTATTGGAAGGCCGCAATGAGGTCTCCCCGGAGCCTTTGCTTTTCCAAGCTAAGTTTAATTTGTAAGCTAAGCTAAGTTAATTTGTAAGTTGTAAGTAGCTTTTACAGTGTTTTGGAGACACATCCACACATCCTGGCTACTGACCACGTTGTCATTGGTAATCACTTTCAGGATAGAGGTTGTGTAACCACATCAATGTGATAATTTGAGTGAATAAAGCTCATTGACAGAAGTGTTGATTAACTCAAAGTATTATTGTAATATAGCTACAATATTCCCTATCAAAAGTGAGGAGGATTGGTGCTGACCTGCCTGAGCTTGACTAGCTGTAAATTTAATTCTGACTGCAAAAGGAGAGTAAAGATTTAACTTCAGAAACAAAAGACTAACTCACTCTTCATATACCTTTGTGTTATTTGGGAAATGATTCTTACCAGTTGTCCAAACTGATTGAAAGTATTGTTGTGCCCATCAACAAATTGATTCCTCTAGAGAACATCATTAGCTAAGAAACTAAAAAACTTTATTAAATAGCATAGCTAGTGAATTACAGCCTGTCTGTCCCTCTGCGTTAGCCCATGGAAAGAGCTTGTAGTTGGGTTTCTGGCATGAATATCAACAAATATATTCATTTTAGCAGTATCTGAAGGTAATGAAACCACACCAATTTACGCCTAAGAGAACAGTTCGAAGTCTTAGTTTCTTGATGTTTTATTTAACCTCAAACAGTTAGGAAATGGAAATTGGAAACTTTTCCCCCTGAGGGCCTCGCACCTTGAATAGAGTTTCAGCACCATGGAGAGCTCACAGCAGCCCCGCGCCGCTTCTGGGCTTGGTCCCCGCTCCGGCCCCGAGAACGGCGGAGCTGCACCTCCGCGAGAGGAGCTGATGCCGTTGTAAGCGGATTCAGGCTGCTCTCATTTTGCTAGCTAAGCAATACATTAATAAGATAGCAAAATCTAATAGATAAAACCAAATTCACACCGACAACAAAAATATATTCAGCGTATTTAACAGGGAGAAGCATGTTCAGCAAACTTTTTTTTGAAGACAGTTTCATATTTTGGAGTAGTTTGAAAGATAAATAGGTTTCAATCTGGACAGAGCAATTCAAAGTTTTTCTCAGAGTTAGCCCAAAATTTTTTTTAATGCAGTTACAAAACAGAATACTATATGAAGATTTTATTTGCAATGGAATAAACATGAAGACAACTCTCATCCCCAAATTCTTATATCTGATTATCTTATACCTGATTAAGGCAAGCATGTACAAAAGTAATAGCAATACAGAATTAAAATAATTGGAGAATTCTCTTCCCTAATTTCACGACTTATCCCCTGTACACTTACAAGTATACAGCACTAGGATTTAATAGCAACAGTGGGAAAATTTTTACTTATGCAGTACTTTTCCATTTTATCTCATAATTATGTTGCAAGCTAAGTAATGATAATATTACATAAAGCATATGAAGTGTTATTAAAATACTACCATCTTGCTATTAAAATGATTAGTTGGCAAGAAGACACAACATCAAAAAATATACAGGCCATGAAGTGTCACCTTCGGGTAGGAGGAACTCCCTGCAGTGCAACTGGCAAGGCTCAGTCTGGCCATGAGATTCATTTAAATTATTGGAGGACATCCAAGCTATTTAAAAGTCTGGCTACAGGGAGTAACATGTTGCATTGCTGTCTCAGTCCTGTTGCAATTGGGCATAACTAGATCATCTCTATTTCTTATTTTTTAACCCAAGGACAATCAAATACTATACCATCAACCTATCAGTTCCTCCCTTTATTTTTTTTACTTCTCTTACACCCATTTAACAAACATTCTACTGAAGATTCTCATGCTTGGAAGACCAATATTTCTAACCACTTTGAATTACAAGTTTTTTGAATTGTCCGTCAGCTTTATGAAGACACCAGTTTTTTTCAGGATCATTCAACATTTTTTGGACATGCGTTTAAGAGAAACAACACTACTTAACAATACAAGAAGAATCTTTTGGACAAGACTATCAGAAAATAATATCAAAATTGTTGTTCTGAAGGAAAATATAAACAATAACAAAACTACTGAAGCTCATTATCTCCATGCTATATATTCTAAAAGCTACACGTGTTTTAGTTTGATGGCCTATTAATTTGCTTTTCTCACAGTGCTAAAAAGAGACTTGTTTACATGCATTAGTCCATGGTTTCTCAGAGGCAAAAAGGATTAAGGCTTTGAGTTGAACAGAGAGGGTTATCTCAAAGTTTCGTATTCAATAGCAATAGTTTAATATGACTTTTTTCCCCATACCTCAAAAATTTCATCTCAACCACTTTTCCTTCCCCTAGAAAGAGCTGTTGCAGAGACTGAAGAAAACAAATATACCCCAGTGTCACAGGGGTGGCAAGAGAGACTTTCAGGGTTTGAAGTGGGAGCAAAGCAGTGCCTTGAGAGTGATACTGTTGCCTGACAAGAGAGCCTAAAATGCACAGACTCTAGATTGGACAATGCATATTAAGCTTCCATCACATTTCAGCTCTGGTAACTTGTCTGTCCTCCCTTTCAATATTTCTGAAAGAGGGTAGACAAGATCCATCTTAAAGCAGGAAAAACTGGATAAAGGGTGCTATTTCTTAATTTTCAGAATATTTATGAAAATAAAAGGGAACTACCTTTTAATAGTTTTAATGACTAATCACTGTTTATGTTCTGACTCACTGTTCTTGGCTTTAACCCACACATTATGTTTAAATGGCAAACAGTTTTGCTATAATACAGAAACACTGTGCAATATTCTGACTAGGTCGACATCATGATTTGCCTCACTCTGAACACTCAGAAAAAAAGTCACTGAAAATGCACATGATGTCAGATGAACAAGGACTAATAGCATCCTTATGCATTTTCTCAGGAGTCCCTATTGCACTCCGTTTCATGGTTTAATCAGTTCATTTAGATTTATAATATTTGTATACTTACATCATCTCTACAAATGAATTGAAATAAATTTGCAGCTTCAGCAAGTTGGACAAGTAAGCCTCTTGTGATGTTCTATTTATATTTCATACTCTGAAGCACAACATATCAGCACATTGAAAAGAGCACTCAAAGCTCAATACTTTTGTCATATACTTTGTCATACATTCAAAAACTGTTTATGCATGTGCAAAAGCACTTTCAAGACAGAGAAACACTTACTTATCTTCAGAAAAATTAGGTTTAGGCTATAGTCAAACAATGAGTCATCCTAGATTAGTCACAGAACTCTCATTTATTTGGCTGTTCCGTGTTACTTATTCTAGTGCTAATAGATGTAGTCAAATTCTAGTAATCCCTTGGGACCTATTAATGCAGTATTTTCACCCACATAGTCTTTCACTGCTGTTCATTCCATTTCCTACATGATCAGAGACATACAACAAGGTAATCTAAATGCATATCCTAAAAGAAAGAGAATCAAAACAAAGCATAACAGATGAAGGGAACAAGGTAGAGTGGGAAAAGAAATATTAAAACAAAAGAACAAAAGGAAAAAGCCCATCTAAGTAGGCCACCCACATTGTTAATGTGGATAAGTGAGTAATTTTAGGGAGCAGCATAAATGTTAGCATGTTTGTGTTACAAACTGGTAAAATGCTCCAGTTAGTGCTTCCCAGAATAGCAAGAAAGTGGCACAACTCTCCTCATGAGATCTCAGCATCACACTCTGAGCTATGAAATAAACTAGGTTACACAGGTTTATTGGAAAGTCTGCTTATTGCCATTGGGAAAAGAGTATTTAATGGACTTGGCTAATAAGTCTGTGATACTCAAAAAGGTCACGTGAATACACAAAACAAGTGCCTTCTCAACACATTTCCACCTTCAGTATTATTAGAAGAGTAAAGCTTCTCAGGGCCCAACTTCTCCTATGAGTTCTTCCACCACCAGCACTCCCCATATTATTTCCAGAAGTGACCAAACTACAATTCTAAGCAATGAAACTTGAGAGAAGTATTTTAGGAATCTGCTTTAAGTGTTCAATAATCAATTTAAAATACACTAAAAATACAACACATTTAAAAAATAACTCCAACAAGCAACATAAGGTATTACACTCCGTGTCTCAAGCAGAAATATTTAGAAACTTTGTAGAACAGTTGAGTTACATGTGTATTTTCAGTGTTGAACAGCCATTCTACAATTAGGTAGTCAACAATGCAATAACCTCTTTTATTAAGGGCTTATTTGATGAATGTCAGTTTCTGTGGAAAGCTAAGGCAAAACCAATCTTTTTTTTTTTTTTNNNNTTTTTGTCTTCAATGGCCCTGGATATACAGTTATAATTTCAGTACCATCAGTTTTTCCCAAATTGAACATATACAGTTTCAGACTGCTCTTCAAGCACTTTCTTCACATTCCTTTGTGGTCAGTCAGGCTCATACTCTCCTTAAAATCTTGATCTGCTCCTAAAGCCAGATCATCACATGAAAGCTAATTGGACCTTTACAGTCCTGTAAGCCTTCCTCTAGTCAGTTATGATTATTCTCTTCCGTTCCTAATGTAACACAGACCCCTTTCTTTTTCATTTCCACTGAAACAGGGATGAATGATGTCATTAGTTAGAAGTCTTACAAGCTGCTCACATAAAACAGACAGGAACACAAAGTGAATCTTCAGAGAGAAAAAACCTAAGCCAAGCTACTTAGGAGAAAATAAAGTAAAAACTTTGTCACCTTGGTTTTTAGGTTTGTCACTTGATTTCTATTGCTTTTTTTTTTTTCCTATTGCTTTTTTTTTTTTTTCAGTTTTTTTATCATTTATTTTATGAAAAATTATAGAACAGAGTTTATCTGGGGCTAGTATGTCCTAGCATAATTTCAGGGATGACTCCCCACCTCTGTTAGATACTGTAAATTCCCTGATAATATTGTTCAAAGTGATACAAATATGCAAGAAAAATTGTTCTTTTCTACTCTGTCCTTGCTACATTAGTCTGATGAGGCTAACAAGCTGTACAGAATGAAAACTGGTAGTTATGTCAGATTAACATCACTGTTAGAAACTATTGCAAGCCAATCAAGACTATTCAACATTAAACCCATTTTACAACCATTATGATAATCAGTCTAGTAAGAGAGTGATCATTTTCAATTTCTTTCAGATTGAATGTCAGACTCTCTCTGCTATTATGTTGATTAACTCAGTTTCATCTTTTTCCAAATGGGTTGTTTTTAACAGAAATGGCTAGCACTATAGAATTCAAAGCATAACCCTAAAAATCCAGAACATGGATTTATGAGCACAAAACTTGATTCCCTCATTCATTTTTGCAGCACAGTTGTAGTACTAATTCTGTTGACTTGAGCTGAACTTCTTTGATGTAATTGAGAAGGAATTCCAAGCTCTGTGAAAACTTGTGCTAAAAATGGGCCTGAAACATTACAAAACTGAAAGTCAGTTCTTTCAGCAACCATCAGATCTCTAAAGGAAGACAATACTGAGTATAAACAGCATGTACAACATGCCTTAATCTGATGAAAGACATTTCTGCACTTGTAGGACAAAATCTGAGCAACCTCAGCTGCAACTCTAAGATGACATATTCACTTTCTCCAGAATAGATTTTCACTGATTTGTTAAATAATGCCAAACCTCAAAAGGAGATTATTAATCTACCCAGAGGTTTTCTGAATGTGTACACACATCCCTGTCTGTTTTGGAGTAGAATACAAAACACTGCCTTTTCCCACTGGAAAAAATCATGAAACAAAGAATCAGCCCATTTTTTTTTTTTTTTTAACTGATTTTTAGACAACCATTACAACATTTGTCATGTTGTACACACATAACTCAAAACACCGTTTTTCAGGGTTGTTTGTTTGTTTGGTTTCCTCCTCCTCTGTGGACTATGGTAGGACTACCTACCATCTTGAAGCCTAGGATTGTTTATGTTCCTATGGCCAGCAGTATAACAAAAGTGAAATTAAGACAGAGTGGTGAGGCGCTGGAACAGGCTGCCCAGAGAAGTTCTGGATGCCCCATCCCTGGCTGTGTTCAAGGCCAGGCTGGATGGGTTCCTGGGCAGTTTGATCCAGTGAGCTAGTGGCTGGCAGCCCTGTCCACGGCAGGGGGGTTGGAACTAGATGATCTCTGAGGTCCCTTCCAACCCAAGCCATTCTATGATTTTGTCTGTAACCTCTAATTAAGAGGAAAATGGCATTTAGGTAATACTGTTTTAAAATATAGTTCTGTTTCCTAGTTGGATGAAATGAAAGGTTAATGTGAAACCTTTACATGTGTTCCAGGATGAAGTTTTAAGCAGCATAGATGGTTCATCTCACTTGACTATTTTAAAACTTCTACTGCACCTAACACAAAAGCCTTGAGATATGGGAAAAAAAAAGGTTTGGAAAAAGAAAATCCATATCTTCCACAAAAAATATTCTATGAACAATATGCTACATGTAAAGAGCTAAGACCACAAAATAAAGTACTATAATTAAAGTCACATGGCCATCAAGAAGATCAAAACCAACCACCCGCATACCATAATGTCACAACAATAGCTAGCAAACAGGTGAGAGGTACTTGGAAGGACACAAGTTATTTCTCATAGTGAGAGGAGAAATAAGTGAGACTTTCCCTTCTGTTGTCTCATTTAAAGAGAAATGAACTGTGTCCTTTTCCTTTTGTTTCCAAGTGGAGCAGGGGAGAAGTGTGAAATAGGTCCTTGATACCTTTACAGTTATGGAAACAAATATTAAGCCACAAAAAGAATCCCTTCCTCTGCATTCCATTTTCTACATGAAGCTGGAAAGATGATTATGGCAGGAGATTGCCTTTTTCCATCTTTACTGCTTCCAGGTACGTATGCCAACTCAGGCATAATAGGATAAAGAAAAATAGTCTTACAGTTGTGCATGTACTGTAGGTTGGAAAATAGACCATACAGGATCAAAAGCATCTGATTTTGTTCATTTTAGAGGGGCAGTCTTTCCTTCTTGTTCCACACATACAAATTCACTGGAGGTCCTATACACATGAGCCTGTGAAAAACACTTCGAATGGAATAAGTTGGAAAAAAAAATCTTAGCTAATCACTTCTGAAGCAGCAAGCAGGGAACTCACCCTGACAAAGTTGAAGCAATAAGGGGACTTGGAGTAATTCTGGTTTTCTGGGTATTTCCCACCACCAACTGAAAGCAGCAGTTCAGTAACAGAAAATATATAAGCTCAGGCTGCTATAAATTAGAGATAAGGAAAAGTTATTTTCTATGGAAATGAGACATTAAGTGATTGTTCTGAATACCTGTGAGGCTTAGCCCTGCAACTGCAGAGGGGGACCACAAAATTCCTACCAGTTCAGTTATTTTGCAAGCATCCTTTGGTATCATAAGCAGCTAAATGAGAAGTGATAATATAAAAGAGCCAAAGGAAAAAGCATATCATTTCATTACTGTCACTTCATTACTTTACCAATAGCACATACAAGGCAACTTCAGGCAAGAGCTTAAGATTCTACTTAAGCAGGATCTTAAATACACTACAGATCTATCTATAAATACACAATAAATCCTACTGAAGAGAAGGATTTGGAGGTGTCGGTTGATGAAAAACTCAACATGAATCAACAATGCACCCCTGCAGCCCAAAAGGTGAACCACATCCTGGGCTGCATCAAGAGAAGCGTGACCAGCAGGGCAAGGGAGGTGATTCTGCCCCTCTACTCTGCTCTCGTGAGACCCCTACCTGGAGTACTGCATCCAGTTCTGGGGCCCCCAGCACAAGGACATTGAGCTGTTGGGGCGGGTCCAGACGAGGGCCACGAAGATGACCAGAGGGCTGCAGCACCTCCCCTATGAAGGCAGGCTGAGGGAGTTGGGGTTGTGGGAAGAGGGGAGATTTAGGCTAGATATTAGGAAGAAATTCTTTCCTGTGAGGGTGGTGAGGCACTGGCACAGGTTGCCCAGAGAGGCTGTGGATGCCCCCTCCCTGGCAGTGTTTAAGGCCAGGCTGGATGGGCCTGGATGAGCAACCTGGTCTAGTGGAAGGTGTCCCTGCCCATGGCGGCGGGGTTGGAACTAGATGATCTTTAAGGTCCCTTCCAACCCAAACCATTCTATGGTTCTATGATGAATTAGATTCTGGCATGGAAATGAATTAAGTGAAGAAAATGCATACTCTGCAAGTCATAGATGGATGCACACAGATGCAAATGTGAAACTAAAGAGTTTATTTACTAGCCTACAACCTGCGATTGAAAACCAGGATCAGAAAGGTTACAAATGATGAGACTCCCTGGTGCTGTAAAGGTCTTCAAGGGCTTCCAAAGAAAAATCTTTGATCTTTGTCACATGTATTTATTTTCTAGCATTTCCCACTCAAAAGCCATCCAAAAACTTTGTTTTCTCAGGCTAATAAATGCAAATCATAATAAACTTTTCTGACAATCTTGTACTTAGAAGTTCCTTTGGAAATCTGAAGGAAAAGTATTTCAGTGTGCAAAGAGTGCAAGCCCAAATGTCATTCCTGCCAGCAAACTAAATAAGTGGCTGCACAGAAGCATACAACACTGATAGACATGTTGCACAAAAGGCTGCATCACCTAAAGGATCTCTGCAAGTATCTTCAGACAAAATTATACATGTCAAAAGCAGAACTTTCAAAGTATGACACGTACATAGAAACTTAAGAAGAGACGGGAAAAGCTAGAAGATTTATCTATACCTCTGTTTCTTTCTGCTTGCTCAACAAAATGTTTCAGGTTAGTCATCATAAGATTTTTTCACAATCTGAAAAAGCATGCATATAGGATAGAGTAGAAGACAGCTATTCTTGAATTGGGGAGACTTAGTTTGACTCATTACTGCTGCCAATATTGATAGCCCCATCATTAGCTCAGATCTTGTGGCACTGGCAATGACATTTGCAGAGCATGCTAAGTCTGTTAAAATGCCCTGCCAGCTATTGCTGCTACCTAATGCACATACAGTTGTCACCCTCTCTTTTTTCTTTCATCAGACCATTTACAGAAATGAAGTGAGGAGTTTACACTCCTCATTGGTAACAGATTTTATTTTCACTTCAGAATAAACCTGGTCTCTTTGAGGGACATTCCTGGGTGATTTACCACAAGCTTTCCCTCCCTCTTGCAACAGAATCTCCTGCAGAAAGTTATCAGAAAATAGACTTAGTTGTCAGACACAAGAAGCCTCACCAACACCTCTAAATTTCAGGTTCAGCTTTTGCTGCTGTTAATTTAAAACCTAAGAAAGAGTAGGTGTTTTTAAACAGTGAAGCAGCAAGGTACATCAAAAAACTGCTTTGACTGCAGGGAAAAGTTTGGCTGCTACCATAATTTAATTCTTTAAACTACAGCTAGATTTCATCAATAGACTTTATCTAAGGTGCTTTAACAGGGGGTTTGGACCAAATGATCTCCAGGTCCCTTCCAATCCCTACAATTCTGTGAATTTGAAAAAAAGCTTGAAACAATGAGGAGAAACATGAAGTGCTAGAAAAAAGAATCCTAAATTTCAGATACAAATTATTCCTTTCACTAACAAAAATGTAAGTGTATTCCTTATACTTTTCTACTGAACATTAGGTTCACACAAGCCCAAGAATCCATAGTTTTGTTAAACTTTAAGCATTTTACACTAAGACATATTTCAAAATCATTTTCATGCATTTTAGTCACTTACTTGCATTTGGGGTTCTAGATGAAAGAAAACCAAAGATGAACAAGGAAAAGTAGAATTTAAAAATACGTATACATGGCTTTCCACTGTCATGTATTCAACATCAGATATTTGCTAAATACATCAGCATTCACGTTCCATGGAACAGCTGGTCCCACCCAAATCTGGGGCGGTGTGTGGCAGCAGGAGATTAGCAATGGGTCTTCTCACACACACAGGTGAGTCTGCGTACATTAGGGAACCTTGTCCTCTAGCTCCCTTCATTCTGAAGACTTATTTTCCCCTTTTTTTTTTTTCCCCTTTCCCCTCCTGGTAAAGGTCAAACTTATGCTAAGCATTTGCAGGAACCTGATTGTGCTACATATGTAACTGGAATAGTCCAATGATCTTTCCCCACCATCTGAAGCAACTTAAATCAAGATCTTATGAAGACTACTTTTTTTTTTTTTTTTTTTAAAAACTGTTATTTCTAATGCTTATTTCAGTGGAATTAAGATAATTTGAAAGAAAAAAGTGCTTTAAAATAGCTTCTGTAAACATTAGAGTTAAATAAGATACAAGCAAAGGTGAAGCAACCTTACAAGCTTTCATTATTGCTTAGCAATATGTCGTCAATAGCAAAATGTCGTCAAAAGGTTCCTAGCAACACTTCTGAAAATAAGTGTTATTCATGAGACTAATTCTTGAATACGATAGAGGAAAATTTGGGATCACATCCAGTCTAAGCAGGAAGTAAGGACTGTAGAAGAAAATCACTGCCCTTTCTGCATCTGTATGGAAAATATCATGCCTTCTTGCCATGCTGAAAGCTGAAAGGTGCTGGCATCACACACACATCTTTGAGAATTGAAATGTCATGTTCACTCTGGGAGAGAAAAGAATCCTCAGGTGCTCATTACTACTAAAAAGTGTTCCCACAGAAACCAAACCCCAGGCTTTCTTTACATGATCAGCTTTTAAAGGTTAATTAACTATAGTCAGTGATAAAAATACATAACCTACTGCTCATAATTTTTTAATAGCATGACCTCCAATCTTTTATCATCAGGTACTGCTTAAAATACAAGTCCCAGCTGCCCACATTTCAGAAAACTCTAGGAGAAAAATATATATTAAATACTCTAAACCTTTTGCCTTATGTTGGAGATACAGAACTCATTCATTTTCCATCCTCATCCCTCCAAGAGGGATTCTAAGCCACTTTGAAGTAAACATCTTTAAAAGTGGTCTATTATTAGTGTGCTACAACACTTCAATAAGAAGATCTTGAAATAGTGCTTCAAAGAATATCTACTAGCTTGTTCTTAACAGCTCTAGAGGTAGATTATCCCATAGAATTTTTGGTTTGCTATAAAAACATTCTAACTCACCTTTCTGCCATAAAAGAACTCACCAACAGAAATCCCCCAAATCTGCTGTTTCCAAGGGAAGAGTATTTCCTTAATAGTTCAACTTCTAGCATCTCCTAAAATCCAGTGCAGTGCTTTCATCCTGTATTCTTAGTGTATATATTCTCTCAGCTTGGATATTCTGTCCAACATGTATAGAAGCAGCAGCTAGACAAACCTCAAAAAGTTTCCAGTTAGCCAAGCTCAAGAACAATGTGCAGCTTTGATGGAACAAACATATTTATGTATTTGTCTGGATCTCCGTAAGATCCCCACTACTCAGCACAGGCAAACAGAAGTTACCCAAGAGGAAGAAAACTTCAAGAAGAAACAATGAATACAGAAAGATACATGGCCTTCCCCAGTCATTATGTCTTTCTTGCAACTTAGATGACATTACAGGAAAGACTATATGAAACATCTGTCAGGGTGATTGAGTGTGAGTATTTACTGTCGCGGTAGAGACGGACACGACATAGACGTTGCAGGTATAGAGATAAGCAAGCTTTTTTTATTACGCAGGTAAACAACATTTTATACATTATGCTTCTATTGTTTAAAGGAATCAGACCGTACATGCGCCCGTTCTGTATGCTGATTCATCATTCTTCTACATCCAGGCAGCGTATACGCAGAGTCGCATTCTGACTGGTGGAGACGTGGCATGGCATAGGCTACATGTACTTCCAAAACTTGTATTTCTTTCTTCTACCATTGTTCTCGTTTCTTAGCAACACATCTGTATCTTAATTACTAAATCCTGTTTCTCTCCATACTGTTCGTACCTTACATTGTACACTACGGGTACACAACTATGTCTTTCCATTCTGGTTCTTCCAGCTGGTGCCATCCAGCCTCCTCCACAGTTTACCACTTTTCAAAACTCAGAATGGCTGGCTGTTAAACAATTGTAAAAGCATTGTATATCAGCAGCTAATCACTGGTGGCTTTAAAAAGAAGTCAGATTTAGTTTCTCATGCAGTTTTGAAAATTAATGATAGTTTTTAATGCAATAGTAAGAAGAAAAATTGGAAGACAAAAAAAAATGAAATAGAACTACTGTCTATTTCAGGTTAAAACTGTCTTAGAACATTAATGCTATAACTTAAAGACAAAATACATTGCTAGTATATATGAATACAGAACTATCCAGGATTTTAAGAACTCAGGCTGTTCATTCAACCCAGGACAAGATTACGTTCAGAACTGTTCCAGCATCTGCTTTCTACAGGCCGACTATTAGCTTTATATACCCACATTGGTCCTACAGAACCCTGGGTATTTACCTTCCACACTTCCTAATACTACCAATTCAACACACACACACACACACAAAGGAAAAGTCAAATTAAGCAACTACCCATTATGCAATTATTTACTGCACTGAACTTGTAGCAAAACTCGACAGTAAGAACAATATTATTCAGTAAGATTATTGATATGCTAGGTATGCTAGGAGACTGACAGAAAAGAGTAGTTTGTTCTAGTAATCCACTAAAACAAGATAACAGACGTATGTACATGCAATTGATGACAAATTCTTACTCTCACATCCTGAAAGCCTTATCACTTATTTTTTAAATCTACCTATCTCATTGTCTCTACTTTCAGTATTGAGGGAGTGGTTATGAGGCACACAAGAACAAATATACACACACAATTAAAATAGCTGATCACTAACTTGCAGCACTACAACCAGAATGGCAAGCAAGGACCTGCGTTTTTTCATTTCAAGGCCAACATCACAATACTTTAGTACAGAACATTTGGACTCTTTTTAATAAGTGTATAAACAACTGAAAAAAAGACCCATACCTATTCACTGTGCTCAACATCAACTAACGTCTAGTTAATTTCTCAATGCCAAATAAAATTTTGTGAATGTTATTTTGATGGTAACACAGATGGCAGTAATTACCATTATTTTGAGGCTTTATGTGCTTTTTTTCCTTTAGCTCTAACTCATTCACATAATTTATGAATTTGAAATCCTCTCAATACAACAAAACAGATTACACTCCTTAATATTAATAGATTTTTATGTTCAGAGGAACAGGTGGAGTTAATAGCAGTGGGAAGGAGATTATGAAAGAAGAAATAAAAGAAGAAATAAATCACATGCAGAACTGCAGATTCTACTATAGCAACATAAAAAAACATGCATTAAGCTGGCAAGCTCAGCACTTGTTCTGCTAGTCTAAAACCCCTGAAATAAGCTATTTAAGGTTCCTAGGACACTATAAAGTTGATGTATATCTTTGTCATACAGATACTCTCTTGCATAAATGATCCCATATCATAAGGGAATTAGAATTTCAACCTTAGCAGGTAGAACTGTATTTTGTTTCTTTGAATCAATCTTGAAATCAAGTCTATTTTTAGTCTATAAATGCATGTGTTATTTGCACTCACAGCCATTGCAAGTGTACATAACCAAGAAGTATCCACAATTCCTCAGTCCCAAGAAAGTGATTCCATTCTTCCAGTTCATTGCATTTACTCTTGGCTGGAAAACATTCATCTGGTTTATGAAATTTGACTTGCACTATGACCCAATAAGCATCAATTGCAAGCCAATTCTCAGCCCAAAAAAAAGAAAAACAAAAAAGGATTTTTAGACACAGTAATAATAAGCCAGTAGTGTTTGAACATTCACCACAGGAGGGCAATCCTGATACAACAACAGGAAGGTGTGCACCTGTGCAGGCTCTTATGCTCCCCACTTTCACCTGACTAGATGCATTTCTCACACAGGAGTGGTGCCTGTATTACCAAGGTGTGGATCATGAAAGAGGGCTTTCGACTGAGGATCACTGTTACAGCAGACTTCCCTTGGCTTCCAAACTAAAAAGAATTTCTAAACAATTCAGGGCATGGACAAAATAAGCACTTCTGAAATTGTTAGTGTTGGTTCAACAAGCAGCAGCTTAAATTGTTGAATTACTACGTAAGAGTGTGAAAAATCATCCATTTGACCAGTTTAAAGTAGACATTTTCAAACATACAGTGGCAGGATATTCTTGATATCAATCCAAAGAGTAATTAGGACACTGTCACAGGGTTTAAAACCAGACAAAAAGCAATTCAGAACTCAATTCTTTTTCTAGCTCTATTAGAATTATAATTACTGTACTTTTATTCACCCATTTCCAAAACAAATACAAAAATATCTACCCAAATCACTGCAAATACTTCTTATACATTGCAAGTACTTATGAAAGTACTTTGAAATGCAAGTACTTCCCAATGATTGCCTCATTTCTTATCTAGATGCTTTCATAATCAGTAGCGTCTTACTCCAAAATGAGTGACACTAATTTCTTCAGCTCACAATTAGTTTGCTTCAAACCAGCAAAATACTTTTGAATGGCCTAAACTCATGCATAAAATCTTTCCTCCAATCCTATTGGATGAATTTGTTCCATCACTGTACAACAATAGGTTCATGGACTTAAAGAAATTATCGCACCCTCTTTAACTTGATCCAGTTCAACCAAATAAACTTGCATGTATGTTGTCACCAAAAGACACCTTACAGTGAAATGGCTGATGAATGTTTTTTCAAGGACATTAGCACACCACTTGGAACTCATTGATAACCATTAGATTTCTGCCATGAAAATCAGGCACATCCTGGTTTTGGCTGCAGTTTATTTTCTTCCTAGTAGCTAATATGTTGCAGCATTTTGGATTGAGGATGAGAATAATGTTGATAACACACCAATATTTTAGTCGTTGCTCAGCAGTACCTGCACAGAGCCAAGGACTTACCAGCTTCTCACATTGTCCTGCCAGCAAGGAGCGTGGGGGTGCACAAGGAGCTGGGAGGGGACAGAACCAGGACAACTGACCTAAACTGGCCAAAGGGATGTTCCATACCATATACCACCATGCTGAACAACAAAATTGAGCTGCTGCTCAGGAACTGGCTGAGCATCAGTCAGCAGGTGGTGAGAAATTGCATTGTGGATTACTTTTTTCCTCCCTTCTTTCTTACTCAGTCATCTTCATTTCATGCCATGAGTTCTTGTACTTTTCAATTTTCAGTTTTGCTTCTCTTGTGTGTATTAAAATATCAGTTTTATCGAGTTATGTTCAGTTACAGCATTTTTCTAAATCTTTTCTTGATTCACTATGAGAAACAGATGACTTACTCTTCTGTCCTTCTACCTGAAGGTACTGCACATTTCTTCTGGTGAGATACATGCAAGAGTCTTTTCCAGAGTGTGATTGTAGTGAACACAAGCTTCCATTGTTGTAGATAACCGTTTGTGATAAGTTTTAGAGGTGCTGTGATAAATAGATCTCCTTTTGCAAGAAGTAACAGTACAGAGTACATACAATTTTAACCACTGAAGAGGTCATCCCTTTCAACATTTTGGAAATCAGACTACAAGAACAGTATCAGGAAGGCCTATCAACCATGATTTCTTATTTGGTGACTTGCATTATTTAATGCTGCTGATCATCAAGTCATAGTGATTTTTTTCAGTTTCATAAATTATATTTCTATGTGTTTGTCTTTTTCTACCTCTTTGGAGAAAAAGACTATCTTAATAGCAGATAACTCAAATGTATTATGTTAAATCAATATCTGTCAAACGGGCTCATTTGACTAAAAGCTCATAATACATTTTTTCTTTATGCTCAAAGCTCTCGTGTCTACAGGGAGCAATAAAGCAAGTGTTAGTTTTAATATGGGTATAAGGAAGTAATCTATAAAATTCATTAAATTTTTTTTC
>VXAV01013314.1:395-28464 GCA_013399715.1 Alectura lathami | reverse complement strand
TCATTAGATTTCTTTTCTTGCAAGTGACAGAAGCAGGACAGATCCTTCATTTCAGAGGGTCAGAAGTTCATTCAGTCTGAACGAAATGAAAGTCCACTACATGTTGACTTTGGCATGGAATATTAGAAACAACAAGAAGGGCTTCTATAAGCACATAAGTACACCAGGGGCCCTGGTGTCACAAAACAGCATAGAAGGCAAAAGGCACTGAATATCTTCTTCACCTTAGTCTCAGAAGGCATGATCAGGGAAACCCAGGCCCCAAAGATCATGGGGAGAGTCTGGAGGAAGGAACAATGATCCTTTGTGGAAGAGGATAAAGTCAAGGAATACTTAGGCAAATTGGACATAAGTCCATGGATGTCACCAAGTCCAGTGACACTCCCTCATCGTGGCCATCAAAAGAGGTGTCTGCTTTTGTGCACTCTGAAGGCATCACTTAAAGGACACATGGAGCCATCTGGATGTCATCCTGAGCAAACTGCTCTAGGTGGCTGGGCCAGATGACATTCAGCTGTCCCTTCCAATACCAGTAATTCTGCAGTTAGAAGCAGAATCAAGATACAGCACCAAAAGCAAACCCTAACCATTATAGTTTGATATGATTCCAAGTTTATCTTCAAGTTGAATCATACAGCAATAATTTTTGAAGTGCTGCAGCATTGAGTTTTTTGTCTTCTTCATAGAGAAGCACATTTATGTAAACTAAGTTTTTTAGACTTAATGTATACATTTATTAGGAAAATTAGACAAATAATTTACATCCAGGCACCTGCAAATAGCTTGAAAGTTAAATTAAATGTAAAGCAAAACCACCACTCAAAACTCAAAAGCATGTAATCCTCAGTCTTTCCCATTCAGTTCTTTCCCTAAGGACATAGATGAGTAGATGAATAATGTGATCAGAAATCTGAAAATCTAGACTTAGGCAAAACAACAAGCTGAATGAATTCTAACATCTTCAGCCCAACACAGTGAAAAGAATAAGCAAGTATGTAATATTTGAATATTACACTTCCCATTGTGATGAGTTAAAGATTTCAGATGTTCAAATTTATTCCCAGCCAGATATTTCATACTAAATTTCTGCTTGTAACTGCTTAAAAACTTTATACTGGATGAATTTACACTTTGATGCACATGCAAGTGCTCATATTAGGCATCCAAAGGTATGGTGAATGAGGTAGCTGAAGTGCTCACTTTTATTAGACATCTCTTCTACACAAAAAATTTTTAAGCTGGAAAACAAGGATGAAATACCCTGAAGGAGGAAGTTAAAAAAACAATGGATTTTTAAGTTACAGTAAAAAAGGAGCTACACTGATTTTCAATATTTCTACAGGCCTCCTAGAGAGATGTTTGTAAGATTGCAGACTTCATGCAGTATTTCCATCTTCAGTTAGCATTAATGACAGTAAACTCTCTTCCTAATAATGATAATCTAGAAATAACAAGAAGATCTTTAACAGTTCTCTCTGCAGAACAATAAATACAGATATGAACAGCAATCTGAGCTCATCAGTAATCTGAGTTGATTAATGCAATTACACGCAAAACTGAGAAAAGGAACCAGAAGGATCTGGATCTTCCCCTAGGTTGCATTTTTTTCAACTGGAAAAACATAGATGAGGCAAAAAAGAAGAGTGACATACAAACACCTTTGCTTATATCATATGCCTGCAAGCAATAGCTGTCAGGTCAGATGTGCTATCTTCCAGCCTGCACCTCCAGAGAAAAAAAAGTGTAGAAAGGTAAGATTTATAGGATCCACGACAGTATAAAAATAACAATACTGATTTACCTTATAGAAGTTTTACTCATTACAAGACTGTCCATTCTGGGCTGAACAAATCAATTCGTTACAGTCCTCTCAAGGCTACAAGGACTGGATTAAAAGATTTTGCACCTCAGCTGGTATCCTCTTGAAGGAAAAAAAAGGACACAGCTCTCCAAGACCCACCAGTGAGAACTGCTACCAGCAAGGCTGAAATAACTGCTGGCAATAGCCTACTTTTCCAGCCGAGAGACAGCAGAAGCTGGCCAACACAGAACATAGGGAAGACTAACATTTGCAGTGCAAGACTTAACACTTACACAATGCTTGGCTTCAGAAACACTGATTTAGGTCAGATTCACAGAAGGAATCAGTGGAAAGCCCAATCAGCCAGACTTATCACAGCTGGGAAGGGGAAGACTGCCACACATCTCCAGCTGCAAGGTGGCACACTAGGCAGTATCATTCAGAGAGAAATGAAGATAGTAAGGCCCATTTCTAAAGAAATTCACTCAGAAAGGACAAAATAATACAGTTTATACAGTAAGACCCAGAGGGACTAATTATGCATTACATTAAGATTTGAATGTTAGATTCAATGCGAACTTCCCATCTAGATACCTGAACCAGGCAGCCAGATACTGGCATTAGAAAGAATGAAGCGTACTGAACAGCTGCAAAATGCTGTGTGTTCTAGGACTAAGCCATCCATAATGGTTTGGTTTAAAATACAGAATATGCACAGTACATGCACAGTCTCTGAATCTTGAGGTTTTTGCCCGTTTTGCTTTGCTTGGTTTGGTTTTGGAGACAGGGAAAGTGGGGTTAAAGAAAATAGATTGCACCTTGATAAAACTACAGAGCAACCAAGATGCTCAAGATCATTGTTCTCATTTACACAAATAGTATTTTTTTTTCTTAATTAAGCACTGAATATCTCCCTAATTTTGCATATTCCTAAGAAGCTAACACATCCTCAAGAAGCACTTTGAATTTCTTGGGGGCAATGACAAGGCTTCCCTTCTTTTTCTAATTATAGAAGTGGTCACAATTGCAATTGAAAGCCTTACATGGATTTAGGTTATTCTTAAAATGAAAGAAAAATCTTAGAAATCCATTACTGAAATAGATTTTTGCTTACTATAATGGAATAAAATGGAAATTTCAATAATGTAGAACTTTTAACCTTCTCTAATAGACCACTGATACCTTCTGCAAACTCAGAATCCTGTTTCTAACTTCTACCATGCAAGGCCCTTAGAAGCTCAAGTTGCTCTCTTTCACCTGCACCTATTCATGTCTTGTCTTTAGACCACCTGTCACAACCAAGCACTGCTCCCTGATTGTAAGTTCAAATCATTATCAGAACACCAAGACTAAATAAGTAACTGAAATGGACCCAAAACATTTCTTTATGTGCTCATCACCAAACCTACCGTCACAACAATTGATTGTAATTTTATCTCTGCAAGGAGACCATGGGAAACTTGATCATTCTCTTCCCAGACCAAATCAGATTGGGAAAAAAAAAAAAAACAATATTACTGTTACATGGGTTGTGCCTGCAAGGAATGCAAGTAATTTTTAGCCTTTAGGACTGTCAATCTGAATCCATACCAGGACAGCAGGAAGTTCTGTACTTTCTGCACAAGCAGCCAACATTTGTAAATGAACTAAGCAGTATTTGAAAAGAAAGGTTATTAATTTCTTTAACACTTTCCATGAGCACTGAATCAATTGGACATGGTATCAAAATATACTTTTGAAACCATAAGCACAGTATTTTGTGACATCTTTGTCACAAAAGGACAACCATTCCACTGAGAGAATTATACCAATTGTCTGAAAATTTAGAGCTGTTGAATATCAGCCTCACGCTGTTTAAGAGCAAAACTTGGTATTTTCAGTAAAAAAGAAAATCTTACAGTACTTTCTTCCACAAAATCTAGTTTCAAAGCAAAAACAGCATCAGCTCTGCTTGAACACACTTTAGGCAGAATTTTATAATCGCCTGCAGTATAGCTGATGGGACATTATGCTAGAAAAAAAATAACAGGCTCACTTGGCTTTTATCTAAAAAAAATATATTTTCAGCTTCAAGGATATGTGAAAATAACTTAAATCAAGAAAACTGTTTTTGACACCTGAGAAACCAAAGTCAACCACAGAGCAATTCCTTTGTAACATTGAAACCAACCCTAGAACATTGTCCTGTACTTTCAGTTCAGACAGCTAGTCACAACATAAGAAACCACTCATCAAAAGCCTTGTTCCCTTGACTAAAGAGCAGTGGATATCTGCATGCCCAAAATATCAGATAAGGGATCTGTACGCCATCTCCATTCCAGCTATAGGGCTGGACTTCCTGTCAGCCCTGCTCATAAGTCATGAAGGAGCAGGCAGGACAGGAACTTGCACTCTATCCAGAGACTCAATTTTCTTCAGAGAAATTTCTCCTCTAGCTTCAGTCCTGGGCAGCCACCATAGGCAAAAAAAAAATGGGCTTGAAAAATGGGCAGCAAAATGTTCTTGGAAGGTGGTGAATGTGCAAGTCTTCTAAACTCTCAAACAGAAACCAACTTGCCAAGTGCAATCAGTGTGGGCTGACAACATATTTCATTAACACCTGGACTAAACAGAAACAGCACATCCTGAATTCTCCAATTCATAAAAAAAAAAGCAGCCAATTAAAAAGCTAATCTCACATTATTCAACATAAAGTATTGGACCAGATGGTCCCAGAGGGCCCTTCCTACCTCAGCCATTCTGTGGTTTTGAAAAACAAAGATAAAGATCCACGCTGGGGAAGGTACTGGTAGCTGCATAACCATGAACAGCTGCACAGCAGGAATGGACACAGCCTCCTGCCTGACCTCCCCAGATCAGTAGCAGCCTGCCTCCCTGCCAGGAAGGTGAGGCAAGACCCAGGGAGCACAATACAGCAGGCAGTGGAGAAAGGGAGCTTATGCGAGAGGTGTTCAAGTAGGGTTTTGTTTGCTCTTAAGTAAACCCTAGTGTCTAGATTCACTATGAGTTGTTTCCTTCCCTCATTACAAGCCATTTGCCAACCAAAATCCAAATCCTTCCTCTACCTCCCCTCTCAATCCCAGATCTTGCCTGATTCATCAGACTGGGACCCCATTTTTCTCTGCCAGAAGACAACTTCAGCATCAGCCATTGGGTCACTTGGGAAACCGCTTTCCTGTTCCTTCACTAATGATGTTCCAGAGTTCCTTTCTCACAACCAACTCTGAAATCAGGCTGCACAAGAAACCCAACTCTCCCCAGCAAGAAATCAAGAAATGCTTTACTGATGGACTCTTGCTGCAGCTGTCATTTCGCTTTGGCAGCGCCTTTCCAGCCTCAACTGTGCTTGTAGCTCCAAGCTTTCTCTCAGCCCTGACCATAGGCTTAGTCATAGACCAGAAACTCCATTGCATCCAAGAACTGAGTCAGTTGCAGATCCAATTTTTTAAGCTGGTCTTGTTTTCAGAACAAGTTTTTGTATGCGCATACAAGAGACTTAAGAAAATAGTACTGCAGGGAAGAAGGATATAGATTATTCATTATGAAGACAATGCTAACAAGGTTAGACTATTTAGCTGCTATACAGAAAAAAAGACCAGTACATCATGAAGATCTTCATGATTTTTCTGTGCACCTCTTTCACACCCAGACCGTTCTGCCATATTAACTGTGCCCGTGAGCTTGGCAATAACCAGCAAAACCCTCATTACTCTACCAGCAAGAGAACAAAATTAGTTATAGCAAATATGTTCACATACATATTATATATATACTTACATATACGGAACTCATATGGAACTTTGTCTCAGGGTTTGCCAAGTGTTAAAATGTTATCACTTGTTACATATTGCCCCTATTCATGTCACCCTTTGTTGCAAGTTATTTCCGTAGCATCATTCCAATATTAAGACAGAAAAATCAACTAAAGCAAAGTTCCAAAAGGCTCTGTTGATGAGGGGATGACTCCCTCCCCAGAGTAAGGGCCACCTCAGTAATTTGTTGTCAATCTTATACAAAAAAGCATTGTATGCATTTTATTTTTACCTGTATGTGTGTATATGGATACATACATATGCATTATATGGGTTTTATATCATATAATTGAAATAAACTGTGTACTGTTAGGAGTAATACATTTTCACAGATGAGAAATTAGTATGCCAGTGTGACTAAAAATTCTCAGGATGACTGCAGCTGGCGATAAGAGTGCAGGAAATTATAGAAATCAAATCCCTATTGATTTATTTTGATATTTCTTCTTTTCATTTCCTATTGTTCATTTGTGAGAGATACTTTTCTTTGCTGCCTAATACAGAAGTACACTGATTTAGTTACACAGCAAAATTGATCTTCCTGAAGAAAATTTAAGAAGTTTGACCACTTATTTTTTTGTTTTTGTAAACTGATTTAAGATATCTTTATCTCCCTCCTGACACCTTCTTTAAAACTTTGTACAGATACTTCTGTTTTCAGTTGCCTATGTGATGACACAGGGTTATAAGCAGGTAACATGATCTTTTCTAATTCCACACCCAATAATTTGCTGGTTTAGGGTAAAGAAATATTTGCAAAAGTCAGAATCCAGGTACTAGTAGCTCTCTTCATATTGCAGTAAAAGTAGATATTTCTCCAGAGGAGACAATTCCTGATGCATGAAATTCTCAGATTGATTGAGCTTTGTGAATTGAGTGGTTTTGTAAAAATAAGCTACAGGAGTTTATATAGCCACAAGACTGATATTTCTCTGAAATTACTTATTTTCAGATGAATATCAGTGGGCTACCCTATGAACTATAATTATTCAGATCTCTTTACTTTTTAGAATAACCTCTCTCCTTTTTGCATGTTTTTTTCTCCTCCACCCTCCCAGTCATCTTTCCTTCTCATCATAGTCTCTCCAGCAGAGATCAGGATTTAAATCAGATATAATAGAATGTGTTCAGAATAACAGATGTATGTCTACCTTACTAGGTTATTTTTATTTTCAGTAATCCCTCATTCCAGTAGTAGATTAAGGAGATGTTGTGGAGGACTTAGGAAGAAGTCTAACTATGTTTTAAGCACACCTATTACTTTACTTTAAACAATACGCTTTTCTAAAATAAAGTCAAGACATGGAATGGGGTATTATTTCAAAAATAGCTAAAGTTTTTAAAGATTTTTTAAAACTTATCTCTTTCAATAATTCAAATGGCAACTTCTGATGAGATGAGAGCTTAGAAAAGTATAAATAAAGCACTCTTATTCTATTCATTCTCCTGGTTATAGCCTGTAACTGTAAAGACCTTTCTCCCTAAAGCACCATGAAGCAGATTGGCTAAAGGTTATTGCAAACTAAACACTAGAATTTGGGGCTGTTTTAAATTAACATAACTTCTACTGATGGCAGTGCCATGTCAGTTTTCTGTAGCTCAAAATGTGATTGATTTATTTAGGATTGAAAATTACTCTTTTAGAGCCTGTGCTTATAAAGATAGAATCCTCAAGACAGACAGCTTTTTCTAGACACCACAAGTCTCTGTATACACAGTTTTCAGCTGAAATGAAAGTTTACACACTTCTTTCTTCTAGCATTGTTTATATGAAAGATAGCCTGCTAAGATCTAGCAGACTTTTCAGTTTGCTCACAACATATTCATGCCTACAGTTTTCTAAGAGACCACTACATCACATTATGTCCAACTAATGAATTCCTGGTTAGTAACAATTTCTTCTTTTAGCTGAACAACCTAAATAGTTTGTAGCACTTAAATATGGTTCCTTTTTATTAACTCAATGATTAAGATCTTTGAACAATTTTTAATCCTTCTTCATATAAATTTTCACATTCTCTTCTGCATTTATTAATCTGTGTGTTTACATATAGAAAATAAACCTGCATATATACACATAAACAAAACAATTCCAGCCAGTCTGTAAGCAAGTCTTAATTCTGTTCAGCACTGGTGTTTAAATTCATTTTTATTCACATCTTTCCCTTCTTATAGGTCACTGCATGGCACCACGGCCCACTCAGTGTCTCACAGCAGCTGTTCACAGTGCCTGAGAGATCTGGTGTTCCACATAGAAACTTCTGACTTTCCGAGTTCTCCCTTCATTTCAGGATACTATTTTTAAGAAAGGTGAACCAATTGCCTACTACAGCCAGGTAATTGGATTACCTACCTGGACATATGCAATTCAACATTTCAGAAACAAACATGTAGGCCTAAGTTATTTTACTAGTATGTAAATCCCTGCACAAGGGATATTTTGAGATACATTATTACAGGAAGTACAGAATAAAAGTTGCATTAAAGATGGTGGGAGGAAAAAGTCAAATTAGGCTACTTATCAGGTATCATCCCACAAGTGGCATTCAGCCATAACATTTGGTGCCTTCTTCAATGACAGTCCAAATGTGTGTATGTATATACACTCTTGGCCTCAATCATCAGCTATCTAGCAGTCTTAATTAGAGCCTATTGACAACTTCTGGCTTTTAGCAACGTATTTCAGTACCAGGGCTATGTGGGGTCAGGTCTCAAAGAAGTGAAACACACAGGATCTGTGATGTCTCCATTCCCTAGTCCTACAGCATCCAGATGCTGTCTCCTACAACCAATTTAACACTCCTCTCAGATTTGATTTCTTATTGCCTTTTCACAATGCAGTGACAGCAGATGATTAAAGGAGTAGATCACACACACCCCTAACCTTCCCAACCTTTTGGTTTATAGGCAAGCACTTAAACATCCATGAAAAACTTTAACCCTCTATAACCTACAGTGATGGTTATACAAATTCCACTGATTACAGTAAGATGTAAGCATGGACAAGATTTAATTCAGGCGTAAGAGGAATTATTTACACCAGGCACAGGGAGAAGAAGCTCCCTTCTGTCTGATGCTAGGCTTTTATAAATGTAATTTTGTGGAAATTCAAAATATCTGCTTCTATTGTCTGTAAAAAAAAAAAAAAAAAAAAAAAAAAGAAAAGTTTCCACTGTCTAAGCTGCAGGTCAAAAACACAGGAGCACACAAAAAGAAAGTGTAAGAAAAAACACTGCAGACACAAGAAACATCGTAACTGATTAGCTTACAATGATCAGATGATCACATCGCACGCAAACTTGGCTATTCTGTGTTGGTCACCTTGGAGCTAACACAGGTTCTGTCCAGAAATGAAAACTGTGGTATTATGAAAATGCAAATTCAGTCTGAATAATTGACAATTTTATATATATACATTTTTTAATGTTCAGGTCAGTGATTCAAAGCCTTTCCAGCTTGTAAGGGGACAGAAGTTGTTCTAATTTACCATCTGCTGAGTGGCTTTCCTGAAGCATGTCAGTGATCTCCATTGAATTCAAAGTTGATGTGTCTGCATCACAGCATTCTCAGGGGCCATTTGACAAAGCATCTCATTGCCAGACTCATACAGAATAGATGTGTCAGGTTTCTCATTTCCATCAGTATCTCCTACAAATAAGAAAGGGTATACATGGCTGAAGTATGTGCACAAAGCTGGAAGTCCTATTTTCTTTGGTTTCAGAGGGCTATAAAAGCACAAGGCACAGATTCATCACTGCTACCTGTGCAGTGTCCAAGAGTTCAGGCACAGGGACTATTCTAGCCATCATTCATATGTTCAGGGGGTTCAAAGTAACTGGTCTATCCCACTGATGGTTTCAAGTGCCTCTGTGGTACAAGGAACCAAATCTTTGCACTGCCATGCAACCCTTTTGACTATCTCTTTAAAAACCCATAACACAAAAGTCCAAATGAAATAGTATAAGATTTAATGGTTTCCTAACACCATTTAGAAATGTTTCGTTAATGGAATATTACAGTACGTAATCATGTAAAAGGCACCTTTTAAGGTTTGCTAAAAGCCTTTGGTTGTTTTCCCAGAAAAGGGAGATAGATATGTTTTCCAAGTTTGACTGCTGTCAGCCCCTTTCCATTTAAGCCATATTTAAAATTGCATCAGGTTTATTTAATGTCAAATAATGGAACCAGATAAACACACAGCTATGTGTATTCAGATTAAATGGCAGAAACACCTAACTCAAGGAAGCAGAATGGTCACCTGCTCTTAACTTTGAAGATCTTTAAAAAAAGGAAAATTGCATGCAAGACCTGAACTGTAAAAAACACATAATTAGATATGAAAAAACAATAACAGAGGCATATGAAATATGTATTGCCTCAGCTGCAGTGTGTTCAGGGTCTTCCATCTTAAAGTATAACTTATCTTCCAGGAAACCTTCAGTTTTTATTTCTTGGCAAGCCAGAGTCAGATTTGCTTTACGCAAGTACCACATAATCACCAGTATCATACAGAGCTCTGATAAATAGCACTTTTATATCATCTTCCATCAAGAGAGGGGTGGCCAGCAGGGAGAGGGAGGGGATCGTCCCCCTCTACTCTGCCCTTGGAAGGCCTCACCTGGAGTGCTGTGTCCAGGCCTGGGGCCCCCAGTACAGAGGGGATGTGGAGCTGTTGGAGCAGGTCCAGAGGAGGGCCACCAAAATGATCAGAGGGCTGGAGCACCTCTCCTATGAGGAAAGGTTGAGGGAGTTGGGATTGTTTAGCTTGGAAAAGAGAAGGCTCCGGGGAGACCTCATTGAGGCCTTCCAACACTTGAAAGGAGCTTACAGGCAGGAGGGGGACTGACTTTTTGAACGGGTGGATAATGGTAGGACAAGGGGGAATGGGCTGAAAATGAAAGAGGGGAGGTTTAGGTTGGACATCAGGAGGAAATTCTTCACTGAGAGAGTGGTGAGGCGCTGGCACAGGCTGCCCAGAGAAGCTGTGGCTGCCCCATCCCTGGCTGTGTTCAAGGCCAGGCTGGATGGGTTCCTGGGCAGTTTGATCCAGTGAGCTAGTGGCTGGCAGCCCTGTCCACGGCAGGGGGGTTGGAACTAGATGATCTCTGAGGTCCCTTCCAACCCAAGCCATTCTATGATTCATTCTATGACTCCATACAGGGCTTCAGATGTACTTTGAGCTGCTTGACAGTTTGAGGCTGAGGTAAATCACAAACAGCACACTTCTGGTCCAGGTGCCTGAGAAAGACTTAGGCTTCTGAATAGGATCTCTGTGTAGTTCTGGTGGATCAAAGGTGTCTATATGGACTCCACAGACACAGTCTTAACCTTGCAAAGACTTGAAGTTAGAGCAAAACTTTTCCATCACCTTACAAAAATCTGAGCCTTTGAGGTCTCCAGTGCTCAAGTTACCTACAGATTTTATAAGAAACCAAAGTACACTTTTCAGGTCTTCAACATTTCAGCAGCTATGAGAGTTTAAGCTTTCAATTACATGACTAAATTGCATCAAAAACACGATATTTACTATAATAAAATATATTGATCCCTCCTGTATGTGAGAATGAAGGAATCAAAAAAGAGGGAAAGAAAGAACATTCTGAACCGAGATATTAAAAGGGTGAGGTAGTTGACAATGGCTGCTGGGCAGCAAAATATTCATTATTTAACTTTTGCTAAAGCTCTGTCCTAAGAACTCAAGTCTGATATTTTGCACCTTGTGCACTCATTTGACATTCTCTCATCTGCTTCACTCAGATTTTTGATGCCCTCACACCTATTACTTCATCAGCCTTCTCTTCTTTGTCAGCTGGCCCCTATCTTGAATGACTGATAGCCAGTTAAATTTTAGGCTCACATCCCTCTCACATCAGCACCTTCTGCATTTTGATTCCTTTTTGACAAATTATCAATCTTACTATTCTCTCTTGCAGCAAAACAGAGTCTTATGCTTTTTCTTACATAGCATTCAGTAAACTTTTGCCAACGTAACTGCTGTCACAGAATCACTGGTGTTGGAAGGGACCTCAGGAGATCATCTAGTCCAACCCCCTGCTAAAGCAGGCCACTAGAATATGTTATGGAGGAGAGTGTCCAGACAGGTTTTCAATACCTCCAGAGAACACAGTTCCTCAGTTTTTCAATACCTCTGAGAGCACTCAGAGAACCTCCACAACTTCTGGGCACCCTGATCCAGTGCTCTGTCACCTTCAAATTGAGATTTTTCCTCACATTCATACAGAACTTTGTGTTTCAGTTTGTGCCCATCACCACTTGCCCTGTCACCGGGCACCACTGAAAAGAGCCTGGCCCCACCCACTTGACACCCACCCTTTAGATATTTATGAGCATTGATCAGATCCCCTCTCAGTCTTTTCCTCTCCAGTATAAACAGCCCCAGGCCACTCAGCCTTTCCTCATAAGGGAGATGCTCCATGCCCCTCATCACCTTTGTAGCTCTCTGCTGAATCCTCTCTGGTAGATTTCTTGAACTGGGGAGCCCAGAACTGGACACAGTACTCCAGATGTGGCCTCACCAGGGCAGAGCTGAGGAGGAGGATCACCTCCCCAGCCTGCTGGCCATGCTCTTTTCAATACACCCCAGGATACTACTGTTCTTCTTCACCCATTAAGGGCGCACTGTTGGCTCATGGCCAACATGTTGTCCACCAGGACCCCAAGGTCTTTGCCCATGGAGCTCCCTTCCAGCAGGTCAGCTCTCAGCCTGTATTGATGCATGCTGTCTAACACTTTCTTTGTCCAAAAGCACTCATTCAAACTCATCATAACTTCACCTCAGTACTCATAACATTGCTTTCTGGTACCTCTAATAAGCAGCTATTCAAACAATTTCTTTGCTCAAACCACATCCCTTATTTCTTTACCTTCTACAATGTTTTCTTCCACATTCCTGGATCAGATTAATCCTGGTCCTAAAGCCTTACCATCTTAAATTATTTCCCAGACCTGGACTTCTGTTGCAGCAACTTACTCAGAAATGCTTATTTGCCTCCTTCTCTGCTACTTTTTCACACTTCCTCCATGCTGCCCACTCTGCAAAGAAAAAGCCTTCTCGCTCCAGTATGCCATCCCACTCCCACACACACATTCTCATTCAAATTCCTCCTGAGACCTATTTTTGGTCATTCTTAAATAAAAGTCACATTGCTTCAAGCTTGGTATTTGACTGAGCAAACACTGAAAATCTGAAGTGAAAATACAGCTACAAGTATGCCCCTACTTCTCCTCTGCCAGAGATCCTCCCTGTAGTCAGGTTCAAAAATCACTGCTTCATACCCTCTGTGAAGGATACATTTCTCATTTCTGTGCAGTCACTACTTTTCCAATACACAAACCTCTCTAAAAGACATACTTCTGTCAAGCTCCTTGTTCTGTCTCAAAACTTACTTATGAATAACTTACAAAACATTTTAAAGCAGTGGTACTGAACATTCCCAAAGCAGAGAATCCTCCAGATCTGTTGAAATCAGATAGAGGTACAGTATGCATTTTAAGTCATTCAGGCCTATTCTTTTCATTTCTGCACAGTACCTTTAAAAACAGTCTGAGACAAATAGCGTAAAGAATGATAGAAATGAGATTCTCCAGCTACAGAGGTAAATGCTTTTCAAAAATCAGACCCATGAGTGTTCCAGAAAGATTAACAGAAACAATGAGGTTCCTTCAACAGAAGGTAGACAATGGGTTTAGTTACTATTTACATAGGAATAAAATATTTTGGTAAATGGTAAGCTGATCAATGAGAACAAAAAGATATTCTATTGAACTACAGCATGCAGAGAGTAAGTTACGTTTTCTCAGTCTTCCACTGTGAAAGCTACATATCTACTTAGATCAATATAACAGAAGTCCCTTCTCATTTGCATTGTAAATGCACACAGCCCACTCTTACAACCAACACCAAGAGCAAACCTTATATAGCAACCCAGAACAGATTTCCTTGCCACAGCAACTTCAGCACCTGCTGTCACCACAGCACTTTGGAGAAACAAGTTTGAAGCATTACTCAAGAGACAACTTACACTAAGCTCTAAGTCCTATTATATTAAAGTTTAGTAGTTAATATTTAATGTAAGGTTGATTGTTACTGGAAGATCTACCACTTCTCTATGAATTTCTCAACTTAAACGAACTAGAAACTACTTGCCTTTTTAACCCCCACAAGAAGTCCTCCCTGACTCTCCAGAAAAGTAGAGAAGGGGCTGCCCCATGAGCACACTGCTACTACTCCTCCCTTCTGGATGGACAGCCCACAGGAATTGAATAAAAAGTATAAATCAAGAAGTGTGTTCCAAAGTATTTTATTTTTAAATCACATTGTCTTCACAAAAAAACTTAATTTTTGTTTGATCCTGAATATAAATGCTCTCAACTCAGTACTCCCGGGTTTTAACTTGGAAGAGATGCTGAGATCTTGTTTAGTCTCAGCAGGAGCTGTTCTCATGCATCACAATAATTTTGCATTTAAAAAAAGTAAAATGCTAGAGGAACAAAGAAGCCATCTGTACTACACATCATCTTTCCTCACTGAAATAGATTGTGAATAGCTTTAAGAGTGAAGGAAAACATCATTTGCACACGGTCTAGCAACACACAGAATTTGTTAATACTCGGAAATCATTGTTACCTCATAGCAGCTACTAGTTTGATATACCTGAAAACAGAGCCAATAGAAAGGAATGCACTGCAGTTTTCTGCAGCTGTTGGGCCACTTTTTAAGGTCTGCATGAAGGCCACACAGATTCAATACATCAATATCTTCTCATAGATACTCAGTAGTAACAGTAGACTTATTCTAAATCAAGGTCAATGCTAGGTGGGGTTGGTCTCGATTTCCTAGACTGACTTCCATTCAGGTAACACTGAGCATCCAGTTAAGTGAGATATGCTATTTCTCATGGAGGTGTGCAAGGCATGTTTTCCCAGCTACTCTCCCACCATTAAAATGGAAGAGTCTGCCATGCATAAGCTGATAACCCCGCTCAGTAGTGTGGTGAGGGACAAGATGTCAGGCCAGCGGTTGGAACTTTTCATTTCCCATTGATCCTCCTCCTGACCAGGTCTGAGGCACCTTAGAAAGTCAGAGGGCCATAATCCTGAGGAGACTTTCTAGCAGAAAGAATCAATAACCACAGAGGGAGACAGGACAGGTCTGGACTGATAACTGCATAAGTATGAATAAACTAAAAATTCAGTAAAAGTGTATTTCATCTTGAAACAATTCACAGAAAGCAAGGTTTTGTTTTTTATTCTTTTTTAATTGAAGTAAAAGCAGGTGATTTTTCTTTATTCTGAAGACTCAGCATGGAAGATCCTCCAAGGTGAGTGACTCTTAACAGGACATGAAAGCAGCAGGCTGTGGAGTCAAAGTGACCCGTTGGTCCCCCTCTTACCAGCATGCAAGAGCTTTAATGAAGTAATATCATTATTTCCAACTCACAATGCTGTGACAACAACAAATCTGTTACGGCAATCAAAGTCAGGCAGCTTAAGCCCAGATAAAAAAGGCTCTACAGCTCCTCGGGTTCTTTGAGTTCAGTGCTGTTGGGGAAAATGGCAGTGAAGAGAGCCACAGCCCTTTTCTATTATTATTCTGGGGGATCTTAGGGTGATACGCAAGGTTGCAGGCCCAAACAGACAAAGCAGCATTAATTTGCTAGAATACAGCTTATCGGGTATTTTCATTGGGGCTGGGATTTTTGACTGTTTACCATGAGCTAAGAAATCATTGCATGTGGCCTGAGCCATGCAAGATACTTTAATTACCTTTGGCTATGGCATGGGGAGCCAAGAGCACGCCCATGAGCAAATGCTGGTCATTTATCCAGATAAGGTAATTGCATCTTGAGGTGAGATCATTAAATATGGAACAAGTTTCCACAGTACTTGAAATATCCAGATTTATCAATAGCATTAACTCTATTTTGTTTATTTCTCTACAGCGCCCGAGGCCATCAGTTACACATCTACTGGAGGACAGCATTCAGCAACAGTGACATGCCATGGTAACACTACTGATGGTACAGATGGCACATTTGTACAAAGACATTGCATAACATTGCTCATGGCAACAGACAGCAAAATCTGTATCACATGCCTACAGTCACATCCTGTAACTGCTGAAATATGAGGAAAAAACAAACAAAATAAGTTGTCAGACGACCACTGCCACAGCTCACATCACACAAGCAAATGCTGCCTCATGTCACAGCGGATCTCTTGTATGAGGAAGATTATCCCCACACTGTGAATTCAAATGGCTTTGATCTGTTACAGCAAATATATTGGGCTTGATTCAAAAGCTACTGGAAAAGCATCTTCTATTTAGCTTCATTATGCTTGAATATGAGTTATAAACCAGGACTCCAAAAATTTTTATTGGAATTTTAGCTGTTGCAGCAAGATGACCTGGCATCAACCAGAACTACTTCTCTACTGCCTTGTAGATCACCAGAAAGGTTTGCAGAACACTAACAATACAATTTTTCCTATCCAGGAACTTCTGCTTCCAGATTCAGCTTCAATTTCATAGCTATCTCCATTCTTGGGATTCACCTTATATTGCAGAAGTTTGGTAAAAGAGTAGACAGGACTTGCACCCCCAAGCTGACAGGATATGAACCTTCTGTGGGTTCACATCCTGTGCAGGAGTGAATTACTATCTGCAGTATGTACAAAATAATAAAAATGAAATCAAATTGTCATAATTAATAATATAAAAATTATTTTGGAACAGCCAACACATTTTGGAAGCCAGAAAAAGTGTTAGTTGTACAAGAATTTCTCAAGTTAATCAAAGCTGTGCAAGTATGATGACCAGAAGAGGTGGGACCAAGTGGGAGCAGAGGGTGAGGACCTGCTCTCCAGAAATCCAGCAGCTGGTACTCCACAACCCATCCTGCAGCTGCACATCAGACAGCAGCTGGGAGAAATGCAGATGCTGGAAATCTTTGGATCAACCTCAGACTTCTTACAGCACTGCAGTCTTTCTATAACTCAGATCACTTGAGCTGAACAAAGATCAAAAACCAGAAATCACCCAGCTCAAAACTTTCTGCAGGATTGCGGACATTGAGTCACAACTGGCAACACAAAACTCGTTAAAGCACTGCCAGTAAATTCAAAGATATTAATGAGATGTTGCTGTTGTAGTTTAAAATATTAGTTGTTTCACACACTGAAAAGAATAGCCTATGCACACCCAGAAAAGTGGTATGAGCCCAATATAATAGGGAAATAGAATAAAATAGGGAATTTAAATTTGGAATTTTGGGGTAATTCACTGACCTATTTCAAAAGAGCCTTCTGAGCAGCTGTCATAACTAAATAATGTGCAAACAAGAAAATATTTTAGGAATGCTCACTTTGCTCCCTTATACAATGTATCAAGCCATCTGTGCTATACTGCTCCTTAGCTGCAATTCTGTCCATGCAGAAATCCTTCCAGTTTATTCCCCTAAGTAGATGCCTCCCTAAAGTATGCCTCTCAGCTCTTCCCCAGAGAGGCAGACAAGTGAGAAATTAGCAGCCATGGCTACAGTAGCTAGTATTCTGCTTCTAGTTTTTACTTCTCCTTTCTAGGGTCAGACTTAAAATATTAATAATTACAGAGATGTTTGGAACCATACTGTTATCAAAAGCATGGAAAGATCCTCAGGACTAAGGAGAGAACTGTACCTTTGAAGAACCCCCATTCCTCAGAATCTGTTCTTCTAGACTAAAAGTTTTAGTCCTTTGAGTAGATAGGTTTGTTTTTACTACACAAGACTTGTCTACATTTAATGACACTGAAATGGCACAATATTTCCTCTAGCTGTTTCCAGATGTGTAGGCATGCACCCTGTGACCTTCCTGTACCTTCCACACCAATATATTTATTGCTTTCCCCCTCAAGGCTGTGACTGTATTCTACTAAAACAGAGACAGTTATAACACCATGATGAGTTTGAAAGTGCGAAGAGATTTAATCCAAATTTTCCAATCTCTGAACATAGGAAGAGGAAGAAAGTTATCATTACTTTCAGCTCATACTGAGGAAGAAAATTCAGTTGACAGCACACAACACAGAAGTGTGATTGCAGTTAGCAACAGGTGACTTTAAGAAGTTATCTAGGGTTGTTCCCATTAAAAATCTTTATTTCCAACCACTTACATTGAATACCTGCTTAGGAATATTTGGATTTTTTTTTAAAAAAAAGACTTCACTTCTTTGCAACTTTGGATCCCTCAAAAATAAAAACACTCAGATACATTTGTGAGGAATTTTGAAAACTGGTTGAATTTAAGAGACTAGGAGATGCAAAACACTATAATTGAGCTACTCCATGCATGCATTTCTACTTTAAGCCTCTTCTAATCTTTGCCTAAACTTCAGCAATAGCTATGCATAGCCAACTATCTGAGCCATTTTCTTTCATACTGCTACAGGATTAGAGCTTGAGAGCATGCCAGTCTCCCCACCACCACCCTTTGCTTTTGCTAAGCAATATAGCTAAGGCAGCCAGCTGGCTCAAAGTTAAAGCTGAAGGATAACATGCAGATAATAGAAACTGAATGCAACTTGCGTTAACAGCAAGCTCAAGCTAACAGAGCAAGGCAGGTGCAGCATTTGAATCTGTTCTCCTCATTTTATCTGTCTAGAGCTCCTTTTTCTGAGCATGACAGGCCTACACAACTGGAGCCACAGCCCAACAGACCACACTTCTCTTCCAGATTTCCATCTTTTCTGCCCCTCTGGGAGGGCTGACAATCACATCCAATGACTAATGCTTCCTAAAATGAAGTGATATCCATCAGCTAAACAAAAATCCTAAAACAAAAGTGTTTCTTAGATCAAAAGAGATAATATATTGATTGTATTATGTACAGTTACTTCTCAAGATAAGTCTCTTTAGACTCACTTCAGACCCACTTTTCAGTCTTCCCTCTTGAACCTCTACAGGTTTCTTTTCCTCCTTAAGAGGGCTGAGGGTTTTTTTTTTGAAAATGTTTTCTGAGAGACATAGGCTAGAATACACACAGGTTGAATTTGCACCAAGATTCTGTTCCTTATGTTAGCTAGGAGATTTGGTTTTATTGTGTTTCTTCTTTAAATGCTGTATTGCTGCCATTCCAGTAGCAAGATGTATAAGTTAGCACAGAAAAAAAAAAAATCTTATAATCTAATGTATGATAGTACCTATGTAGATGGGGATTCACCTTGGCTAACTTTCAAACTAAGAGATGCCTCTGGTGTAAAATTTATGACTCCTCTTGCACTTGCTCCATGCCCCACAGACAAAGTGGATCAACATGAACAGACTTTTCCATCATTCCTGATGTGGTTTCACCAAGCAGACAGCTGAGCACCATGCAGCTGCTCCCTCGCTCTCCTCACAGTGGGAGGGGGGGTGGAGAGAATCAGAAACAAGTAAAACATTAACAGGAAACATAAGAATTAAATGTTGAAACAGAATGGATTTTTAACTGNATGTTCTGTGTAGTTTATCTTAAAGTGGAGTAAACAGGGGGGGTTATTTTGAGCATCTCCAAATCTGAGTGCATTCAAGTCTTCAGACCATTAAAGCAACCATTAATTTCATTCTATATTTAGGCCCAGATTTTCAAACATGTTTTCCTTCTCCCATTTCTGCAGGATAAAGTTTCAAAGCATCCTGCATCTAATGACAGTTTTTCTGGTTTCAGTGATTTTAAGTTATTTAAGCAAGCATGTCTAACAACATAGAATAAGGGGAAAAACATGTATTTTTACAGAATTGTTACAAACATACATGTCATGTTAATGAGCAGCCTTGGTAATCACAATTTTTTATCATGTGATCGCATAAAGCAACAAATTCATTCTATCTAGTGCTACTCCCATCGCCACTATGGTAAAGACTTCAGTACATACCTGAGAAGTAAAACAGACTTCAGTTTAATTGAAAAAAAAAATCCATCAAAATTATTTGGATACAGCTATGTAATGCTTTCCAGCAGTTTTCAGGATATGGACAATATCATATTTGCTATATCATGCAAAATAAATTGCTTATTACTGTGTCTATTGCTACAAACAAAGAGAAAAGCTGTTCTTAGTCCTGCAGAATTCCCTAAGAATGAGTAGGTTCCAGGCTAAACCAACCTAGTGTTTTGCACCAGGTTTAAGAGAAGAAGCACAACAGGTGAAGCTGCTGTTGCACTTCTGACACCTGTGAAGTTATCTTTCTCCAGATGCTAGCATTTAGGCTATACCTGAGCATATATTTATATAACATGAGGCACTGCCTCTGTAAAGCTTTGTGTGAGGGTGCTTAGATTATCACACAGTTACAGATGCTTCACAGCACCATGCTGTTTGGGATGTTCTCAGCCCTGCTGAGAAGCAGAAGGTATTATTTGAGAGTGCTGCGCTAGCTTTGGGTCATTGTTCTGCAGATATGCCCTAAACCTGAACAATATGTAAAATATTTCTTTTCCTTATAAGCCATGAAGCCAATACCTTTCTACCTGTTTCTATGAATCTTTCATTGCAAATCTGTTCCAACAAAAGAACTCTCAAGTCCAGCTTTAATTTAAGAGATAAACCTCAAAAGCTCCTTTAGTGCCACTTTCTTTAAAAAGTGCTTTGAATCAAGGCTCTCTTGTGCTTTCCTCAGAGCAGAGCACTGTTCTGCTCTTTTTTGATAAAAGGCAGTGCAAACGCTTTCTACTCACAAGCAAACCTCACTTTCAGCTTTGTTTTACTTAACTGATAAATGATTCCCCCCCATACCTAATATGAGAATGACATTTAATTGCACTAAATGGGTCAGTTCTCCGAGCTAATGTATTTACTAAGGTCACCTCATCTCTACCTTTAGATCAGGCATAGAGTTTAAAATATTTTTATAATTACCTTCAAAACATTATCCATTTTTTCAGCTGTGTTCTGGAAATGGTGTTCATTCTCATAGCAACATGAGAGTGAAAAAAGACATTTCTGATGTGGTTGCAAGTAAACTCTGGCTTCAAGTAACAGCTTGATTTTTGGCATGTAAATATATTCTCACAACTAAAGTTCTGCTGATTTTACATGAACTAGCTGATGTATATATCTGTACTGTCATAGAAAATCCCTCCTTAATATAGTGTTAAGAAAAAGCAAAGCTTGGATAATCTCGTATTAAGGTAAAATACACATCTGCCCTTCATGGTGTGTTTCTTCATAGCTCTAGAAATTTACAAATAAGATCAGACTCTTACAATTATAAAAGCTTCATGTAGTCCAAATTTGATTTCAGGCTCAATAAAAAACACAGAATTAATATCTTGCAAGGAAAAGATATTCCAGCTTGAATCTCATTTATGGAAATATTCCAAGAACTATTTCAGTTGTTCTTAGTAATGAAGTAGAGACTTTCTGAAGTCTTTCCTGGATCATGTGAGCACAGACATTTTGGTTTATTTGGCTTTATCGGTAAGCAAAGAGTAAAGATCATTAAGGATATTTCATTTGCAAAGCTCTAGATGTGTTCATTCAGGGCTTGTCTTTATTCTGTGGATGCTGGACATCAACATTTTTAATCATCCTAAGTATTTCCACCTGGAGCCTGGCAGTAGTGGATGAACCCCAGTGAGACCTGAAATACTGAAACAGGCTTTGTCCACTACAAAGCTGGAAGACTGCAAACATACTTTGGCTGTAGCGTACAGCTGCTCTGGCCACTTCCAACTGAAGAAGCTTGAGGAGCAGAAACCTGTCTTTAAACAGACATACTTAATTGTAGTTGGAGAAAGGTTGCCTTAAAAAGCACTACTGACAAGTTATTAGGCTTATTTAGCAGTTTTATCCTAAATACTACTGCTTAGGAGAGAGCTATTAATTAGCTGACACCAGCCATTAAATGTTACTTAGCCAGATGCTTAATTTATCCCAATAAATTGGAACTTCTGCTAAATGAATAGAAATTGTAATCAAATAAGAATTAACGTGAAGTTTTTGTCCCTAGGGAGCCATCCTATTGTATTGGACTACCTAGATCAGCGGGTGTTCTCTTCCTCTTTGCACCCAACATGAACAAAACTCCCATCTCTAATGTAGTATGAACAATTTAAAGAGTATATGGCTCCAAGATGACAGTGGAGAGCTCTTGCTTGATAGACAATATGCTGTATTTGAGTGGAGGGGGGGAAGGTTCTTTGAGATGCCAGAGACATCCTAGAAGCGATATTCAATTAGTTGTAGATTGCTTTTGACTATAGATGCAAACATTTAGACCTGAATTACAGGCAGTTTGATATTTACTAACCAGCCTCTGTAAATGCAAGCAAGCACTTTGGGTGGATAGAAGACATTGCATGACTTCAGTGGAAGGCCTCTGTGTAACTGACAGTCACATTAAATTTCCTTACAGCATCCTTCAGTCAAACTCATGACTATTTACTTAACAACTCTGTCACCTTTTATAAACTAAAACCCTTAAACACAGATTGATAGTACAGGATCCAAAAAGTAAGAAATTTAGCAATGCTGATGTGGTATGTGCTACCTGTGACAGGGAAAAGTTCACTTACCTTTCATTACTGTAACTTCAAGGACCAGCAAATTTAATATGCCTTCCTTAATAGCTTCTAAACAGAATAAATGATTTCTGCCTGGGGGCAAGATGTTCCGTAGCTGTACATGAACACTTGCAGGAAGCATCTGAGGCAAGAAGTTGGAAGCATCTTCCCATTCTAGTTTAGAACTTAACAGGGTCAGCCTGTAAAACACACTTGGTGAGCAAACCGTTCTCAGGATGCAACTCCCATAAATCACCCGAATCAACTACCACTTCTGAATTACAATCTGGCCATTAGACACAGCTGCTTGGTTGACCACTGGAACAGGCTGCCCAGGAAGATCACAAGATTATTTAATACATTTAATAGTATTTAATACAGAAAACTTAAGGTTAATATAAACCAAAATATTGCAGCTTTTAAATTTCTGACTGGGTAAAAGTAATAGGTGCAGTCTTCCTTTCTTCCCACCCCACCATAGTTTCTAAGCTTCCTGAGAACACACAAATCATTTAGATCATCTTTGACTATCCTGACTGTTTTCTCCTACCAATAGTCATTGGGCTCCAAGGTACTGTCTTCTACATGGTTTATGGTGCAAGTCGCAGCAGTTTCAAGTACACTGGACATAGGGTACATCTCTTAAGGAACATGAGTCAAGAGTTTGCTATTTCACCTTGAAGAAGCCTATCCAGAACTGAAACATGTAGCTAACTTTCAAATACTCCTTTGAGTGGCAAAGAGCTTGAAAGCAGCTTACCAATACACCATCTTCAAAAATTCTTTAACCTATCTGAAAAAGAAGTCGTGAAACTCTTTCAAACCTCAGGTTTGATCTAACCACCACAACTAGTGCAGCATACTGTGAAAAACATTTTAAACCCAGAAAGAGATTTTGAAACATACATGCACTCAGTTTCTGAATGTGATGAAATCCTGACTCCCAAGGACTGCAGAGAAGTATCAGCAAATCTCAAGTTTTTTTTTTTCTTAATATTCTTGAGTGTCTGTAAATTAAGCTTTACTTTGCCTTATCACTTGTTCACCTATTTCCTCTTATAAAGGCCTGCTGATGTGAATTCAGGCATGCAACATGCTCAGAGAGGAGAAAAATTTTTTAGTTTCATTTTTTCCTTCAGGTCTACTAGTTTCCATCAGTTCAGATTCCTTAGATGACATGAAGAACACTAGAAGAGCCTTCCAGCCTCAATACTGCAATCCTGAAAAGAGGAATTAACATGTCAGCATTCAGAGAATGCAAATTTACACCAGGCAGGAATGAATTCCAGCATGAGGTTAGTTATGCAAATACCTTCACTGTCTAACCAAGGGCCTCCTTCTGAGGAAACTGCAAGACTACCCAACAGAGAAGTTATGGTCTATTTAGAAACTTACAGATTGAAATTAGACAACCTCATCTAAACAACAATAAAATAAAAAGCAAGCAGTGAAAGGCAATGACTACAGACCAGATCAAGGCAGTAACAGCTACTCACTTAGCAAGCATAGCTAAAGCTCCTGACATCAATGCAAACAGACAGGAATTTAGAACTTCACTGAAACCTTTACTACCAAGCTAGATACCCTCACAGTTAAGACTTACATATGTTTACACATGAACAGGACTTGCATAGTCTTTGGCCAACTTGAAGGTGATTTGCTCTTCAGCAATCTAAATAAGGATAATAAACACCGCAACATTACTCACTGCCTGATTTCAAGTTATTGCAAGAGGCAGAAAAGCAGCAAGTGACATCACCAACCCTTGGAGTGCTTGCCTACAAGATGTTGCCTTTTCTCTTGCAGTAAACACTCTACCCGACAACTAAAACAGCATCCAATTTGATGTTGTCTCCTTGCTTCACAAATGCAACCACCAGCTGCATCTTGCTTGTGTTTGTTTACTCAAGGGAGTTCTTGAAATCAGTCTTTGGGGGCTGTGGAAAATTAGCTAAAGTAATTAACAAAATTAACAGAGGAAAAAGCTTATTCATAACCCACACACACCGAGGGGTTTTGTTTTTCTCTTCAACTGACAGGAAGGATAAAATTCTGCAGGGAGAAGGAAACTTGCAAATCAAACAGGCTTTCGCTTTAAGTGAACTTCAAACTGTGGATTAAGCTATTTCTAGGGTTTAAAAATCTCGCTTTGTTAATACAAATTGATCACTATATCTCCGAGACAGTTTTCTTACTCAATACTAATACCAAGAACACTAAGCAGATGCATACCACTTACTCAATATCAGAACACGAACAAACTGTCAGTTAAGTTTCCAAATTGATAGATTAAGTTTGCATGTCTGCATTAACCTCTTTGAAAAAGTTACCAGTGCAGAAAAATGTGGTTAGAGCCTTAATTCAAGGCCCTTGGAAAAAAAAAAAAAAAAGTATAATACTAACTTTAAAGTCAATAGCTATTCTACTAGAAAAAAAGTCCCAAAGAAAAGCCAGAAAAACACAATAAGAGAATTCAGGTTGTAAAAGCACTAGATATACTGATCCCTGTATTTAGGAGACTGAACCATTAGAAATATCTACAATAAGGAAATGACAGGTGTCAATACTCATCATATTTATAATGCACAACAAGCCTGTGTTAGAAAGAAGTGATGTTGTGGCACCCAGGCAAAACCAACTGGAAGAGCATCAAAATTCTCTTTATAACCTAAGGTCACCTGCTTCTGAAATTCAGCATGCAGTCAAGAGTTGTAAACCAGCCCCACTGGAAAGGCTCAAACAACAATTAGATTCTCAGGCATAGGCATCTCTGATTAACATCTGAAGTCAAGCAGCCTTCCATCTGGGTTTCATGAGGAGTCTGCAGTATTTGTTTTGATATCAGCTTCACCACAATTATTTATGTTCATCACAAATAGATCTTTCCTCCCAAGCTTACAGCAGTAGTTCACGCACTTTGGAGGCCCTCCACTAATTCTACTGACCTTAGGAAAAAGCAAAGCAGCAGGAACTGCAGTCACCACATCCTGTGCACATAGTGCCTGAGCACCTGCCCACCAACATGGAGATGCAGCTGGAAGTAGCTGCCTCATCACATCTCTGACCTCTGGAACCTCTCCTGCTTTTCATGTAGTATGAAGGGCAAAATAATTCAGAATTTCAGGGATATTTACATTTTTAATATGGGCAATTCTGGAGACTGAAGAAAGTATGTAACTCGAACTTTAACCGTTGTTTGTCATGGCACATCCCACCACAGCTTCATTTCAGGGTGCAAACTACCCACAGGTAAGAGCATTTCTGGTAGGAAATCTTCTATCAGCTTGTGTGCTCTTTTCAGGGTTCTAATGCATGTTTGTTTAGAAAAAAAAAAATGGAAAGCCTGAAATTTCTGTGGATGCCAGACTCAACAGGTGAGGAGAAAAGGATTGCATCACACCCCTTCCTCACACAGGTATTTATGAGTAAAGCTTAATCAAGGCAGAATTCCTTCTGCTTGGACTGACCCTTATAACAAATACTCCTTCACTAGGTAAGAGTTGAATCCTACAAGCAGTTCATATGGCTGACTTAAGCACAGCAGTGATGCATTTTCTACAGAAGAAAAACAACGAAGTGGCAACGCTACTCCTTCTGGGTAATAAAGTTTTGCCTCTAAATATCTGCTCACCCATTTGCCTCTGACTTGACTCAAGCACAGCTAAGGTTTGTGCCTTATTCCCCTCTACATCAAGCAGCATTTGCAACTACCTGGGGACAACCCACCCGTGATATCATGAGAATTAAGAACCTTGAATGTAGGATTTTGCTCACACATCTTTGAAAAGCAAGGCATTGGTGTTGTTTTTTTTTTTTTTTTTGTCCTGATACTGACAAGGAGTATCCACCTTTCTTACCACAGGTACATGAAAGCCTTCACTCAAATTTAAGGTTTGCTATTGAAGTTTCCTGCAAACTCAGCTTGCAGGTACACACTGATTACATACACATTAGAAAGAAAAAATCTTGATCTCAGTAATGCCACACACAAGATATACAGTGATTAACCTTTGATCATTTCCCTGACTGTACTCCATACTATTGATCCTTAAACTGTCATTTGCTCCAGCACAGTCCCATTGACATACTGAACAATTCTTTTTTTTAAATACCTCCAAGTCCACAGTCATTGGAATTCCCCCCACACACACTTAAATTTACTTGAAACAAAAAACATTAGGTGATCTTAAAATACACGAGTATTGCTGTTCCTTTTCCTACAGATACCTGCACAGTTTTCTAGCTGTTGTGAAGACCACAACCTCTCGGGAATGCAGCTTATCCAGTGGCTAGGAGGCTTCTTTGAAAATTAGCTACTTAAAACAACAGTAGCAGCTGGAGTTATACTAGTGATGTGAAGAAATAAGAGCAAGCTATAACTGGAATTCGGGTGTGAGCTCATCACAACCAAGTCAGAAATACATTCTTGACAAAACATTGCACAATGCCACAGGTATGAGTAAGAGCAGACAACTAATGCCTCACTAAAGCAGCTAGTTAGTGCCACTTAATTTGTCCTAGCTATAATTCAGAATACAGCTAAGTACCATACAAACAATTCAGCACAAATAACCTACAGTGAAGAGAGATTTTAAATATTAAGAACTTAACAGTAGTTGTGGGGGTAAGCTGTCACTCAGTTTTGCAGAGGAACTCCAGAATTGTCATGATGAAACTTGGTTTAGATTTATTCATGCAAAATGACAACTCATGCATCACTTCCACCTGCACAGATGGACTGCAAACTCACCAAGGCAACAGTGACAAATATCCACTTGAACTTCAAATTAAATGACTACAAGGTGCAAACAAATTAAGAAACTGGCTCATGATCTCTAGTGGTACATTCTCTATTCAGTAGCATTACAGAATTATAAATTCTTCCTTTTTTTGCATGATGAAAGTAGGGATGCATCTTTACCCAGGTCTCTTCACAATTCAGTTTGAAGATGGTCACTTCAGCAGATAATCTGATTTGTGAAAAAAAAAAAAAAAATGGCCTCTTAGAATTGTCAACAGCTCCTGTGAAAAATTAACTCCTTGATCCAGTTTTGCAGGTAAAATGAGCATTAATATGTATGACATGGATATCATCCTTCAGTCCTTTGAAAGTTTCAGTTTTTAATCACAGACACTTGAGAGCAGATATTTTCCATCAGTGCATTGAACATATATGACTAGAACTTGAAACAAACACCAAGTTATTTAGTCAAAAAAAGACTACACATACAAAGCAAACTGTACTTCCAAAACAATAGGAAGGGGATAGGAATGGGGTACAGTCCTAGTAGTTAGTATTTCTTCACTAATTCCCTGCATACCTGCCAGTGGGTTGTGTAAATCTTTCACATGATCACAGATTAGGATCAAGAGAATTTGTTATACGGAATAACAGAAAACAATTCTAACACTTCTCAAATACATTTCCTGGGAACTGATACAGCAAGCAGTGGACTTGGTCCTGAAACAACTTCCTTCCCTGGATCAAGGCTGTCACTACCTGGGATTGTTATTTCCTACATCCTTGCAAAAGACTGAAGAAAATGTCAGAAGATTAAGTCACTTGGAACATGGTGGGATGATTCCCATGACTGGAATACCACCATGGAGGGCTACAAGATTTTTAGAAGGGATAGGCAAGGTAGGAGGGGAGGGGGAGTTGCCCTCTATGTTAAGAAGTGCATAGACTGTGAGGAGCTGCCCCTGAGTGACAGCCAGGAACTGGTTGAGAGCCTGTGGGTGAAAATTAAGGATGGGACCAATAAAAGGCAGCTGGTGACTGGGGTCTACTACAGGCCACCTGATCAAGGGGAACCTGTTGATGAGGCCTTCTTGCTTCAGTTGAAGGAGGCATAGCAGGCACAGGCTCTCATCCTCATGGGGGATTTCAACCACCCAGATATCTGCTGGGACA
>VXAV01013312.1:809483-841409 GCA_013399715.1 Alectura lathami | reverse complement strand
AAAAAAAAAAAAAAGACATTTTGTGTGAAATATTCATAGCTTGCTATTCTATAAGGATAGGAACTGCTAGATCAGACTAATGGTGACATGCCCAGAACCAGATGCTTAAAAGGAAAATGCAAGGCATCCCAGCATGGATAATTATGAAATAGTCTGACTATGGGAGAAATTTCTGCATAAACGACTTTAGTCCCAAAAGGCTACATGTTTACATTTCTTCCAAAAAGGCTTCAGTGTGATTTCCCGTGGGTACAGGACTTACGCAACCAGTGCGCTGCCTGGCTCTGCAAATCTCTGACCCCCACCCTCTCTGTCCACTCTCCTGCCTCCAGCAACTCCTGAATACATTTGATCTCCCTCAGCTGGAGCACAGGAGTGGTGCTCTCACAAACAGCCTACAGCTTTCAGGAGCATACGGTGCTCCTTGGTGAGGAGAGGCAGGTGACTGTGCCAGGGTGAGCCTACACCTCATCAGAAACCAGAGAAACCGCATGGGAGAGGATCTCACAAGTGCTCCAACTGCGGGAAAAGCTTCAGCTGTGGCTCTCCATCAACATGAGATGCAAATCCCAGGCAATCAGTCACTAACGGCACTACCTTTTTTCCTATTGATTATAACTCTGTGTGTCCTCAAGATCTGATACAAATGCTTAATACTTTGTGACTGAGCGTATTCTTAACTTTAACATCCAGGGGCAATGAACACTGAGTTATAAGTTGAATAACGTGCGGATAGGACACTTCCTTTTGATACCTGTAATCTCCAGATTGCATTGCAGCTTTTCCCATAAAGCATCTGGGCTTAATTAGTGTATGATGCTCTTTATAGGCCAGTAGGCTAATTTGTAAATTAATTAGAAATAAGTTGAAGGCAGTCTTTCATCTCTTGGGAACACTAGAATTAATGTTGAAACCTTACATCTTTGCTGTGCTGAGCTGTTTGACCATTCTATTGAGTTAAAACCATTTTGGAATGCACATAGTGTCCCTCTTCCCAGACGAGGACAGCCCATTCTTTTCACACTGAACTTCTGCATAGTCCTCAGGACAGAGATGCTGTCCTCAAAGCTTGGCCATCTTCTCAAGGACCAGTGCCACCACGAGCCACCCTGTACCCGTCCATTCCCTTTTCATTGCCAGACCTCACATCTTCCACCACTTCTTCGTAACCTTCACAGCAGCATGAGTGAAGAAAAGCCTCCTTGGAGGAGAACCATGGTAGAGTGTTTGCCATAGTGGCTGCATAGGACATTGTTTAGGCATTGTAACAAAAGTTGGGATAGGAAATTCTAAGGTGGAAAGATGGGTCCTCTAAAGCAGGAGATAACTATATGTTTCCCACAAAATTCAGCTGCTGATATAACATTGCTAATGGAGAAATTTATTCATAGATTTTTTGGCAACTTCTCAAGGTATTCTCATTTCAATTGCAAATCTCCCTCTTTTCATTAACATTTGTGCAAGGAAACTATTGTTCCTAGGAGCTGTATTGGGAAGGCACTTTGACACACCCAGCTGTGGGTTGCTTGCTCCTAAAATAAAGTAGGTAAAGTAAAATCAGTGTATATTTCTTTTGGAAGCCCAAATGATTTGTAAGATGAATCAACCTGACAGGGACAGTCAGGGCTGGCAAACAAAATGCCATGTCTCAGGCAGTGGATTACAGAGTTCACCTGCTTAACTGCAGACCTCAAATATGTAGGAAAACATAGTTGTGGGGTCTATTTGCAAGATACTAACCAAACTAATTCAGAAATTTACACTGTGTACCCTCAAATAACCTGAGCTGCATGTTCATTCAGGTTCCTGGAGATACGGTTTTTATTTGCACTGAAGAAGAAGAAAATGAAAGGACACAGAAGACTGGTGGCCTGAGAGAAGAGGAGCAGCAAGACCCTGCAAGTCCAATGGACCAGAGACCCTGCAGGGAGAGAGACCCTGGTGAATCCAAAGGAACTGGCAGCCTTTCTTACTGGTTTCTTGCTGAAATGTGGCTCTGGAGAATTTTGATTTTTGTGAAGCTGCAGACTCTTATGTGTTTTTGACAGGACCATGTATTCTGGTACAACACCATGCCTTTCTGAACTACCATATCAGCACATTATGTTCTATATCTTTTCCTTGGACTTTGGACATTTATGTCCATACACACATTTTACTTTATGTTCGAGTCTTCTTTTCCATGTCTACAACACATCCTTAACCCTCATTTCCACACTCCCACATAATCTACTGGAAGGGCGATTTTTTTGGCATTTGAGAGTGGTGTTAACAAGGATCAGATGCTGCCATTGTTTATGAAAGAGCTAGGTTTCCTTTACCAGCTGTGGCATGTACTGCTAGAAAAATCCAGTGGTGTGGACTTTACAGTGGAGTTCTTGTATTTAGCAGGTGAAAAGTCAATACTCTACCTGTAATGAGATTTGCTCATGGAAAACCCCTTGAAGCTGTTTTTTAGCAGTGAGGCATTAGTCACCCTTGGGCAGCTGCTGGCTACTTGGTGCTTCTGGCTCACACCGCCCCGTGTGCGAGGGCTGTTTTGAAGGCTGCTCAGTGTTAACGGTGACTCTTGCTATGCCTCAGGTGTTGAGTTTAAGCACATAGTTCCTGGATATTTTAGGAAAACATGAGCTCATGTTCCAGGCAGCTTTCCCACCAGTAAGAAGTGCATTGCGGTCCTGCCCTGCGCATGGGGCAGGGGACGGTAACACACTGTGAGGAACAAGCGCGCCTTGGGTTTTCTTCCAAGTCTGGGGACATGGGATGGTGGAATGACGCAGCACCGTGATGGGGCTGTGCTGGGGAGCACCTGCAAAAGTGACACTAGATGCCTGTTGGCCACCCAAAGTGTCTCACTGCACCCAGTGCCCTTGTGAGTGGTGACCTGCCTACATCAGGGTAACACTGGGGAACTGGGGATGCATTTGGTGAATATGATGAGGCTGAACATGGTGCATACGGAAATGTAAGTGCAAGGGCCGAGAAAGAGATATTTTATGTGTCAGACAGATTAGGCGAAGGGGAGACAGCAAAGAGGTGAGATCATGGAGCAAGGACTGAAGAGTGGAACCAATTAGGGCATCAAAAGCGCCGGATTAAATCATGCTGCGTGAAGGCTAAGGCAGCTCCTAAAGAAAGGGAAAATACAAGTGATGAAGGAAGAGCTCAGTTTAATAGACCTGAAAGCTGGCTTGTCTACAGGGATGCTGGCTCTGAGTAATGACTTTCATTAGGAATAAAAGAGGCAGCTGCTGCCCGATGGATGCTTGCCCATCTCCTCCACCCCACGGCTTCCCCCAGTCTCCAGCATTGGCCAAGCATGGAGGGAACCCTCACTCAGTGCTCAAGGAGAGTGAGGGGTTTTCCAGCTGGTGGACAAGGGCAGGGAAAACCCAGTGAAGACAGGTCTTGCTCTGGGTGTGCAGGGATGGTGTGTGGCAGGAACTAATGGAGAGGAACCACCAAAAGGTGCTCAGCGGGGTCCCTTCTCTGCGACCAGCCAGCCAGAGCTCCCTCCTTGTTCCTTCCTCAACAGCTCAGACAGATTTTGCAGAGAAGAAAGGCTGATAATACGGTGTTACCACTTTATAAGCAGGTATCTTGAAATAATACGTACTTATAAATTTATCAAAATCCTTATCACATGAGAGTCTAAGATTGTGTGTAGCTTGAATGTGATAAGCAGATGTGGGAAAACTTTTTCTGATGGGGAGTACATTTAAGTGTATCTTTAGTGGCAACCAGGAGAATTTGAAATTCAATTTCTTATATAGGTATGTCAAAAAAGAGCAAATATGAAAGTGTTAGAAAAGATACAGCAACATTATATTGAAACATTGTGATGTTTTCCTTGGAGAATTTTAGAATTTTCAGGGCCATGATACCCTTCATTCAAGATACCTAGAAAAAAATAAGACATGAAAAAGAAAACAGCAGAAACCAGGCTGCACAGAGAGTCTTGTTTGATACAAGGCTGCTCGGGAGAGGAAAAGTCGTTGTTTCTGCTGTTGAATTATTCCTTCAGTTTTACTGCTAAGGTTCTCCTGGGTCACTGCAATGGTACAATGGGGCAAAAAATCCACTTGGGAATTCTTCTGGCTGCAGGGAAATCCCTGTGTGGCCTCAAGCCAAGGAAGTTCTTTAAGTGAGGCTACCGTTGTGTTTAGTCCAGGAATGGCCCTGTACAGAGGGAAAAAAGCATGTGGAAAGGCACAATGCAGCTGACAAGTTCGCCCCTCTGTTTCCATTTTGTGGCTTCTGCAATAATCTGTCAAAGGAACCTTATAAACTTCTAAGTAGTGGGTTTTTTAAAACATTGCTGTTATGGTAATAGTTTAATGCTGCCTCCTTTGTTATGTGTTAATGGTGCCTTCCTCTTAAGTCTACTAATAAAAGAAACTTAAACCCCAACGTGAAAGTCCTTGTAAAGTTACAAATCAAACACATTTGTGCTGTTTTCCCTGATAGGTAAGACACTGAGGCGGCTCTGCATGGGGGTTGAGGGTTAGCATCAGACCTTAGACAAGGAGCTAATGTCAGCTGCATGCCCACCACTGTGCATTTGGGGTCACCTGCTCCATGTATGGGGCCGAGCTGTAAAGGAGTATTTACACAGTGAAAAGTCTCTTAAACTAGGTGAGAAAGGGAGGAAAGCAAAGGGATGGGGGAAAGGGTGGACTCGCTGGGAATAACAGAGAATGTTACATCTGGAATCTAGATAGAGTGATTCATCGTCTGTATCACACTTTGATTATCTCCTTAATATAACTTTTGAATCAGTCTGTGGAATATATTCACAGAGAAGTTTTTTCCTTGTAAGTGAATTCTCCAGACTTGTTCACAGGTCTGTGGAAAACTTTTCTTTCAGTTACACTCTTTAATTCCATATTTCTCCATAAATAAATTGGTAAAAGAGCAGTGTGAATAATTTTCCCAAACTGGCCAGGGTGTCACCATAAATACTATGCAGGCAGCCCTGTCCTCAAAACACTAGACTCCTGCTATCTTCATAAGGAGGTGATGGGTATGTAGATAACTACAGAGTCTGAGCATTTTTGGAGAAATCTGTGCTTTGGATGACATCTTCAGAAGGCTCCCAGCTTGATTTCTTCTGTTTTTTTTTTTTTTTTTTTTTTTTTTTTTTTTTAATGAGCAGTTACTTATTAGGGAAGTAAATGTAAGAAAAAACATAAATGAGTGGGAAGTGTGGATTGATTTCTGGAGAAAAGTGCAGTGGAAAGGACAGGAAGACTGGATTTAGAAACACCTAAAAAATATAAAAATTAAGCCAGCTACACCTTTCCTGTTGCCAAAACACTGTGCTTTTATATATAGACAGAGTGAGGGTGCCCATAAACTCACTAAGTCACGAAGAAGTGATTGTTTGGCTCACCTGGTCTTGTCTTTATGTGCTTTTGTGCAAAAGCAAGGGCCATCCTCTGTGAATGGTATGGAGCCATCGAGTATGCTCAGAAACAATGAAGTCCAAAGTTACCTATTCAGGGATCTCACACTGGAGAGCGTCTGAGCTTCTGAGCTCTGGCGTGTTTCCATAAGCTGCCCAGTTAGGAGCATATAAACTGAGGGTGGTTTCATTGTTCATATCCACAGGGAGGAGAATGGTTTTGACCACTCTTCCCTCCAAACCTGCAGGAAAGCTAACAGCAGGTGGGGACCGGGAGCAGTATCAAACCCTTCTTTGTGCATCATGTGGGTGAGGCAGCACTGGGGACCTGCAGAAATAAGGATTTTGGAGTGACAAATTATATATCCTTGAGGATCAGCCAGGCAAAGGAAGTTGGCCACTGTCTAGAGGGCCAGTCTTCATCTGAGCCGTGTTGGCGAAGTCTGTGTGTGGCCCTGGGCCTGTCTTTCTCATTGAGGCCTGTCTGGGAGACTCCCCTTCCCACACCCTTTGCGGGTTTCTTAGGGTGACAGAAGGAAGTCAAAAGATTTCCAAGCTGAGAGAGAAAGTTTAGAAAATGATTTTTTTTTCATTGTGGGAGGAAGGCAGAAAAATTCATCTCAACAGGCCTCAGATGGCTCTTTATTTTTGTTGTCACTGTCGCCAAGATGGAGGCAGGACTCGTGTATATGCCTGTCTGGTTTCCACCACAGGGTATGGCAGGGCTGACAGGTTTCCACCAGGAGGGTTAGTTTCTGCTAAAGCAGCATTTTCTCATGGAAAATATTTCCTGTTGGAACATCTTTGGCTAAATTTTGGTGTGAATGTGAAGTGCTCTGACGGTGATGCTACAGTTACCTCATCCATTAAAAGCACAGGGGCTGTGAAAGGGATGGGAGGGGGATAAAAGCACAGCCCTGGCCTCTCTGTGGTTATCCTGAATATGAGCTGCCCTGTCTGCACATCAGACCACCCCAAAACCCTGCAGCGGTGAGACCTTGGGGCCACTTGCAAGCAGTGTGGTGCTGGGTCTGCACAGCCAGGCCTCACTCCCCGTGGGCAAGCCAGCAGTATTATGACTTTCAGCCCCATTTTAATCCGATTGATGGAGTGGCCGGAGATGCTGATGGGATTAGAGCTCAGCACGATGACGAAGCACTCAGGATTTGCCCTTGCACCGATCCCCACAGCACACCAGAGGGGAATGGCTGCTCCTCGATTTACGAGCCACAGGAGCTCCACTTCGATGTGGAGCACTTCCTCCAAGACATGGGTCCAACCCAAACACATCTCACAGGCTGGAGGCTGCGTACAGTCTGATTGTCTTTTGACCATGCCCAGTGCATTGCGTGTGGTCGCAAGCACTGGGGCATCGCCATATAGGACCCAGAGGCACTATGGTGCCAGTGGGCATTAGGCCACGCTTCCCATGAGACAATTTCTCTCCACCGATCAGGAAACCGCCAAAATAATTGCTCTTGGAACTGGTTGGCTCAGAGGGGATTACAGCCTGGGGTCTGTGGCAAGTGTGCATCATCTGATGTTCAATGCCAGCAGTGGAGCAAAGTGGATTTGCTACAGCTATGAATTATGCTCAAATAGATTCCTTCATTTCTTTTTTTTTATTTATTTATTTTTTATTTTTTCCCTACATGAAAAGAGGAAAATCGAGGTGAACTATTTCTATAGACCCTCATTGCTTTGTTTACAGGAGCAGTGTCTCTAAATGCTCTCTCTAATGCTGCACTGTTAATAGAGTAAATTGCAAGCACGATGAAGAGTCATCTGAACTGTTGTCACAAGGATGGAGAGCTATCCCTCTTGAGTGAGCCTGGGATTTTAAGCCCTGAAAGAGCAGCTTGACACCCTGTGACCTGCCTTGTAATGTTCCTAATCCACCCCTTCATAAATACCGGCTACTGAAAAGGTGGGGGGAGGGTGAGGTGGGGAGCGCAGTCGGGAGGATCTCGCAGCCTCAGGCGCTGCTTGTGGGAAGCGGATGAAGGTGCTCATAGGCTAAGTGGATTAAGCCTGGGTAACATCAGTTCAAAAATAGGAGCTGCAGCCTAACATGAAGGTCTGAGGAAGCGAGGTTATTTGTCAGAGACAGATGCTAAGCACTAGGAGGATGCAAGGGAGGGTCTGGTCTTGCCAGTGTTTCCTATGTGGGCTGTGGACATGTTCTAGAGGTGCCCAAGAGGTGCTGCTCTTCAGGATACAGCTCTTCCTGGCTCTGCGTCCTGCTGTTTCCATGCATCCCTCTGAGATGCAGCTGGCAGAGCAAAGCTAAGCAGGCTCCTCTGGCAGTCGCTGGGTGCTCCCTGCCTGTCCCTTGCCCTGCCCTCATTTAAACCCCACCAAACATCTGGGCTTGATTGGGAATGGGTCAATGTGCATGCCCAGCCATGCAGGACACCAAACCCTCCTCCAGAGCAAGGCAGAGATTGGAATTAAAAATAAGATTTAGAAACAGTAATTATTTTGTAAAAGGTGTTAATGAATAATAATATTAATAGAACCTCTATTAGAATGAGAGAGTTAAAAATAGGGCTTAAAAATATGAGTTAAATAATAAGAAATAGCAAGCTCTTCTTGTGTCTCCCCAAACTTTTTATTTCTTCTTTTCTCCATGCACAGATGCTCTCCAGGACAGCAGCTGGTTTTACCTTGCGTTTTGTGCATTGAAAGAGCATCTTCAGGGCTTTGCTAATCACAGAAATACCCAAGTCAGTTACAGTTCCTTCTCCATAAAATCTGACATTTTCAGACTCTTTTTTTTCCCCCTTGCCTCAGTTGTTTTCTACACATACAATGGTGTCAAAACTGTCTTAAACACATAGTTATCCTTATTATAATCTGAAGTGCGTGCTGATTTCATGTTTGCTGACTCAAAAGTAGCTGAATGGGCTTTTGACCAAACAATAAAGAAATGATCACTATTTGACACAATTTTAATGGTGTCAATAATTTTAAATTTGAAGCTAGTAACCAAGGAGGATACACAAATTAAAACACAATGTGCAGGGCAGTGACTCTTTTGAATTCTTAATGTTATCATGATAATAAGCATATCTTGCTTTGCATATTTTTTCTGTATTTAAATATGCAAAAGAAGCCCTGGTGTGTTTCACATACGCAGGACCTGTGCTATCAAATGGCATCTACAACCTCACATATGTCTCTTGGCCCTAAGAAAACCCTTTTGCTTTTTCTTTTTTGTCCTGACACTGCAGGAGTTAACAGCTTAGGGGCTGGAAACAGGTCTGAAAGACTCCAGGAAGATAATACGTGGGAAGACAGGTTTAAGCTAAATAAGAAAGCAGATTTCATCAGCCTTCTTGGAAACAAACTGACCAGAGACTTGTGATCTGTTTCTAAATTTGGCCTTCGCATTTTCCATGTACAGGAAGTGACAAGAACAGTGGCAGTAATCCGTGGTGAATTTGGGCACGCACATCAGGGGCTGAAAGCCTTTGTCTGTTATAGGTCCAAGGTAAGTTGGGTGTCTTAAACATGACTCATGACAAGTTTAATTAAGACAACAAACATGGGAAGCACAGCAGAAGGTCACACTTCTTTCCTCACTCTTTTGGCAAAGGAAGACCTTTCTGAAAGATTTGAATGTGTTGCAGCGGTGCAGTTATGAACATAGTTTTGCTACTGATTTTCTGTTTCCCAAAATGCACCATTTTTGGATGATGCTAAAAGAGCCTGAAAAAATAGATAAAAACTGACCTAACACATGAGCACATTAATTTGTGGCAAGCCAAACTGCAACTGATTAAAATAAAAGATGTTATGAACATATGATAAAACACCTATAGTCGACTTGGCCCTGCCCCAACAGTGACAAATTTGCTGCTGGATGAATCAGACAAAATGTATCAGACACTTAAGTACCCACTTGCCAATGCAGATCTGACCTGCTTCTCAGACTTTCACACAAACATTTTGTGTTTGAACAAGCACAGTCACGGATGGGGCAATTTGTTCCAAAGCCTGTTATCAGATGTTTGCATCCCTGTGGATGCTACAGGGAGCCTCAGATTTTGGTTCCGAAAAGTTCCTTCCTAAGCCAGTGGGCAAAACAGTCCTTGAGAGGTGATACCTCCAAGTACAGTGTTCTTGAAGAGCTGGTGGTGATAACAGCTCTGCACAGTAGAAAACAGGTTCAGGCAGAGGGCGCAGATTCACTGTTCTGGTTTACAGGGGGCAATTCTGGGAACACCCCACACATTCAGGAATCTCAGTGATGTAAACTGACGGTATTATGCTTAATACCTTCCAAAAACAGCACAGCACAGTATGCTCAGGATGAACCCCATCTACTCCAACATCAGCCACCTGACAGCCAAGCATCCCATCGAGCCAGCTGGGTTCCTGCTAGGGTCAAACAAGAAAAAGAGGTATGTAGGGATATCTGAAAGGAATTGATCCCATCCTGAGCTACATATCTGCAATCGGTGGGGCAACTCTGTAGGTGTTTATTTCTCTCCAGTGAAGCCAGGCAAAGGAGCCTTGGTGGTTAGCTGGGTGGCTAAAATTAATTTAAATGGATCCCAGCCTCAGAGGAAGGAGTGCTTTGGCAAAACCCGTCTTCACGTGCAGGTCTTATGAGAACACACTTCTTCAAAACTTTAGACAAGCACATAAAAGTATTTGAAAAGTCTGTTATCAAATAAAATCCTCCTGAGGGTTTTGAAGCCCAAGAAGAGCAGATTTGTACTGGTGTGGAAAAAAATCCCTTAGCATGTGAAATTGTTTAGCTAGGAAGAAGCTTTTCAAAATATACGATTTTTAGGTTAACATAGCCTCTTGATTTTCCCTGGAACTCATGCTCTTAAATCCTCCAGAAGCATTTGAAAACTGTCTATCCAAACTGAAAAGAAGTATTAAATTTATGAAAATATGAAAGCAAAATTTGTATTCTGAAAAGAGTTTTAGGCCATAGGACTCGTGAAGTCTATCCCAGGATTTCAAAGTATGTTAAAATGCATGATGGAACTGCCAAAATCAAAAATTATGTCCAATAGCCATCCTTTCACTACATGCATCTTTGGAAGTTTGCTCCTTAATTTCTACCCTTTCTCATTCCCTTAAATTCAAAGCAGCAAAACCCCCAAGTATTAATTTCTGATTGTTTACTGGTTTCTGCGATTAGAATATCCCATTTGCATAACACAAATATGTGTGCTAGGGTGAAAGTGTTGCATGGCTTACTGTCTAAAATAAATATTTTTGTTCATTCTGGTTACATGGATTTATCAGAGGATTCTCCATGAAATCGCACTCCTGCTTTGTTGCATTTCAGCATCTTAGTAATAATTACGAAACTAGATCAGTCTGAGTTTCTCTTGCAGAGGTTTTGTCACACAGCCCTGGCATTTGTATGAAGTGCTCTTACAGACCAGAAGTGTGTGCACATGGCCAGCGTGAATTTCTGGAGAAACTAATGATGGGCTGTTTTGCCATCAGCTTCCTCAGAAGCCTCTGTGCTCTGTTTTCTGTGGGAGAGGCTGGGAAACCCAACAATTTACAGGGAAAGAAAAGCATTGCAAATATGGAAAATGAAGCCCTACTCCATTGTGCAAAACTCCCCAAAATGCATAAAGAAAACAACAAAGCAGCTGTGGGGAAAGGCCCTTCCTTCAGGACCGGCAAGAGGCAATGCTCCCAGCCATTGCAAAACGTCAGCATGTTGCAGTAATATCCTCCAGTCACCTCTGTTGCAAGCTGTTGCATTTGGAACACTACAGTGGGATTAAACAATGCACTCAAACAGATTAACTAAGGAACAGCCTCGGCACAGCATGGGGACATGGGCTATGCTGGTGAAAGCAATGTGCTGCATTACCCCTGTGCACCACGTCCGCATCGGAAAAGCAGTGAGAGCTGCAGCAGGAGAGGTCTCACGAGCAAGGCTTTGCTTCCTAGGAGCCTGGCATTCAGCGTTGTGTATTTCAGCACAAAACAAGAATTTTTGACCTGGAGCATTATAGCAAAGCGCAGTTCTCTCACTGGCTTCAGTTACATGGCAGTGAACTCCGCATCCCGCAGGATTGCATCCAAGCAGCCTGGCTGTCTCAAGCAAACAGATTAGCATTGACTCATTAGTCTAACGGCTATTGACTCTAATTTCCTACGCACTCCTCTCAAAGCTCATTTAAACCCAAGAGCTAAAGGGCAGATGAGTGCAGAAGTAAAGGGGAGAGTATGGTATTTTACTACCAGCTTTGGGAAAAATCTATTCATAGCCCTTCTGGGACTGCACTAGCTTCTGAAATATATATTTTCTTGAGAGCTGGACCAAGGATACAAGTCCGAATGACATGACTTTTGTGAAATCTGCATTTGCAAGGGGCAAAGGGGAGAAATCTGTACAACCACATAAAAAAAAAAAAAAAAAAAAAAGGTTCGAATGCCAAAGCAAGAATGCATGAGTGGAATTTGGTTTCGCTCCTTAACTTTCATTTTTCAATGTGACTGTGGTTTCTTTCTTTCTTTCTTTCTTTCTTTCTTTCTTTCTTTCTTTCTTTCTTTCTTTCTTTCTTTCTTTCTTTCTTTCTTTCTTTCTTTCTTTTCTTTCTTTTTCCCTAGGGGTAGCGGAATTTTCAGAATAAGGAGGAACTCTGGATGATCAGAATAAGCAGGTCTCACACCAGAATAGTGACATTGGTAGCTCTGTTCTGCTTGGTTTGCTGGTTGCTGGTTTGTGCACAATTCAACACAGAATTGTGATAACTCATGATGAAAGGACTCTGAGGCTCCAACTGAGTCAAATCAGGCAAAAGTCTCCTTTTAGATATGGAAACTTTACCTGAGTAAGAGCTCAACATAGATTGTAAAATCTGGTCATGAAATCCTGAGTTAAGCTGATAAGAAACCAAAATCCTTCAGACAGACAAGTAAAATAGGATTTCCAGCCTCCATGGTTATTCACATCCTACTAATGAGCTCTGGCATATGTGGCAGAGTTGTTAAAGGAGTATTGATCTCCTGCAGAATTTGGTGTCTAACAGTGATTTGCAGACACACAGAGAATATCAAACCCTCCTGCCCTGCAGTTTCCCAGCGGGCTGATCAGTTGAGGAAGGCTAGAAATACAGGTGGCATTTTCATTTCTCCTCTTAATCCATCAAGCGTCTATTTGATGGTCCATCCAACAGTGTGACTGGTTTTCTTTTCTTTGTTTTTCCCTTTTCCAAAGGAAGGTTGTTGAAACTTGATGCTTGATGTGTCATAACTTATAAAGAAAAGGGTTAATGGGGGTAACTACTTGAAACCAGGCTCTTGCTCCTGAGTAACATGAAAGCAATTTCTTTACAGGTAGTTTTAAAAACAGCCAGCGCTGTTAAATGTATTTGTGTTTCAACACACACTTTTCCTGCTCTGTCAAACCTTACTGCCTCCTCAAATGAGAGTGTTAGAGTCTGCATCTGCAGGCAGCACTGCAAAGCAATTTTCCGAGAGGAACAGCCAAGAGCACGCCAGCACCACCTCATCCAAGTGGAGCTGGACCCGGTCTTAACAGCTGACTGCACAGTTGGACACAGTGGGTAAGAAGCCACCGCTCACCATTGTCAGATGCAGCATTTCTACCTCTCCCATTGGTGTTAGATCCTCCCAGGACACTCTGTTGGGCTATCTTGCATGTTTCACAAGAAAAATGAGATTTGTTGTCCTCAGGGAAAGCCACTGTTCCTTTCCTTCAGGACTCCTTTACAATCTAGAGCAGGGAGTTGGGGTCAGCAAGCTTCTGTCGTACATCCGACCTCTTTGCCTCCTTTGGAAAAACTACCCAAATTTGGCCAAGCAAACATCTATAAAAAATCCATCCCTACGTGATCCATGAAGACTTGTGACTCCAGGTCAGGGTTTGAGCAGCAAGCAGTAGAAATGAAGCATGAGAACTTGTGCTGGAGAAGAAAACAAGATATTGAATAGCTGTTCATTAATCAAGTGCTGACAACAGAGAGAGGGATGTGATGTTAAAAAATAGCATACAATTCTTATAATTAAAAGCTGTTTTAGGGTGCATATGTACAGAGGAAGGTGCAGTGATAATATACAAACAACATTCATTTACACATTCCTTAGTTTTGAAGAGTTTGGCTTGGTCATTCTGTCGCTGCTCTGTGGGCACGAGGTGTTGTTTTTTCCATTTTTTTTTCCCCTACTGCATAGCGAGGTCTACTGCCTTTCAGTTCCCTGTACTTCTCCGGCTTTATATGATGTGGAATATTTGTGACTGCCTTGTGCTGAGATGATGTGATTGCAGAGCTCTTTTCAGTGCTGTGGAAGAAATGAGAGGTTAAGCTCACAGCGAGCGGTTGCTAAGAAAGAAAAAAATGCTATTTTAAGCTGTTCCACAGAAGCGCACACTGGCTTGATTGGTTATTGATTCCACTTTCATTATGGAGAAAGCATATTTTTAGCCACAAACATGTGCGGCCACATGCTGCTCTGCAAGTGTGAAAACTGCATCAGCTCTAAGGCTCTGCTCTGGGCTGTGCTGAGCCTGAGCATCCCAAATGCCAAGGACCCACGCTCCCAGCTGAAGAAGATGGCATCAATCCCCTGAGGAAAGCCTTCTTGGCTCCTTCATCTGTAATGAGTTTTGGATTCATTTCTGTTAGGAGTAGGTTGTGCCTTGGATCTTGCAGGCTGTCCCTAGGCTCGTAAATTAAACAAAGGTGCAGACTGCTCTGGACATTGGAGCATGACTGTCTGTATGGATCCAAGGAATGGGGCATGAACTATGCAGTCTTCCCAGACAGTGCCTAGACAGGGAAGTACAAGAGTTGAAGAGGGTGCTATGGGCTCTTCTGTGCAGAATGGCTTTGGTGCCAGGCAACACATATGGGCTTGTTCATTTCATTGGGAGGAGATGCAGCCACGCTTGCCAGAGATATACAGCTAGGTAATGCCTTGGGCATCTGGTTGGATTTCAGTAGTGTACACTGAGGAGAAAATTCATGCCTCTCTCCTCAAAGTGGACAAAAATTAAAGTGTAGGCTGCACAATTTTTCTTCTTTTTTTACCCCATCTGATCCAAAATAGACATTTTGTGGCAATCTTCTGTTAGCCAGATGCAGGAGGAATAGGGCAGCAAGTAGGGATGCCTGTGGCCCTGTGGCCATCAGGCTTCTAGGGTGCTCCTTCTTCAGTCATTTGTTTAGAATAAATAATAGCAAAGAACCTTCCTGAATAAACGTTTGTAGGAAGAGAGACCAAGTTCAGGCACATATAAAAAGGACATTATTTTCCCCAGAAGAAAGCCAGAGTCTGTAAAAGTGAACAAGGGAAGGACTTGGAAACTGTTAGCTATTTGCTGGAGGCTTTTCTCATTCCTTCTCTTGCATGTCAATGTGCGCTTTGCCGGTTGAGGATGGGTATTTTTGTTTCAGAAGTGCTGAAGATATATTATTTTCCTTTCATGTAAAGGCTCCAGACCCCTCAAACTTTTTCATTTCTTGGCCCGAAAGAACTAAAATGTGGTCATTTGTGAGGGCTTGCAAAAGCCGTTTCCATGGGCCCCTTTACAGAGGAGACTTGAGGCACACATCCTATGACAATGAGAATAGGAAGGGGTGCTGTTGGTGCCTGCTGTCCCTGGGGTCCTACTGGAACAGTTGATTCTGAAGTGATCACTCTTGCCCCTCACTGGTGTTGCTAATTGTATATTAAGGATAACAGCTGCAGGTCCTCGACATCCATGCATGCACATGTGCACATACATGCACATACACATATACATCTGTACGTCCAGAGCAGCTCGGTGCCTCAAACACTTCTGCTGGTATTCGCTGACACCTGTTGAAGTCTCATTTCTATGTGATTTCAAATAGGAATTCTAGATCTCAGTCTCTGCTGACCTGTGGATCGAGATGACTGTTCGTCCAAGCTTATCCATTTATCAGCAGGATTCTGACTGAAGTCTGTGACAGACTTTGTCTCGCCTGCAGATATGAGTCTTCCTTCTGTGACTGGCAGAGAAAATTGTAGGTTATTGCTAGAAACCTGCCCTGTACAGGAATGAGATCTGGCCAAAGTGTACATCTGGATTCATGTTCCTGTTCCCCCAGTTTCTCATCCCAGTTTTCCTAACTATTAGATCACTCAGTCTTCCTCTTTGGTCCAATTAATGATTAATCATGTATATGAAGTCAAACGGTTCCAGGAAGAGAGGTCTGGAGCAGTTCTCTCCCACCACAGCACAAAGCTTTGTGATGACTACCTCAGAGCCACATCGAGCCTCTGCTCTGGCAGCACAAAGAGTTGATCCCGGGCCTCCCCACATGCGTGTTGCAGGATCCCAAGCAAAGAGAGATCTTTTCTTGGTCTTGTCTCGGGATTTCAGCACCACCAGCTGTGGTCTGGCTCATTTTGATAGCTATTTCTGTGTTTCTAAGTCAGAACCTGAACCTGGGCTCCCAGGTGGAAGCTGGTTTGCAGTCTCAATGTTTGCAGATTTGGCCTGGGGGGGCCAACACAGAGTGGTACTGCTGTGGTCCAGGACCTCTGCTCCTTCCTAGCCCTCTTTAGCACTGTAGATACACCTGGGGTGCCCAGCTCTCCCCAGACCTTTCTTGGGGGGACCCTGGTTTTCTGACTGAGGACTGAGCACTCACTAGGAAGCAGCAAGGTGAGGAGCAGAATGTTGCACTGATGTGATCCTAGGGTGCCTGTGCTTGGTACCATCTTAGTTAATGCTCAGACACCTCAGGGTTTTGCCTGAAGAGGTAATGGGATCAATTTTGTATCAGAAATTTTATGCCATTCAGTAAAAGCTGGAAAGACTTGCTTATACCATGCTGGTCCCCCTCTTGGATTTTGTTTTGAATTCACTATGAGTTTGGATTCTGGACGTGCTTCTTTAATATACTTGAATCAAGGGAGGCAAAATGGGGAGAACAGGATCAATCTTAGCATTTCACATTTCTCACCACTTCTCTAACAGAAAATAAGTTTCCTAAAGCAAGTTAAGACAGCATCAAAGTTGTATTGTCCTGCATCTATTTCTTCTTAAAGAGGCATCTTCATGTAGATCAGTTAGCACAAACACTTATTCATTCATCCTTTCACTAACCAGCCCACCACAAACATATAACCAACATTTAAATGGTGCAGGAGGAGTGGAAGATGGGTTAGCAAGGCTGCAGCTAGGGCCAGAAATTCAACAGCGTAACATGAAGGCTCTCAAACGAATGTTGTATGAATTAATTGAGGCTGAACTAGAAGATAATGTTTTTGCTAGGGTTAATAACAGCTGACAGCTTGATCTATTCTTGCAGTTTATTATACCAGCATCGATCCCAGGCTCTGCCTTTCTCTTCTCCTTTTCTCTCTTTAAATGCCCTGTGCTGGATTAACCTCAGCACAGTATTGGGAAGACCCACTCTTTGCAGGTCTCCCCAGCCCTGGTCCCCAACACAGGGTGCACCCAGGCACATATCAGGGTCTTCCTCTAGTGATGTTGCCTCCCCAGGGTTGTTTGTGCCTGCTGTCAGAAGATGAGGGCAAGGCTGACAGTGTTGCTAATGGGGCGTGAGGTTTGTCATGTGGATATTATAGCTTGTGAGTGTGTTTACCAGCTGCTTCCACATCCTGGAGTGAATTTCTATCTACAGGGGTGTATTAGGAGAATTTTCATATTCCCAGGGAAAAGACATTGAAAAAACATGACCCCAAAGTGAGTAACAAACCTGAAAACAGCTGAGCAAATTATCACAGAGAAATGGCACTCTCTGCTCAGTGCCTGCCTGGTAACGATGTTTTCTTTCTCTTCTGTTTATTTTAACCTAATGTTTCTACGCAGGTAATACAAGGCCACGGGCAAAAGCATCTCACAAGTACCTGCTGACTCCAGATGTGTCAGGTCACTGTGAATTTCACAGTTGTTATCACCTTGTAGCTTAATGAGACACAAACCAGAGCAGCTTGAGGTCTCGGGTGATGTGTGTGTGTTTGCAATGCATATTTAAGGCCTCATTCTGAGCTGTGGATAAGAGCTGAAGGCACACACCTACACTGCCAGGTGGAACCTGAAAAGGAGTCCTTATTGCCGCTGTCTCCGCAGAGGTCACCAGACAGACCAGCTGGAGAGGAGACGAAGGGGCAGAATGTGGTCAGTAACCCACATGGGCACCGTTCTTTAATGCCAGGGTTCAGCAACCTAGGATGCAATGGTTTTTGCTCTGGAGGTATCTCCCTCTCCTTGCCATTTAGAAAAATATCTTGGAAACAACTTGCTTTGATCTGGACATTTCCTACAGATACCTAAACGAGTCCAGACGGTTCTTACCATCCATGTGGCAAGGAAAACTGCAAAGTGACTTATAAATGGATGTTGATCCTCGGCTTGTACTGATTAATCCTCCCATCGGTGGCCTTATCCTTCCAAATTGCAGCAAATGTGCAACTGGCAGCAAGTGCAATGCCTTTTCGTTAGTATTTTGAACTAGGTTGTATTAAGCAAAACCTGCTGACATTCAGGGATATTCTGGGAACTTCCTCAGACATTTCTTATTCTTAAAGACTAGTAGACAGACAGTTTCAGCTCTCTCCTATTCTTATGTGAGTCCTCCTCTTGCATACTGAATTGAGTTGGCTCCCTTCTCTTTGAGCATGTTCTCTCCCCATCCTGTGCAATGCCAATGCCAGAATACGAGGGCAGTAGCACAGCTCTTCATGCTCTGGTTGTCTTGCCTTTCTTCGTAATGCTTTCGGCAGTATTTCAGCTTCACGCTTTCCCATGCAAGCTCACTCTGATTAAGGACTCCTACCAGCTGCTACAGCCATGTCCCGAAGTCAGCAAGGGTCCCTAGGTGCTGCAGCAATATGGTGACATTTATAATACTAGAGCTCTGATTTTTATTTTTATATTTTTTCCATTTTTGTGGGAGAAGAAAACACTGTCACTTCTTTGTCAGTTCTCAGTCTCCTGCTGGAGCATGTTGCTTACTCCCAAAGGCAAATAACTTCCCCAGCTCCCATGGGTTTCCATGAGATCTGTGGGCACTCAACACTTCAGATTAACAAGCCCTAATTGTCTCACATCCTCCTGCCAAAGGAGGTATTTGCCTCCACCTGCTGTGCCCATATGGGAAGATCTGCTTCCAAAAATCATCCTCTTAAAAGCCTCAACTCTGTGCTGGGTGCTCCTGCAACTCGATCAGGCTTTGCATTTATTTATGGGTTAAGGAACTAGTTGTATTTTAGTCAGACCCTCTATGAACCTGAAGGAAAACAAAGTCGAACATCTCCTCCCAGTGTTGCCAGTTGGTCCTATTGTACAGCGGTTTTGTCAGCAAGTCATTTAAGACTTTAAACCCTTTCAGCTATTAGGGGAACTCCAGGGCAGGGTGAGACTGGAAACAGGAGTGATTTTCACTTGGATTTTCATCTTTTCTTTTCTCTAGTGCTGTAACCTGATAAAGAGGCAATGGTATTTCACAATGTGCTATTCCATTCAGTGCTGCCTGCTTAAAATGAGAAAGGTGGAGGAGTAAGAAGAAAAGACTCCTTTAAATCTGTAGAGGAGCATTGGTGCCTGTACAAGCTGTTCAAAGAAGTAAAGCCCCTTTAGCTTGTTGATCTATTTCTGCACTGTAATTTACGCTGCCATTCACGAAGTGTCAGAAAGCTATTGTAAACCCTTCAATAAACCCACACTGCAGTCTTGAGGGGCTCCAGTCCATGGCTCTGCCAGCACTGGTGGTAGGATACTGATAGGATAATAGCAGGTTTCACTCCTAAATTTATTATAATTTTTTTGGGGGGTGATGGTGGTGGCTAATGTAAAAGAAGAAGAATTTTAATGATTCCTAACAGACCACCCACTTAGCTATTAGCAGTAGGAAAGCTATAGTGTATGCACCCTGGTAGAGGTGAATTTTGAGAAGAGATGTGAAATATAAGCCAGAGCTTTCACAAATGTTTTCTGGAAGGCACTCCATGAAATACCACATCAAGGAGATATCTCAGTAGAAGGTGCAGGCTGGGAAACTTCTTCTGAGTAGCAGCTGGGGGAAAGATACTGTTTCTCTTGGTATTGCCGCTCCTATGAGCAGATGCCATGGTTTTGGCTGGGATAGAGTTAATTTTCTTTGTAGAGTCTCATATGATGCTGTGCTTTGAATTTTTGATGAAGATGATGGTGATAGCACACTGATGTTTCAGCTGTTGCAGGGCAGTTCTTACACAGAGCCAAGGATGTTTCAGTTTCTCATGCTGCCCTGCCAGCGAGGGGCAGGGGGTGTCATCAGAAGGAGCTGGGAGGGGACAGAACCAGGACGGCTGATCCAGACTGGCCAAAGGGATGTCCCACACCATCAATAAAAAGCTGGGGAGAAGGGGGAGGAAGGGAGGATGTTCAGGGTGATGGCATTTTTCTTTCCAAGAAACGGTTACATGCGATGGGCCCTACTTGCCTGACGTGGCTAAACATCTTGCTTGCTGATGGATGACATGGGAACAAGTCAAGATAAAGCATTGTGTAGAGGCATAGAAAAAGTCTGAAACACCACAGAGATGTATTGTCTGGCAATATTTGTCTATGGCCAACATATGCAAGACAAGCGAGGATGTGAAAGTAAGTATGTGTCTTGGACTAGGCTCTGAAACACATCAGGAAAAGAGTATTGTTGGAAGCCAAGACAAGAAGAGGGGGGGAAGAGGCCAAGGAGCTTCGGTTCAGCCATGTTGCCATGTTATGTTTCAGCTCTCACCAAGAGCTGCTGTAAGTAATAATGACTGAGAAGAATAACACAATAAAATAGAAATAGAAAAATGAGAGTAAAAGTTTCATTAGGTTGGTTTCTTCAAGAACAACCAACATTATTGTAACTATCGATTTAAAACACAGTGATGCTTTCTTATTACTATTTTTTTCTGAAATTGCATTTAAAAAATTTTTATCAACGATATTTAATTTGCTGAAATACATATTTTGCACTGTAAATCTGGTTTTGCATGGACAGAAAGGAAAGCTTTTGAGATGACTGCGGCACAATTTTCTGTGAATGGTTTTTAAGCTGTTTTGCCAGAAATGTCATGAATTTGCTTAGAACTCCAAAGAAGGGAAGTGGTTTTCAAACTCCTAACTCTATTTTTTTTTCATCCAGAATAGCCATTTTGTACATATTTCACACGATGATTGGCTTCAGGGCTTGATATGTCTTCATGCTGGGTCCTGTTTTATGCCAAGGAAGTTCTCAAAGTTTAGCAAATTATAATAGAAATAAGCTGTGTAAGCACAAGAGAATCCTCACTTTATAATCTAACGTGTACAAAAACGACCTCATAGGCACGCAGGAAACAGGGTGGATGGTGAAATGTGTGTTGGATTAAACTCAGTCTGGAGATTCAGTCTCCTAGACAATAAAAGCACAAATGCTGGGCATTACCCTCCAGCCACGTACACAAAGCACGCCTTATGAACTGAGATGGGGGGGCACATATCAAAACAGATTATGGATGACACCTTTGATCTGTTGTTTTCTCCTATTACTGAAAGCTGTAGTATTGTGATCTGTCATTCCCTGTGTGGACATTCAGAAGAGTTTGCACTAAAACAGCCCTCAGCTGTGTTACTGGGAGATGAGTACCCAACAGCTCTATTCAAATTTGGACGTGCAATTCCACCCATTTCAGATGTTTCACAGAACCACAGAGCCACAGAACTGCTAACGTGGACAGGAACCTCTGGGTCCGTCTGCTCCAGCCCCTGCTCCAGCAGGGACACCCAGAGCAGGGTGCCCAGGGCCACGTCCAGGCGGCTTTGGGAGATCCCCAGGAGGAGACCCCACAGGCTCTGGGCAGCCTGTGCCAGGGCTCCGCCACCCGCACAGCACAGCAGTGCTGCTGGTGCTCAGGGGGAGCCTCCTGTGCTCCAGGCTGTGCCCATGGCCTCTGGGCCTGGCACTGGGCACCGCTGAGCAGAGCCTGGCTCCGGCCTCTGGGCACCTCCCTTCAGGGAGTTGTGGGCATGGATGAGGGATCCCCCTGAGCCTCCTCTTCTCCAGCTGAGCAGTCCCAGTTCTCCCAGCTTCACAGGAGAGGTGCTCCAGGTGCTCCAGGCCCTTCACCATCTTGGTGGCCCTCCGCTCTCTTTCCAGTACATCCACGCCTCTCTTGTACTGGGGAGGAGGGGAGGCTGGCAAACTGGACCCAGCACTCCAGATGTGGCCTCACCTTCCTCAGCCTGCTGGCAGATCTTTGCCTAATGCAGCCAAGAATACCATTGGCCTTCTTAGCAGCAAGGGCACATTGATATCTCACGTTCAGCTTGGTGCCCACCAGGACACCCAGGCCCTTTTCTGCAGAGCTGCTTTCCAGATGGTTGGCCCCCAGCATGTCCTGTTGCCTGGGGCTGTTCCTCCCCAGGTGCAGGACTGCACTTTTCCATGTTGGACTTCCTGAGGTTCCGGTCAGCCCACCTCTCCAGCCTGCTCAGGTCACTCTGTGGGGCTGCGTGGCCTCTGGTGAGCCAGCCACTCCCCGCAGTTTCATGTAGTCTATGAATTTACTGCTCATTGTTCAGATTGTTAATGAAGTTATTAAATAAGACTGGACCCAGTACTGACCCCTGGGGTACTCCGCTCATTACTGGCCTCCAGCTAGACTTTGCACCACTGACCACTACCATCTGGGTTCGGCTGTTTAGCCAGTACGTTTTATCTGCAATGGAAGTGACTCAAGAAGGTGGTTCTGGATAAAGTCTTGTAATTTAGCCCTCCAGAGAACCTTGGTGGAGACAGATGAATCCTGGTCCATATTCCTGTTTCAAAGTATTGAGTTCCCTCAGTAGCTAGGATCAGGTTGCAGTTCTGTGCAAGATGGTAAAATCAATAACCATGAACTACTTGAGTAGTTGAGTAGTAGTTCCAACTGCTGGTGGAGGAGAAAAATTGACAAACAGTGTCATGCCAGAGAGCAGGGAGGTTTTGCTCTGTATATTGGTGCGAAGCAGAGCCCAGCGGACCATTGTAAAAGCAAAACAGGCAAACAAAACCTCTTTATGACATATTCATCACCAGATGGTTTGTAGATAAAACAAATTCTGCATCTCCTAGGTCTGTTAAAAGAGTTAAGCTGAGCTGAAATATTCCTTCAATGATATCAGTGTAAATATTATGAGTGCAGATCTGACCAGTTAGTAGCCCCTGAATGACGCTTAACATTAGATTCATGCCTGCCTCAGGAAAAATGATCTTCTGCTGTCATGTCAGTTTTTATTCTCGTTTCTCTTTGCTATAGGGTGCCTGATTGGATATGCTTGAGTGCTAAATACAAATCAGCACAGTGCTCTGTTAGATTTTTTTCTCTTCACTGACAAGACCAAGTGCTTCAGAGATCATGGAGACTCATGTCTGCCCACTGGCAGCTTCCACTTGAATCAATGGTAGTGGCTTTGGCGCAGCTATCTAGGATTTCATGGCAGAATTTAATAAAGAAAATGTTAAAAAAAAAAAATCACTTCACTTTTTAAAGTCTTTTCCACTATTTTTTTTTCCTACTGTACTTAATAGATTTTCTTCTGCAGCAGTGATAATACAAAGTAGTTGCAGTACAGGGAAGACTTTGAAAATGGAAAAATAAACAGTGAACCTTTTGTTCTTGCATGCTGAGATCTCAGTGCTGAGGTGCATTAAAAGAGTAAGATTTATTTTATTTTGTTTTACTTTTTAAAATTTTATTTTAAAGATAATTTTTTTTTTCCATTAGTAGGCTAATTTGTTAGTTTAAAGCACAGGATGCTGGAAGACAGGATCTCGATCCTGTCCCTTCATTTCACCCCAGTGTGTGTTGTGGTAAATGGCTCTGAACCTCTGTTTTCTCAATGGTAGACCAGAGACGGCTGCATCTGCTCACTTAATAGTGTTGTTCAGGCCACATTATTTAGAACCTGTGCCCAAAGTCCACCGAGGGGCACATCTAACCTTGCTTATTTAAATTATACTGGTATTCAAATGGTAACCTGCCTTGGAGTAAACTAGACAAAATCATAGACAGGCTTTTCCTGGTGCAAGCTAGTGGGAGCCAGAGAAGAGAGATGAGCCGGGAAGAACTGGCCTGAGAGGAAACTGCCTTCGTGATCTCTGGCTTGCATTGCCAATATCTGGAAGGGGATTTTCTGACAAGAAAACTTGTGAGCTCTCTGAGGGGAATAACCCGTTTGCCCCTGCTTTCTCCTAAGCCTTCAAGCCACAATGACATCTCATTTCTCATCAACTGCAGGACCACTTCTGGGGATTAGTCTTATCGCAAGGCAGGGTCAACGCTGCTCAGTCCAGGAGGAGGGTGACAACCAGATGGGGACATCGGAGCAGGGCATGCAAACAGGGACATAGCGATCATATTTGGAGAGGGTGAGAGCTGGTTGCAGCAAGGAAGATAAACAAGGTGTGTTTGTGCAAGTGACCTTACTTATATTAGCATGCCAAGGAGGGACCAAAGTGAGCCCACATGCACACGGGAGTGGGTCTGGCACTACCTGGTTGGCACAAGTCCAGAAGCTGCTCCTCAGGGTGACAGCTCGGGGTTTTAGGGGCAGCTGCCACCCACAGCACCAGGAGTTTGAAGCTCTCTGGACTGCAGGCTGTGCTGAAAGGGCACTTCCCAAGCGCCGGCAGGCAGGGCGTTCTGCTCTGGCACCCAGCAGTTCTCCAGCAGGCACCAACAATGGCGAAGGTCCCACAGCTCCCGCGGTGCTGAATGGAGTCCTGCGAGCACTTCATTCACAACCATAATTTGTTAGTTCAAGATTCGGTGGCTGGATTGCTCATGGACTAGTCCTGGCTTCTTTTTTTAATACTGTGCTTTTTTTCTCTGAGAATTTTGGGTGGGTGATTATCCAGTGTGTGTACTGTGTGCTGCAGAACTCGGGAATATTTTCTTTGGCTTTTCTTCCTGCTGTTGCTGGCCTAGATCTCACGGCATTGTTTCTGACTGCAAAAATGAAATTTTTAAACAAGGGAATAATGAATACAGATCAGAGAATAAGGCACTTCCCGTGGCAATTTCACGAAGGCAATTTTTCTTGCTAGGATCCATGAGGGGCTCAGTGGCTGTGATTATTTACTCATGGACTTAATGGCTGCCTACACACCGCTGATACAGGGCAGCGGGCACCTAGTGATCAGAGCTGAATGAGGCTGATGGGTGCAGTGAATCATTCCTCTTTTTGTACATGTCCTTTCCCTCTCCTCCTTTCTGTCTGACAATAAATGAGGAAGAAACCCTTCATTTGAGACAGCCTGAAACCAAGGGCTGGGTGTAACCATCTTCAGACACAGCTGAGAGTCAGTGTGTAGCATTGTGTGTTGCTGTTTCCATAGCTCAGCACATCACATCGATGGGTGACATTTTGGAAGGCCATGACCACTGGGTCATGCACCCAGTACTGTGCTCACACATGCACTCCCATACGTGTACACACATGTGATGTGGCACCAGGTCAGTCATAGTGCCCGCAGCAGCACAGCTGTGGTGAAGAGAGCTCAGCACTTGTCTCAACGTCTCCTCAGCTTCTGAGGTGGGTCCTCACACCCTGTGCTGAGACTCATGGTGATGGAGCAAAATGGCACAAAAGCTGCCTATTTAAAACAGTTTATCTACATGATGTAGCAGTTGGAGAAATGTCTGTAGCACAAGAGCTAAACATTTTTCTTTTTCCAACTCTTTGAATAAGATCTAGTAGCTATGCAACACAGACATGACTTCAGCAGATCATAACTTCCACAGCAAGTGCCACAAATGTGTGCTCAAGCCCCAGATGTGATCATGATGCTCAAGCAGCAGCCACTACCAAGGAGTTAGCTGTCTGTCACTTCTCATTCTGCATACAAATTGCTGGCAAATCTTCCTCATGGTCTTTTTAAAGTAAGGCAGGTTGAAAACGCAGCCCCTTCCTCCATGTAGCCTCTCACTGTGATTAAAATGCTCCCAGGGCCGGGCAGCCTGGGCTGCATCTTTAGGACAATTACTACAGTGGCTCCTGCATTCCCTAATCCCTGTTAATATCACTGCTTGTCAAAGGACATTTGTGCCTTTCCTGGAAAACGGCAGCCTATTTTGTACCAACTGGGGGAGGAAGAGCTGCCTCATCAGCTTGTGCCAGGAACAGCGAGTGGTGGATAAGAAAGGCGTCCTGTTTTCTGAGGAGAACACGCAGGAGGGGGGCGAGACGCTGGCTCCTGCTCTTAACTCTGGCTGTTCGCACCGCTTCTGCCGTTTTGGGATGCAACATAATCCTGTGTTTTAAACAGGCACAGTACCTCTACCTCCCATGGCAGTGTTTGCTGCAGGTACAAACTTTTGTTTCCTGGCCAAACTGCAAGACAGATTATGTTCTGTTGACCTATATTCCCCTAAAGCCATTTTTAATTAGTACAACAATTTGTACCATTAAATTTCTCCATGCCACAACACTGAGTCTCCGGAGCCTGTGCTCGCTGGGGGGATGCTGCAGGCTCTCCCCATCAGACAGACTCACACAGAAACGCCTGTCTGAATATAGCCTCTCCTCACATTCTCGTGTCTCCTCAAAAGGCCTGTCCCACGCTCCAGGGAATCCCAAGACCTGCTCCAGGTGGTAGCCGGAGAGGCCTGAGCTCCAGCCTCCCCTGCATTTGGTTGATTCCCTGGGGGGCAGGAAACCAGATTCTTCTGGTCTTCTGGGGGGAATTCACATGGGCCATCTGTACAGCTGGCACAGGCTGCTGGCTGCAAGACAAGAGGGATGGGCAGAGGTGGAAGAAGGAGGACCTGCAAAAGAAAGGGTTGTGAACGGGGGAAGCTACTTTTATAGTACAGGCTCAGAGGGGACCTTATCCACGTGTGTAAATACCTGACAAGAGCGAATAAGCAAACTTTCCCTTCCCTTCTGCCAGTCTGGCTTTCCCCTGATTTGCATGCTCTTGCATAAGGTATTTTTTTGTTTGTTTGGTTGGTTGGTTTGGTTTTTACCTGCAGACAGTTCTACATTATTTCTTTCATACATTTAATATACAGTTGCAGATGTGAAGCACTAATGCATGGACCTATCAATGCAATTTGAACACATGCAGAATCCCAGTCTTCCTCTTCAGCTGTTCACTGTTTTATTCCTGTTGTGATGGGAAATGTACATAGCTGATATATTTGTCAGTTATTCTTTCAGCAAATAGAGGCACTTTTTAAATAAAAGAAACATATTGAGGCCAATACCCACTGCTTATGTCAGAATTGATCTACATTACCAATTTATGACCAACTATGAAACAGTTCCAAACAACTGCACAGTCACTATCTCGTAAAATTCTCCACGTTATCTTCATACTGTGGGCCTATAAACTCCTCTGACATTCGACAAACCTCTTTTATTCTGTCTAGTCCCTGTGATTACAGGAAGATGAAACATTTTTTACAAGTACATTTTGCCATTAACTTCTTCTGGGCTTAAAAAGCAAGTAGTTGTTTTTGATTGTAGCTGAAATTGTACATTTGAAAATGCAAACCATGTCTTACTTGTGTTTTTCTTCACCCTTTGTTTTCCTGCTTTCATCACTTGACTCAGAGGAATGAATATTTCCCAGGGGTTATTTATTCATTTTTTTTTTTTCCCCTCACATTTTGCTTCACTTTTGAAAAAGTGTGGAGAAAATCTCCCCAACACCTCTTCCTTAGGCTTCAGCCCTTTCTCCTTTTCATATGGAACACAGAAAACCTGGCAAGAAAACAAACCTTCAGCTTTGAAAGGAGAATTAGAAAAGCAGAATGAAAGTTTTGATTACTTAAAATGACAACCTATTTCCAGTAAAAAAAAAACCTCTCACTTAAAATTAAAATTTTTCTCAATATTTCAGTAAACATTTGGTGTACCCTTCATTTTGAGGACAGGGAAGTTATTTGGTGGTACATTTTTAACAGCTCTAATTATATTTATTCCCTTTCTTCATTTCCGTAATCTCAGTATTGTTGTTCAGAGATTGTTGATTGTTCCTGCTCTTTTCAGTCTCTCCAAGGATCTACAGGGAAGTCAGAGAACCTCTCTGCTCATGAAATAATAGCATTCTGGCCCTCATCCAAACATCCCCACAGCTAAGGATCCTCAGGTCTGTGTCTACACCAGTGCCTTGCATGGAATAAACACTCTCTGGTGATGAGTCAGAGCACAGAACAGTTACTGCATCCCTCAGAATGTTTCACACACTTGCTTGGTAAGATGCCGTTTACCCTGAAAAGCAACGATCAGTTGCACAGATGTGAGGATCTAGTGCCATCTGAGATGATCCTGAGTTCCCAAGAGGGCTGACAGATGTGACCAAAGAGCCAAGAGCCGAGGAAGACCTGTGCCTAGAGCTGAAATGAGCCCAATGCTGTCTCGCAGCGGTGAGCATCTGCCAGAGTTACTATAAGGATGTCTGTACCTCTGAGTGCTCTGCTTTTATGGGTCCGGGAAATGGGAGCCAAAGGCCACCAGATAACTCTGCACGCTTTGGGATGCTTTTTGACCTGGGTCTCATTCTTCACCACCCTGCCATGTCACCTAAGGGCACCCTGAAACCAGTGCAGGTGTGGCTGGTGCAGAGAGGTGCTCAGAGCTTGTTAGCTCTAGCCAGTGTTGTTCACTCAGGCAGGGTGCCAGCATGCTAATGAGGTGATATTGCTGCTGGGCTGGACGTGGCTGGTGCCTGGCTGGCTCAGGGCAATGGCAGAAGGAACAGGTGGGCTCTCTGTGCAGAGCCAAGGCAGGAACTGTGGCCCCCGGCAGCTCATGGGGACAGGGAGATGTTGAATGGGCCCACAATGAAATGCAGGTGGGACATGCATGGTTTGGGTGTTGTTGACCTGAAAAGATAAGGACACCCGCTGGTGTTCAAGCTGATGCCTCTCTCTGCTGCTAAGCCTGAGAACTGCAATTCTCAGCCTGGTCAACTGACTTGTCACCTTGCTGTTAGGGGTTCCAGCCTTGGATGTGAAGCACCCATCTCCGCCTGAGCCATGACAGGAACTTGGTGACACATTACAGGAGGAGGTCCCAGCTCCTCTGTTAGCAGGAAACCTGTGACATGAGGCCATTTTTTTATCTCCTTCTCCGAATGCTTCATTTACTGCTGATATGGGGACAGACAGTGACTCTGCAGACCTACACTGAACACTGGCACAAGTGAGGCAGAGGATCAGGTCCCTGCTCTCAACTGGAAGGAAAACATTGCAACAAGAACTGGCCAGACCTCATACCACTTCTCTAACCAGTGACATTTCTTCCATGTATACTTGCTGTGCTGACAGGGCAGCCAAAACCTGTTAACTTCCACCAAGGCTCCTTGCAGCTGCATAGGTCAGTGTTATTCATGTGGCCACTGGGTGGGTAGTGCTTAGCTGGACCCCCTGAGTGCATACTGCATCCTGTGTCAACAGGCAGGCTTTGAAATAACTTCACTTACATCTCTCTGCAATTCTGCTCCTGGCCCCAAACTCACCAGCAAATTTCAGGCAGGTCAGGTGGAAAGAGAGATGTGGCCTGAAGTGGTGCACAGGAAAAGGATGCTCTGGGCACCCAAAGAGATTCATGTACCTGTGCACCTCCTCCCCTGCCCACCACATGCAGGTCCTGCCTCTGGCAGGGAGGACAGCTCAGGGAGGAAGCATTTCCTTGAGCTTATGGCCTGAATTTGTAGCAACTGCTGATGCAGTCTTTGTTATCTGGTTGAGAGACTCTAGCCAGGATCACAAAATGAAGAAAAGGACCCAAAAGGCTGCTTAGTCTGTTCCCATTGGCAAGGCGGTATTATGTATGACAACTCATTTAGAAAGTCTTCTTTCATGGCATCACTTCTGTCACTATCCCTTTCCTGGCTGCTGCCCATGCAACAGCTGAGAGGCAGCTAATATAATTAGCAAGTTTTAATGAGGGACAGCACCGTTGAGCAGAAACAACAATGGTTGAAAGGCAGCTTTTGTTGTCCGTGTTAGGTCAAAACCCAGAGTATTAACAAACATATGTCTTGAAATTTTATTGAGGCTTTAGCTTTGGGTTTCAGGTAGCGTATGAAAAGTAGTGATAGGGATTAGAACAAAAAGTATTAAGGTCAGAATTGTGCAAGAGAGATCTCCTAGAGGAATGGTTGGAGTGGAGTTAGAATTTGGTATCCAAAGGAAAGTTTCAGAAGCCAAGAGATCTGTGCTGAGACAAAGTTTGTGGTGTCAGCTAGTGGTGGGGATTTTTGTCACAGCCTGTGCAGGAGAGCAGAGTTAGTGTTAGGGTTGAGCAAGAAAGCATAGAGGTGTGGTTGGAGTGGGGCTGGAACTGAGTGTCCAAAGAAAAGTTAGGGAAGCCAGGACATCTATACTGAGAAAAAGATTGGGGTTTAGGGCAGAGGTGGGCATCTTAGTCCAAGCCTGAGCTGCAAGGTAGGGATAGAGTTAGGACTGAGCAGGAGAGATCTCATTGAGGTTCAGTTGTAGTGAGACTGGAATTGGGTCTCCAAAGTAAAATTAGAGCAGTCAGCAGATCTCTGCTGAAAGTGTGTGGTGCAAATCAGAGTTTGGATCTTCATCCCAGCCTGAGCATGGTTAGGGAAGATCTCTTTGATCTTCTAGAGGTGCTTCTGGAGTGGGGCTGGAATTGTCCAAAGAAAAGTTAGGGCTTCCAAGAGATCTATCTGTTCTGGGATTAAGTTTGTGGTGTGGGCCAGTAGTGGAGATCTTAGTCCACTCTTCATCTGCAAAACAGGGTTAGGGTTATGGTTGAGCGTGAAAGATCTCTGAGAGGTGTGGCTCAAGTGGGGCTGGAACTGGATGTCTGGGTGTGCAACAAAAAGCTATGGCTTCCAAGAGGTATGTGATGAGAAGTTTGAGGTCTGGACCACAGATGGGCATCTTAGTCCCAGCCTGAACCAGAGAGTAATGTTAGGGTTAGGGTTAGCATTGAACAAAAGAGAGAACTGGCTTAATGAACCATCTATTAAGTTCCATCCCTCCTTTTTTTTTTTTTTTTTTAATAAAATGGAGTAATTAAATCTGTCAAGGAATAAGAATGCCTGGAGATGAGGGGTTAAAATGTAAGAGTTAAGGAAAGTCCTCCTCTCGTCCTACTGCCATGGACTCTGTCACATCCTTATGGCCACAATGAGTTTCCTCTCTGTCAGAACTGAGCTCAGATGGGATCCCCATCAGACAGTGGCTGGGGGACAGACATCAGGCAATGGTCAGGGAGGACACAGTTGGTGCCAGGGAAAGAATGATGGAGTCGGAAACAGATGCACTTTACATGAAAAAAATGATGTGAACAGTTGCTTTTTTAGTACATGCACCTGTGTGCTGAAGAAAGTGCCCAGGGAAGAGTGATCAATGCAGACTGGGATAGTGCCAGGCACAGTGTTACAGGTGTGTAAGCTGATGGAATTAAGACTTGCTATGTATATATATATTTACTACAAGGGACTGTAATTTTGTGGACATGCATACGTACGGAGCAAGCCAGATATGGCCACAGCCATCCTTTCTGCATGATCGTAGATTTCACTAAGAAGTCTACCCTAAGTCCATGAAGCCTCTAGCAATCCTCTCTGTACAGACAAGAAATTTGCAGGGCCCTAAACCATCAGAAGATGCCATTGTTATTTCCCCAGATGTTTGCTCGCATCTCAAGGGTATACAAGCTCCACTCACTTGCCCTTTCTCTCTCTCTCTCTCTCTCTCTTTTTCCCCTGCTTTAAATTGTAATATGTCATCCCAGACGCATATTTAATTCCTTATCCTTTCTGAACTCAAATGTAAAACAGCCCAAACTGTTTTAAGCTTAAAACGGTAATTAACCAGTGGGACACACACTATGCCCATTTTAAATAATATTGGTTGCTCTGATTATCCTGGACATTCCTCTTTGTAGATATAACTACAGTGGTTTAGGTCAGTGGAGACACCTGAGCTAAGACACCAGCAGATAGAAAGGGAACAGCATCCTGGGCAAGAGATGTAAATCATTCTCCTTTGATCTGTGTGGAAAAGCAAACCCTCTGGAGATATATGCAGCCTCATGTCTGTGCCTGGGAAGATCATGGAGCAGATCCTCCTGGGGGAGATGCTAAGGCACATACGAGATGAGGAGGTGATCCGAGACAGCCAGCACGGCTTCACCAAGGGCAGGTCGTGCCTGACCAATCTGGTGGCCTTCTTTGATGGAGTGATGGCATTGGTGGACCAAGGGAGGGCGACGGATGTTGTCTACCTGGACTTGTGCAAGGCCTTTGACATGGTCCCGCACCATATCCTTATCTCTAAACTGGAGAGATGTGGATTTGATGGGTGGACTGTTCACTGGATGAAGAACTGGCTGGATGGTCGCAGCCAAAGGGTTGTAGTCAATGGCTCTACGTCCAGGTGGAGGCCGGCCACGAGCGGTGTCCCCCAGGGATCCGTCTTGGGTCTGGGGCTCTTCAACATCTTTATCAACGTCTTAGACTGTGGGATCGAGTGCACCCTCAGCAAGTTTGCTGATGACACCAAGCTGAGTGGTGCAGTTGATACCCCTG
>VXAV01013312.1:784179-809189 GCA_013399715.1 Alectura lathami | reverse complement strand
TGGAGCTGTTGGAGTGGGTCCAGAGGAGGGCCACCAAAATGATCAGAGGGCTGGAGCACCTCTCCTGTGAGGAAAGGTTGAGGGAGTTGGGACTGTTCAGCTTGGAAAAGAGAAGGCTCCGGGGAGACCTCATTGAGGCCTTCCAGTACTTGAAAGGAGCTTACAGCGGGGAGGGGGACCGACTTTTTACCCAGGTGGATAATGGTAGGACAAGGGGGAATGGGCTAAAACTGAAAGAGGGGAGGTTTAGGTTGGACTTCAGGAAGAAATTCTTCACTGAGAGAGTGGTGAGGCGCTGGAACAGGCTGCCCAGAGAAGCTGTGGCTGCCCCATCCCTGGCTGTGTTCCAGGCCAGGCTGGATGGGTTCCTGGGCAGTTTGATCTAGTGAGCTAGTGGCTGGCAGCCCTGTCCACGGCAGGGGGGCTGGAACTAGATGATCTCTGAGGTCCCTTCCAACTCAAGACATTCTATGATTCTGTGATTCTATGATATATCAAGGAATCGTGCAATGGAGAAACTTCTAGCCAGTGGATCTCTCCAGCTCACCAGTTACTGAATGGGTGCAGAGAGAAAGCTCATTACCACAGGCAAGAGTAATGAGGTGGCCCCCAAACCCCACCTGTATGGAACATGGTTTCAGAGGAGTGCTTTGCAGAGCCGATGTGGCTGAGACTTTATAGATGTTACCATGCTACACACAAAAGCAGTTTGTTGACATATACGGTATGTAGGAGCATCTGGAGAGTGTGGCACACATCAAACTGATAATGAGTTTCTTGTATTACCTTGGCAGTTATATTATAAAAGAGAGGCAGAGTGTTCCCACATTGTTATTGCAATTACAGAATATTGTGCTTTTAATTTGAACAGTTTCTTCCTTATCATTGTTTGATATGGGTGATGATAACAGACTGGTTATTGCGAGTTATTAATAACTTATTATTTACCAACCATATGCCTTGGAACCAAAGCAGACAGCAGCACAGCTTTTTGCTAGGTGTCCCTCCCTGCATATATACCTTAACACATCATCTTTGATCTCTCCTTGTCTCCCAAGGCCTCACTTCAGTTTGCTCTTTACTGTCCCCTTCATCCCCAATTCCAGCTCCCTCTTTCTTTAAGGTGTCTGGGATTCTTAAAAAAGGAAAAGCAGTTTGTCCTGCCTTCTGTATTACCTCTTGCATTTATATGGAGTGGTTGCTGTGGTCTGTTTTTAATTTCCATGATTGTGTGGTGCTTTTGCATCCAAGGTGCTAAATATAGATCTAACCAGTAATAGCCAACTTCTATTTCATTTCTGTCTCACAATTTTCTGCTTTTATCATTTAAGCCTAATGTGTTTACATTATTAGGAGCTCTCTGGTATGTACAACTTGGTTACGAACAAGACGAGTCCCTCAAATGTTTCCAGGAACATTTGTCTAAATTAAAAAAAAAAAAAAAAAGAGAGAGAGAGAGAGAAGAAAAGATCTCGTGCAGTGCAGGATGGCGCCTTCCCTCCCTGCCATTAACCTGTATGTGCTCTCAGGGCAGGGTGAACCCATCCAGCACTCTGCTTAGAAAAATGAAACCCTGGAGAAAAATCAGCAGACAGCATGAAAAACGCTGGCTCAGACATCTTATGTTGGCAGACTCCTACCAAAATTAGTTCTGGATAAGCCAGTACATCTGTAGTCAGAGCAAAGTATTCCTCTTTCTTCCTATTCCTAACATAGTCATGCCCAAAAAATACAAGTCAGGAAAATGTTTGGGGAAGCTATTAAGGAGCACAGAGGGAAAGGAGAATTTATGTATCCAGACAAATATGGGGCCATTTGAGACAAATGTGAAGTCATGTGTAATAAACAGCCTGGATTTATAAGGATTAAAGAAAGCCAAATGAGAGTGATGGCTTTTTGAGACAGGACAGCCCAGAACAGCCAAGGAGAAGAATGTGGTGGTTATAAAGGGCCAGGCCCACAGGAGACATGAGGACCACTCAGCACAACTCTAGAGCCATAGCTCTGCTTTTCTCAAGTCTGATTTAATACCACTGGCCCAGTCTGGTAGCTGATGAGGAGTAGGGTGTTGGTCACGTCCTTTCATCTCTGGCCGGCATCTTTGCCCTTGGCTATACAAAAGGGATATGGAAGAGAACTTCTCTGTGATCTGGAGACTCTTCCCTGTTGAGCTTAGGGTCTCTTTGCGGAAGAGTACAAGAGGCATGTCTGAAGACTCACCACGAGGCATGGACAACTGGTAGCTGAACTCTCCAGAAGCAATACAGGCTGTACCCTACACCAACAGCTGCCCTGGGCACAGAAAAGTTTTACTTGGAGAAGATCATCGTGCTTAGCTTGAGTATTGAAGCACTATCTGAAAAGGGGCTGAGAAGCACAGTAGCCTGCCATGGAATTCAGCATTAGTTTGAATGCTTTCTTGTTCTCAGGTAGTTCTCAGGGGCAACAGCAAAAAGGCCAAGGTATCTAATGCCTTCTTTGTTTCAGTCTTTACCTGCAAGACTGGTCTTCAGGAATCTCGGGTCCTGGAGAACAGGCTGAAGATCAGGTCATGGAATACTTGAGCAACCTGGACATACATAAATCCATGGGCGCCAATGAGGTGCATCCACAAGTGCTGAGGAAGCTGGCAGTTGTGTTTGTGAGGCACTCTCTATAGTCTTTGATCAAACATGACAACTGGGACAAGTGCTCAAAAACTGAAGGAAAGAAAATGTCGCCCGTATCTTCAGGAAGGGCAAGAAGGAGGACCCAAGGAACTACAGGCTGGTCAGCCTCACCTTGATCCCTGAGAAGGGGATGGAATAACATTTCCAGATACATGAAGGAGAAGAATATAATCAGGAGAAATCAGCATGGTTTCACCATGAGGAAGTTGTACCTGACCTGGTAAGCTTCTGTAATGAAATTGTCAGTCTGATGGATCAGTGAGAAGCAGTGGATTTTGTCTTCCTGGACTTCAGTAAGGTTTTGACACTGTCCTCCATAAGATCATCATAGAGATGCTGATGAAGTGTGGATGGATGACCAGGCAGTGAAGAGGACTGAAAACTGGCTACATGGACAGTCCCAGATGGTAGTGGTCAGTGGTGCAAAGTCTAGTTGGAGGCCAGTAACGAGCGGAGTACCCCAGGGGTCAGTACTGGGTCCAGTCTTATTTAACATCTTCATTAACAATCTGCCTGATGGAGTAGGGTGCACCCTTATTTGCACATGAGGGTGAGTGGCTGACTCACAAGAGGACCACGCAGCCTCCCAGAGTGACCTCAAAGGCTATAGAGGTGGGCTGACAGGAACCTCAGGAAGTCCAACATGGAAAAGTGCAGTCCTGCACCTGGGGAGGAACAGCCCCAGGCAACAGGACATGCTGGGGGCCAACCAGCTGGAAAGCAGCTCTGCAGAAAAGGGCCTGGAGGCCCTGGTGCCCACCGAGTTGAACATGAGCCATCAGTGTGCCCTTGCTGCTAAGAAGGCTAATGGTATTCTTGGCTGCATTAGGCAAAGTATCACCAGCAGGTCAAGAGAGGTGATGCTTCCTCTCTGCTCAGCACTGGTGAGGCCACAACTGGAGTGCTGTGTTCAATTCTGTCTCCCCCTGTACAAGAGAGAACTGGATGTACTGGAGAGAGTCTAACAGAGGGTCACCAAGATGGTCAAGGGCCTGGAGCACCTCTCCCATGAGGAGAGGCTGAAAGAGTGGGGGCTCCTCAGTTGAAGAAGAGGAGGCTCAGGGGATCTCATCAATGTCCATAAACCCTAGGGGAGGGTGCCAAGAGGCCGGAGCCAGGCTGCCTTTCAGCCTCAGCCATTCTGTGATCCTGTGATTCTGTGAACAAGCAGTTTTTTGCGGAAAGGTGGGTCTTTAATCTTGCATTTGGTCAGCATCCCTCTGATCATTCTACATTGCTTTACTGAGAGCTCACCTGGAGTTTTCTTTGGAAACTAGTTTCCTCTCAAACAAACTTCACTTACATCTATAAGACTATTCCACTCCAGGCATTGCACTCAGTAAACGCGATGGTTAAGACACAAAGACTGAGTGTCCTACAAAGACCTCTAGCACTACAGTAGCATTCTGTGCATTTTGAAATACGATTTTTTTGTCCATAAACCATATTCAGCTGTGGCTAAGAGAGACTGCAAGGAAGATATTTGCCTTATTCACACTTTTTTGATTTGCTGCTACAATTATAAGTTTCCATGGTGGTGTCCAGAAGACCAGAGGAGAAATTTGCTGCTGCAGAAAATCACAGCAGCTCTACAGGTCTAGGCTGTTGCCAGCAGAACAGATGGCTGGTGAAAGATGCAGGGCTAACTGCTGTACGCACTCAGAAACTGCGCTGTGCAAAGCAGAAGCAAGCTGGTCCCAGCTGTACCTTGGCAAAGGAAAAAAGCTATGGTATGTGGGAAAGGGGCATGTGTTTACCTTGGGTGCTCCAATAAACATGTAACTCTGTGGGTGGGGAAGCTCAGATATGACAACTCCAGTTAGCTTTAATCTTTCCTAGAAAGAAGTGCCAGATCACTGATACACATAGGAAAACACTGCGCTGCAATCTGGTCAGAAATTCTGCATTGCTTCAGACTGTCCTGGAGCCAGTTAGCCTTGTCTCTCTTGTTCACTGGTTCTGAAGTTTTGTTCTGTTCCTGATATGGAGGGAATGAATCCTAAATATTCAGAGATCGATCATTTGAAATACTTTAGGATCCCCCAGGGATTTACAAAACAACTGAAACAAACAGGAATAAATAAATTTTTAAAAAAGTACAAAAAGTAAAAAAAAAAAAAAAAAGAAAGAGGGTGTTTGATGAGAACATGGCAAGAAACATTGCCCTGTGGATACATGAATTCAGTGACAGAAGACAGACTATGTCCTCCAGATCACGTCATCCTTGCCTTGTCCAGTGCTCCAAACTCCAGTTCCTAGAGTCAGTGGGGTCTGTGTCCAAAGGGTCCACAGAGCAAGGACCAGGCGTTGTGTCCATCCTAGGTCTCCCGTGAACCGTCCGCTTGGTCAAGACAGCCCTAAACCAAGCAGAGGCTGCTCTGGCTGTGTGTGCACTAGTGAACAGAAAACGGTCAGGGTGTGAGCCTCAACAGTGACCCATGCTCATTTGTACTACAAATTATGGACATGGTCCTTGATATGGTTTTGGCCAGGTCCAGACTGAGCTCTTCCAGGCAGTACCTCACCATGGTTAGCAGATGGTTAATTCACTGCCAGCAGTGGTTTGGGTTTGAGAGATTTCTGTTTGGGGTGTACTTGAATCTATCCCATGTCACCGCAACGCTAAGGCCTGACTGACAAAGCCCTAAATCAGATCATTTTTTAGCTTCGCTTGCCACACCCTCCTGGCTAGTAATGCCTCTTTCGAGGCCAGCTGTGTATTATTTGCCAGAGAGAAGTTCTTAAAAAGCTTTACACTGAAGTAGCCCGCCTTATGTTCTCCATTAGGCAGACTTTATTCCTCCCATGTCCAGCGCTACACCAGCAGAAGTTGGATTAGACGTGTATTTCCTGGCTAAACAATGACTAAAGGAAACGTGATAACTATCTACAAGTATTTGATGGGTGTAAACTTCAGCGAGGAAGAGGGATTGTTTAGTGTGGTTAAAGGACTTTTATGGCCAAGAGTGATTAGATTAAACTGAACAAAGCAAAGCATAAACTGAGTACTGTCTGTAATACCTAGCAGGCTAGAAGCGCAGCTCCCGCGGGATGTGGCAGAAGCAATGTCTGGGTCATTTGGAACGCAGCAGGGAGCAGAGCAGTATTTACTTTATTTGCATGGGAACGCTGTCCCACGAACAGCCTGTCTGTTCTCCCTGCTGTGGCCACACCCACGCTGCCCATGTCTACGTGAGCACACATCCAGCCAAAGAAGGAGCGTCAGAGAAGGCTTGGTTCAGGCCCTCCTCATCACCACCCCGCACCTGATTTGTCCTCGTGTTCTGGTGGTGTAAGACAATAACCCAAACAATAAGATTTTCTGCTACTTTCTGATTCTGACCTCAAGACCATTAAGCTGCACTTTCTGTGCTGATCCACAGGGAAGCTTTCCTCAGCACTGCAGCACGCTGGGGCCTGAGCCCCGGTTACCTCACTGTCAGGATGTTATATAGGATGATTAAATTTTGTGCAAAGAGGGAGCAAACGGGAGCGTAAGGTTCTTCTGGGAGCATATGGTGGTCCCTTATTCAGCACACGGCAGAATAAGCTGTCTTTCACACAAAGAAACATGCCACAATCCCAGCTACACCTGTGTAAATCTATTTGCCTTTTTCCTCTGAGAACCAGAAACAGAGCATGGAATCATGTCTGACAGGAGTTTCTGATGGAGAATGTGAGCTGACTTTGGCACTGAGAGCAAATGTCAATGACTCGATCATTGCTGTGTCTTTCAAAATCCTGCAGCCTCTCGGGGAAAAAGGAGGAAGTGTATATGTGATGTTCAGTGAGTCAATATGCTTTCCCTTGGCATGCCTGATTCTCTGACTAATTACATAGACACAACAGCAAAGAAATTAGATAAGCCAGGTAAGGTTTGTTGTGGATGTCGTGGTTGTCTAGGAGACAAGCGCTGTATTTGCCTGACATGACATGTAGGCAAGTGTAGGACAAGCGTACCCTGTTCTTAAGACAGAGGATTTCTTCCAAATTGCATGTTATCTGTTCTGAAACAACACCACTTAAAGTGTTATCTTCTCTTTTAGTTGGTGCAGTTGTTGTCATGTTGTTAAACCCACTTAGGACACGTGTGAGAAGCCTCCTGCTACAGGCTGCCAGCAGAGAGGAAAGCAGGACTTACGCGTTCCCCCACGGCACTTTTAAAGAAGGCCCTGATCTGTTCATAAAAGGTCAGGAAGGGAGGGGTGGAATTCAAAAGCCTTAGAAAAACAGACTGGACTGCAGTCTTCACTAGTGCGTCATCTCAAGTTTTCTTCTCCCAGGGGATCAATTCTTCAGATGTTTTTTGTGCCCCTTGCTGGTGTCTCTCTGTTTGTCTACAGGAGCAATTTTTGCATTTACTGAGACTCCCCTCATCAAACAGAAGCAGAGCTACCAGACATCTAAATATACAAGAGTGTCTGAAGGGTTTATCACCACCTCCCCTGAGTGTCCAATGCCAACACTACGTCAGTAGGTGTATACATCATGGACTACCCAACAGAGCGGTCGTGGCAGTATTGCAGAGTCCCTGCAGTGCTGTTACATCCTTCTCAAATCTGGCTGGCTGCGAATGTCTCAGATAATAACATACCTTCTGTTTTCACAGGGGCACAGACTACCAGTCTTGGTGGTTTTGTTAAAAATGGCACAATTAAGGATAGTTAGGATGGTTCCCCATCCTGAACAAGAATTTTCTTCACATAAAAAGGCTGGCAGTGGATCATGCTTCTGGTAATGTTTAGAAAAGATCAATTCTCTTTCCCAGCCACCTGCTGTGTTTGTGGATCCAAATAAAACTACATACACATTATATGGGCAGGGGAGAGGAAGAAATAAGAACCACATGGTTTGTTGCCTCACATGACTACACATATGGTTTCTTGAAATATACTATAATTGGGTGCTCACAAAAGCCCTGATGCGTGCATGTGTGACCTATATCACCAGAAAATGCAACTCCTGTGTGATCTAGGCTGGCCTAGAAACTGCGGGAAAGTCCATACTCCTGGGATTTTCAGCCTTGGCTCTGTAAACCCAAGTACTTCACGCAATGTCAGAAGAACAGCTGAGGGCCAATCTGAGCAACCCTGAGAGCACCAGCCCCTTTGGAGGAGGCTCGACTGTACTTTAAAACCAGATAAAGCTTTTATAAGTCTCTTTAAAAATAGCACTTAATATAAAGTTTATGTTACCATGCCTTCTTTCCTCTGTGTTGAGGGCACAACCCTAGAAATGCAGCATGTACTAACGTACGAATTCTGGGAAATCAGATACCAAGAACAGACAGCCGTACGACAGTCTTCAGAGCCTTGCTGTGTGTGGTATGGTCAGTATATATTATCTATATTGTCAACAGTGCTGCCAGCAGATTCACTCATGCATCCGATGTAAATTGAGGTGTTTTTTCAAAGGCAGGTTTCCCCATGCTCCTGCCCAGGAGCCACAAGGCCCAGTAGGTGTTTTTGGCATTTAGTTGGATATACATTTTAAAAATATATCACCTATAAGGTGACTGAGAACACTTAACCGCAGAACCTCAGGCAACATGCAAGCACTGAAGTCCAACTCCCTTCTTTGCTTTAAACACTATTTATTTGGTTTACCTAAAATGATGCAAACTGTATGAGTTGCCCATGGCACTCCTCTTTTCCCAGGGCAGGGACTCCCCTGTTATTGAGCAACCACACCCCTGCTTGTTTTTTTTTTTTCTCTCTGGTGCTCTGTGAGTCTTGCCTTCTCACCCAGAAGGGAGTTAGGAAAAGCTTCAGACATCAGGAAAGCTTCAGTCCCAAAGTCACAGAGCCACAGCACGGCTGAGGCTGGCAGGGCCCTCTGGGTCCCTCTGCTCCAGCCCCTGCTCCAGCAGGGACACTCAGAGCAGGGTGCCCAGGGCCATGTCCAGGCGGCTTTGGGAGATCCCCAGGGAGGAGACCCCACAGCCTCTGGGCAGCCTGTGCCAGGGCTCCGCCACCCGCACAGCACAGCAGTGCTGCTGGTGCTCAGGGGGAGCCTCCTGCATGAGGTTCAGACTTTGGGCTGCTCTGAAGACTGGACAGATGCCCCTGAGGTGATGAGGAATCAGAACCAGGTCTCCTCACATGGTGTGTGTGCTCATCCCTGGCCCCATCCAAAGGACAGAGGTAGACTATCAGGTACGTCTTCTTTTAGGCTGATGAAAGCTTCATGGCACTCAGCATCATAAGTCCTCTTCCCAGGGCTTCGTCTTTCCCTTTCCACTTCTCCGCATCAGGAAACAAAAGCACACACGCTGCAAGGTCACTCCCTCATTACTGGTTTTCCCTACATGGCGATTTGACAAAAGAGGTACTTCAGTACAAGAGGGACATCTGGGAACTGGGAGGAGATTCAGAGAACAATAATAAAAAACACAAATGCTCTTGGAAACATCTGTAAGGCAACAACTTAGAAGTCAGCTTTTAGCATGCTGGGAGAGACCTCAACTGAAACAAAAAAAAATGAGCTTGTTAACTATCTCTAAAACAGGAGTGTAAAAAGTAGTGTTGTGTCTGTATGTTGATAGGATGGATAAACAGCCTTTCCCACTTGGGGCTATGTCTCTGTAGTTATGTATTATTTGCAGGAAGAAAGCACAGCGCAAAGTGTGAGGAGTGAATGTGTTCCAAATGTGTCCAAACTCTGACCAGAAGGCTGTGATTTTAGCTCACTTCAGGGAGAGGAGAACAAGCTCAGGCCTTTTGTTTACTCTCCTTGAGCTCTTTGCAACAATTGTAGTTTTAACTGGAAGTGACTCACCTGGCAAAGAAGATAAGAAACCCAGAAGAACCGCTGAGTAAAACTGTGGTGCTGGAAATACTCCTCCAAATTTAAGGATTACAGTCCTTCTGAAACTGTAATCATACTCAGACCCTTCAGGCTTCCCTAATTACCGAGAGGAAGAACTATCATTCTTTTCTAAATGTGGTGTCAGCGTTTGTTACGAGCAACCAGCATAAATTCTCCACAAACCTTCTGGTGACCTATAAACCTGTTATTTGATATGACTCACCCAATTTTTATTCTGGAACAAGTGAACTTTCTTCATAGATTTTTATAGTAGAGACTCTTTAATCTACCAGGCTACATGTAACAAGATCCCATGGCTGGAGGCTGAAGCTAGCTCCATTTCAACTAGAAATAAGGTGTGCATCTTAACAGTCATTAATTAAGCATTGAAATAACTCCTCAGGGAATATGATGAATTCACCAACTCTTGAAGTATCTGAACTTTGGCTTTCCAAACCTCATGTTGCACCTGAAATACAAAGTGTGGTCTTGATGTAGGAAATATGGGGAGGGACATTGCTATGTTAGTTCTTAATGACATTGAGAAGACATTTTCCATATCAAAACTCTAATATTCTTTTTTTTTTTTTTTTCCTTTTAAATACACAAAATGAAAGTAATTCCTTCTTCTGGTGACAACCAGTTTACTTAGCTGAAATCAATTGAAATCAAGAGGCCACCACCAACTTATAGCAGTACATAAAGACAAACTTCTAAAAATCAGCTAAATTTCTGTTGTCTACTGGGCTGCAGAGTAGGATTTTCATTCATGCTGCCGCCTGTTCCTAATTTTTAGCAATGGCTCTCTCTCACTGTCACTCCTTCCATCTCAGGAACAATACATAGCTACCAAAATACTTAATGAGTCACTTGTAATGCCAGAGGAGCAACAGGGCATTTATCTCATGTCACAGAGCTGTATTTTAAAAATAACCATCTTCCAAAAAAAAAAATAAATAAAGCAAGCATGAAAAGCCCCCAAAGGTTTCTCCTCCCTTCTTCACAGAAGACTCTCTTCCTTTCCCTTTTCATTTCACTCTTCACCCACGGGGTTATGCTAAGGTGGCTATGGGGACGCCCAAGCTGACACACTGTGTTTGCATTCTTCAGCCAATCTGAGTTGCCTTCTCTTCCGAGCGTGGGCTTGACAATGTGAAAAAGTGACCTTGTGGCAAACTTGGGTGTGACCTTCTGAAACAGCAATGACTCCCAGCCTGACGGCTGGGGTTCCTACTCTTACTCCATGGAAAATGTGAGGCAGCCTATCCCATTTCCACCAACAAATAAACTGTTTTACGTTTATCTTAGGGTAGGAGTGTGTGTCTACGGAGTTACCACAGTGTGGCTACTGCAGGGTATTGCCACATCTTGTCTGCCTTCCTGGAAGGTTGTCCCAGAAGCTATATGTGTGCCTTCTGACTTTGCTGGTGGTGTTATTCTTGCACAGAGACAGATCCTTGCCTTGCATCTTGGCACTTGGCACTACTACTGTAGGACCACAGTGGTAACATGCATTTCTGCCACTTGCCATGGCTTCTGGACTCTCTTGTTCTTCCCACATTTTTAGCTCTGAAGAGATTAAAGGTGCTTGGAGATGTTCCTCAAAATTTTAGCATAACAAGACACTATGGTGCTACTCAAAATAGGTACACAGTGGTAAGAAGATAACCCTCCATTTGTATCACCAGCTGCCAAGGCATCCAGGCCTGAGCTTCACAGCTCTGCAGTGGTGGCAGTGGGTGTTTCAACATGCTGCATGGATTGGGTGAGGCTGGCCTTTGAAGGGATGGAGATAACTTCCAAGTCAGGAAAGGTATTTAGGGAAAGGGAGACATGCATTTCTGACAGAACAGGATAATGGAGATCTTCCATGTTAAGCCATATTATGGATGAGTTTCCAAAACTGATAAAGTTTCATCTATGTCAAAAAGAAACTACACTTCTTTTCTGCTATGTGAGGTATAGCAGTATATATGTATGTATAAGCAGGAACAGTTATGGTTTTGTTTTTATTTTTTCCAAGGCTCTGATAATTCTGACAGCCTGAGATCAGCACACAGGTGCCAGAACAAGCTGGTGCACAATGGTATGCCACACAAACTGTTGCTTTGACTTGCTCCTTCCCACTCTCCAACCCATCCATGAACACTTCTACACTCCTCGTCTGAGCAGTGCAACTGAGATGAAGCAGCTGTAGAACACACCTGCCCTTTGTCTGCAGCTCTGCTCAATTATGCACCTTTAACTTTGCAATTTAGAGTAGGTACCCTGTGATCTAAATATGTTTCTTTCCTCTGCCCACTGTTGTGGATCAATCAGCAGCTTGAAACAGCAGGAGGGAAATGACGTGTTACTGCAGAAAAAAAAAAAAGAAGGTGTAATCAGCCAACTAAAGACCACTGGGACACACTGTCCCAGTCCGTGGGCCTACAGCTGCTCCAGACCATTACCAAACCTATTAATACGCCATGCAGAGCAATACTTCTCAAAGTCTGGTGCCCTTATTCTTTCTCTATAACTTCGATATATTGCTTGTGGTGCTTAGTTACAGCAACTGACTCCTCAGACAGAAGACGAAAAGCCTGGCTGATCCCTCCAGAGGAAATTCCACCCTTTGTTTTGTGCTCTCAGCTCAGCTCAGACTAGAAGAGAGAAATAGTGCTGAGACAAGAAGCTCAGCCCTAGCATGGAGAGGAGGTTGTTCATAGAGCATCTGGCTTGCTCCAGTCTTGATGGTGGACATGACGGACAAAATGTGGAGCTGAAAGGGCAAAATTTGCTTTGTTACTGTTGTGGGAAAAGACCTGCGGCTTGCCTGGTCCAGGAGACCAGGCTGTGGCACCCTTGCAGCCAGACTGAGAGTAACCTTTGCCTTGCAGACAGGCTTATGGCCATGCCACCCCAAAAACTATCCAGCAAGCACTCATCCTGGGATCCTCTTCCTGATGCAAAGCAGCATGCACACCTACATGAGACACTATCCCCTTGACCCTCTCTATAACCCTACAGAGACAAACAGGCACTTCCAAACTACATTTTTTTTTTTTCCATTTTAAAGACTAAAGTTGAGGAGGATGTTTTCTACCTCTCCTCAAAGAGACACAGTATGGGGGAATGTGGCAGATCAGCTGTTTAGCAGGCTTGGAGAAGATAGCTGCATGTATCAGGGCACGGGGGACCCATTACTCCATTAAGACATCTGTGACACCCTTGGACTGCTCAATTCCTTTTCCTCTACTGAAGACTGGCTGCAGTCAAAAGTGAGTACAGTGACTCTGTGATTAATTCTCATCTTCCCTGGGACCGAGGAAGTGATTTGTGATCCCTGAGGGCAGTGGATCTTTTCTGAAGGACATGGCCCTGGAGAATTGGAGGCCAGTGAATGCTTCAGTGTTGCCTGAAATTCGGGGGTGAAACCATGGCTGGTGGGAAAAAGCAGCAGCTCTGCAGGAGAGAAATGCTCGTGGGAGAGGGTGTACCTGGAGAGCAGCAGAGGAAGTGTGTTTGAGGGAGCAGCTGCAGAAACAGGCTGTAGGGAGGTGGCAAACGCTTTGGGAACAAACTCTGGAAAAGAGAAATGAGGAAAAGGCAAAAATGCAGTGACAGAAGAAGAGATGAAATGAGGGCTGCCAGTGGAAACAGCCTGGGGACGAGCCTGCATGGGGATGGGAACACTGGGACCTGGCACTGCCAAGGTTCTTCAGTCACTGTGGGATATGTGAATGGAGAAAGCAACCTACCCACAAAGGCTCAGCCCACTAAAGAGCAGAACTGCCTTCCCCAGGCACATATTTCCCTGCTCTGACATCAGGAATAGCCTGAAGCCAAGACAGCCTTAATTTAGGGACCTTGGCCAAGAGTTAGAGAGGATGAATCTGGATATTTGGATAGATGGAGGATATATATATATGGAAAGGTTGGCGCTGCACAGAAGAGTCTAGCAGTGCCATAGTGAGAGTAGGTGAGTCATCTCAGAAGGCACCAGCGATGACTGTATACACTTATGTGCAATGAGCACCATTTATTGCGTAATTAGAATGGCACACGGTGTGCTAACCAGTGTGTTGGCCGCAACTCCTGTATTGCATGCTTTAATTCAGCTGTCTGGAAACAACTATCTTCTGCTGTTACTTTTAAGATAGTGCTGGTGGGAAGCAGTGAATGACAAAATACTGCTGGAAAACTATCAAGCTGTAAAACAAACACATAAACACACATGTTAAAATTTCTCTTAGTGCATTTCCTCTATTTTACAATTTAGAAATAAACGTGCAGGTTTGAGGAACACAAATAAACCAATGTCCAGAATCTTATTCCTATGCTGTATCTGAAAAAGGGTCAACAATACTTAATATTTGTATACTTTTCAGAGGCTTTTTAGTTGTTGAAAAGCTTGATTATTGCTAGTTTCCAGGGCTAGACACTGCTTTGGCACAGTCTGCTGAAGTTTTATGATAAATCTGACACAGATATTCTCTAGTCATTTTGGACTGTAAAAATATTTCTGAAGGCAGCAATAAGGCCCAATGAAAAAGTAACTTCAATCAAGTCAAGCTGGGATTTCAAGGGAAATTTTTCAACCTCTCCTCTCTTCTCCTCTCCCCAACAGTGTTGGCAAATAGCATATTCGCAGTACTGAGGTTTCTTTTTGAGTTGTTCCTCAGTTTCTGACTGCAGATAAGTTCCCAAGGCAGAAAGGAAGAGTCTGCATCATGCAGCTGGCAAGGAGCCTGTGCCTTCCCTAGCCAAAGCCTTGCACCTGCAGTCATCCCTTCATCCCCTTAAACAGTCTGTACCCCACTAGGTCACCCATGCAGGGTCTTTCAGATCCCTGGAGCTGGTGCAGAGGGATGTGCATGACTAAAAACACACTTCGTGCTGCCACATGACCTAACAGTGGTGGATACCTCATCTGCATCACAAAAGCCTGCAGTGCAAGGGGAGTAGAAACACTTAAGCTTGCATGTGCAACCGGTGCAAATATGTCAGTAGGTGGGTGAGAGAATAAGTAAGCAGCAGGTGTGAAGCATCCACTAGACTCTGAATACTGTGGAAAAAGTACTAGGACTGGAACAAGGTGGAGGATTTCAGTTTGCTGCACATTTCTCCTCTATCCGACCTTCTCACTCCTTTACTTCATTTTTCAGTTGCTGGGATAATGCACACTGAAAAGAACATCCAGCTCCAACTATTCTGGCTTCCAAGACACATAGATATTTTATTTTTTTAACTAAAACACTAACAACCTTTACATGAGTAAATGTCTGATGTCATGGATTTAGATTTCTATCAGGATCTATATTAATGATATTGATGTCCAGCTGTTAGTGGACTCCTCTTCCAATGAATGCTTTGTTTAAATGTATATTTCAAATTTATGTTTACAATGGCTTTCTTCTCTGTAACAAGATTTGACATATTGGCTCTGGTGCAGCACCAAGCTGTTTGTATAAAGCTTTGAAATATTTTTCTGAATGGTGCTATATAAATACTGCATACATTGAATTGTACTATTTTATTGTGCAACTAAAAGATTTCCTGTTCTATACCATAATACAACTTGTTATTTTTCCAGTGCACACATTAGCCTGCATTCAACTTCTGCATAAGGTAGAAGAACTCAAATTAAATTTACAAGCACACCTGAGCAAAGCTAGTGAGTTCTGGCCAGATCATGTTTCCATGATTAAATAATGCTGGCTATTATAACACATTGCAAGAAAATGCAGCTATAAATCTCTGTCTCCTTTTCCAGTGCTTCATTGTACCATAGAAACTCTACTGTACTTTCTACTAACAGGCTAGTTGTCCAACAGAGCCACCCTGAGCAGATGTGATGGCTGCTAACTCTGAGGAGATAAAGGTAACAATGCTGCTCTCCCATGAGTTTTCCTCTCAGGGTCCTTCCCATGCTATACAAACAACAAACTGATCTTTGCTGCACCCCACTGCAGAGTTTATCAGTGTAGGAAACTGGCTCCCAGAAAGATTTAGTAACTTGCTCAAGGTCAGAGAGTAGGTCCACAGCAAGGACAAAGAGCTGGGGGACCATGCTGAAGACCTTCAATTACTGTCATTTAATGTTTAACGTTGACATTTAACACAGTGTGCTGAAGGCACAACAGTTCTAGGCGTTCACCTTGTCAGAAGTAGATGGGCGTTGATTTTGGAGAATAGTGCACAACGTGCTGATGGAGAGGCACGCTCATGGTCAGCGCAATGGTCATCGCCACATACTCCTGGGGACCCAGCAGGGCGATGGATCTCTGGGATGGCAGAGTGAGGGACTATCTCCTGCTTGCCTGAGCAGCTGCTTCAGGACAGGGGTGAGACAGCCACTGCTGTCCTTCCTGGGATGCCCAGAAGTATCTCCTGGGAGTGATGACTGCCCATCACTTAAGGATCAGAGCTGGGGAGGTCCTGGTCACACTGCAGATTGCAGACTGCTTTAATTTTGATCGCAACAAGGGTGCGGGGGCAAATGAGTTATTGGTGTGTACCCAGCTGTGAGCTGAAGATATTCAAGACATGGCCAGGACACATGCCTGAGACAATGGAGATCAGAGCAGCTAAACTCTGTCAAGGTTTTTACAGGTGGCCCTGAGAGTTTTGCATTTCATTATGATTTCTCATTTCCAGTCACTTTTAATGTTGCCAAAATTTGACCATTTGGAGTAAAGTTATCCAATCCAGGTGCTTGCCCCAGGCTGAATTATTTCAGATAGGATGGAGAGGAGAATTTCATTTAGAGCTGTTCCTCATAGCCAAGGCTGCGGGAAAAGGCTTATATTTTAAAAATGCAGTTACTTGCCCATTGACACTCTCCAGTGCTCTGTCAATGAAAAGATCAGTGTGTGAGTGAGAGGAAAACAGAGCAAACAATGAATTGGGCCCTGTGGAGGTTGATGGCTGTTTTGGGGAGAGGGATGGAGGACCTGGATGGGGTGAACAAGCACAGGCAGTGTACCATGTCTGAAACTAGGAAGATAAGTCCCAAAAATGGCAGGCTCTGTTGAATGGGAATGAATTGCTGAGAACGGGGGAAGTTTACAGTGGAGCGCGTGCTGAGGTTAGGTTATGCCTAAGCATTGAAAGGTTTTGCACCCGAAAGAAGGCAGTAGTCTGGACTGTGTCTGTTTCTGAATTTCACCAGTGCTCCGCTGCCAGTGTGTACGTGTGAAACCTCTGGTGACAGGATGTTTCACCTCCCATGTGTTGCTGAGCTGGCTCTCACCCTGCTGCTGTGGTCCTTCAGCTCCCTCGGCAAATCTGAGCACCCTGGTGTCTGCCCTGCTGATCAGCCATGCAGGTGTCATGCACCCTGAGGTCTGTCTTTAATTACACATGTGTATTGGGGGTTTGTTCATGCATCCCAAAGTCCTGCAGCCTTATACCATGCACTAAAACGATGCTGCTGAGATGGTGAGCACCTTTGCAGCCTGTTATTTTCCAGTATTTCCTTCATTTATACCATGCTCTATGAATTATAAGTGTTTTCTTCATGGGGCTTTCTATAGTGCTTGCCACTGCAATGCAAGATCTCCACAACTATTAGCTGGTTCATTTCTGCAGAACTTTTTTGTGATGAGTTATGATGATATGGTCTTCCTTTGGCAAATGGGCAGCTAAGTCAGCACTGCAGCCACCCAGCCTGAACCCAACAGGACGTCATTTTTCAGAGCACTTACTCTATGATATGATGCTGTGACTCAGCAAAGCGTATCTCTCCCTGACTCAGCTGAGACTGAGAGCTCAGCACTTCTGCAAACTAAACTTCTGGGCTTTGAAGTCAGGCACCTAGAAAATAAAAAGACACAATTAGAAACCATCTGTGAAAAGCTTGGCTGAAAAATGTTTTCGCAGCACTTAGGAACAAAGGAGGAGATGGCATCCAAGGATGTATTTTTGGACTCTCTCTTCCCCACAGTAACATTACTTATTCACTTCTCACTCTTGTAATAAGATGAAGTAGATATCCCACCACAGAATGGGTCTAATTTGTGTCCTGAAGGAATGAGCTGTGTGGAAAAAGGCAGTCTGGTCACACAATTAAAACCATGTCTGCACAATCCACATGTGCATGTCTGCTGAATTTAGGTAGGAAAAGTGATTTTGAATCATTTTTAATCATCTTCTAATGTTTGTATGCTTACTCTGCCAAGATTTTTAGTGCTCCTTCAAAGCAAGGTTTTGATTTGTTTTGGAATAGAATGTATTTGTTCTAATTCTTTGTAGGAAATAGTCAGTTCTACCTTTCTTACAAAATACTTTTGCCTGCAGTAGGGTGCCCTTCCTGTGACTTTCCTAACTAACTTAGGCTGAGCATTTGAAGATGATAAATGCACATCAAGCTCAGCATTTCTTCCACCACCTACCTGCTTTGGCTCTTGTTTCATTAGAATTTCAGCAATGTGCTGGTTCATGGCAGATTACCTCCTCTCCCTTTCTGGGCTGCGAGTGTGAGTGTGTGTTTTGTGTGTGTGGGGGGGAGAGGGAACGGGTACATTTCTCATCTCCTCAGCGTTTATTACATTCCTCTTTCTCTACCTCCTCTGCAGCAATAAATCAATGCTACTTGTTATTGTCTACTCCTTGGGCAACGGCTCGGGGGGAGAGGCATTCTCTCCTGGCTGTGGTGTCATATGCTTTATCTGAAGATAAAATACAAATCAAGCAAACCAAAGCCTTGTTTTTACAGATTTTGAGAGGAAGGACACTATCCTGGCCATGCTAGCTACATCACTCATCACAGCTGACACTTTGCCACATGAAGTCTCCAGTCACCAGCCCCAGTCCTCCTCTGCCTGTACAGGCAGGAGAAGGCAGCAAGGCAACATTTCTGCTTCCATCATGGAAAGGAAAGTTTAGAAGTTGTGCTGCTACTGCCTATTTCCTGCAGCCCGAGGGCTGGCGTGCCAGATACACCATTTCCCTGCTTGTCCTTATAATGCGTGTGCACTGCTTGCACTTCTGCAGTGGGTTAATAACAAGGGAAGCCCTAAAAATAGATTGTGGATGGAGCAAAATATAGCCTGATTATTGTTTACTCTGAAAAGAGCAGAGGCACACACACTGCTGCCTGGAGAAACTGTAAATCAAGAGCAACATCACAGTGGGCCTGTGGCTTGCAGCAACTCCCTGGAGAAACTCTGCCCAGAAAACTCTGTCTTCTGGTTTGTTGCCTGGTCTCTAACTGCTTTGATACACACAGACTTCCTGATTTTCTAAAGGAAAAAAAAAAAACTGGCCCTCCCACATACCTGACCCGACATGCAGGGATTAGATGCTCCCTCTTTCCACTGGGAATGCACTGAAGTGATGGGCTGGAGAAATGCTCTGAAAAGAAGCTGCTGTGGTGGAGAAGCAAGCAAGCAAGGCAGATGGGAACCTTCTGGGGTAGACTCACTTGACTGATCCAAGCCCAGGAACACAAAATAAATGCCTGGCCCACCTGCTCAGGAGCCAGGCAGGTTTAAAGCCAGAGCTTCATCTGGGATTTTTTCAGCCTTAACTCCTTTCAATGTTAACTGAGGTAACTCATCTGGAAACCTTCATGCAGAAGCTACTGAAGGATTTTTGCAGGCAGATTCTCAGGCTGAAGTACATAAAATGGACCCCAACACTTTAGCATGTTTTTATTGTGGCTTTGTAGACATATTTTACATTTTCTTTCTTCAGTGGGAAATGGGGGAGAGTCGGACCCCCCCCCAAGCTAGAAAAGTAATTTATCAACACAATTTGTCAGCAACAGCACTGGTAAAAACATGCACACACATGCATCTCATCTTTCTCTATGTCTTCTTTAAACTTTGCCTAGTTTTTTATTAAAATGGCTGCCTCAAGCTACTGACAAATGGTGCCTGAAACATGAGATGTGCAGAGTATGAAAAGAAAACAAGCAACAACTTCTGTGTGAGATCAGATTCATTCTCTTGCTCTGATTTTGCCATTTTCATACTGGAAGACTTTCCCTGCCTCCTCACCCAGGTTTTTGAGGGCACATTCATTGGTCATGATGTGATTTTCAGACCCTTCAGGGAAGATGACGCCCTTGCATCAGACCGCATTGGGCATCCCTTCTCTGCTGGTGCTCACAGCACCAGCTAGCCCACAGCTCGTGTAGCCGAGAGGTAACCCTGGTGTGCACAAGCACCTCACCTCCTTCATGCAGCTTCCTGAGGCTTCCAAATGCATGTGAGGAGAAGTAGATAAAAACACATTACATGCAGAAAGGGGAAAGGCTTATCTCTGTTTGCTACCCCTTCCTAAAGAAGGTCTCCCCAGCCTTCAGGCAGTTGTTGGGTGATGGACATGTGTTGCGATAGACTTTAGATGGATTTCCCAATACAGCACCACCTCTAGGGGAGAGCTCTGCTTCAAGAGTTCTCCTTGTCCCATGGCATGGTGGAGGTGGTGAAAGAGGGAGAAGTCAGAATAGAAATGGGAGAAGAGCAGCCTGGGGACAACAGAGCTTAGCTTGGGAGCAGCTGGGTGGTGAGAACAACGTGCACAAAGATGAGGTCTAGAGAGCCCTGGTGTCTCCTATCCACTGCACCTGTGGGTCCCCCAGATTTCCATATCTTTAAAACTTGCCCTGTCTGGGGAGATGGTGGTTTCTCTTCCTGCCGAGTGCTGTACAGTAATTTGGCTTATCTCTGGCGAAAGGAACCCACTGAGACAAGTAACTGTTTAAGAGAATGAATTATCCACAGCCTTCCTGTCTTTCACATTTCATTTTTTCTACAACTCTCTCACTTGCTGATTATAATTGCCCCTTAATTACTTGTATAATTTCAATTACACAACAAGTAAGCTGTACAGCAGCTGCCAAAAGTATCTGTTAGGTTCTTCTCTTTTTTAATGATTAATTGAGTTTAAATAATTCTACTACTATGCTGCAGTTCTGAGAGACCAGTGAGTTCATTCAATGGATGGACTTTCTCCACGTACTATCTACTTACTCTGGGCACAGGTTTGCCAGTTTCCTCTGTAGAGATTGCTATTTAGACCTGGTAATGCTGACCAAACATCCTTAATGTGGACAAAAGGATTTCATGGTTTATTGAATAAAATACTGTAGGGATATCCAGTCGTGTGAATGCAGTCAACAGCCAAGAACAGACCATTCATCACTGTCACTAGCACTGTTTCTGCTTTACATGCCAACTAGATGCTGAACTGGAAGAAGTCCAAGATCCTTGCGGTGTTGAGATGGAGATAGCACCAGTCTTTCTCAAGGGCTTTTATCATGTTCAAGACAGGGAGAGATCTGATACTGGGTTATATTGAGAGAATTTGCTTGCATAAAGCAACAATTAAATAACGAGGGTAAGATTTAGGTGGAGGCTAAACATCTCTTCTGGAAGAAAGCATGAATAATCTCATGTGAGGTTACTTTTTTCTTTTTTTCCTGCACAAAGTAGAAAGAGACAACAGCAATGAAGAGGCTTGTTGGAGACTCTCCCATGCTTTAGTAAGGAGCTTGTACACAGCTTTCTTTCCAGAAATGTCACATTAGATGAAGACGATTTTCTCCAAGAAACAGACTGACATTGATGAGTAATAGAGATGTTCAAGACTGTCAAGAGTATCCATGGCTCAGAATAAGGCAGCAGGTGTAATTAACAAATCCTTGATTGAACCTATGTGGATTCCTTTCAGAATGACTGGTTTTAAATTAAGGTGTATAAATGTGAACAAGTTTTAAATCACCAAATGAGAAACCTTAATCTATATTAGCTATTTCAATCTTGTTTTGCATTCATACTTGTTTATTTTCTTTAAGCATGGGAGAGCCCTGATTTAAACAGTCATGTAGCTTAAGGGATGTTTATTTGGAAAACTTGCTTTTATAATTTTTATTTTACCAGGAAATAGTAAGTGATTCACTTGTCTTTTTTTTTTTTTTTTTTTTTTTTTTTTTTTTTTAATTATCATTGTTGTCATCATTCAATTTATGTCAGATTTTACTCCCACAGAAACTGGATTCAAATGAAATATGAAAGGGGCAGAATTCCTAAAATATATTTATTTTAAAATAATGCATTCTTGAAAAGAAGGAAATTGAATTGTTCTTGTCACCACAGGTTTCAAGACTTTAGATGGATATACCTCATACTCTCACTCCAGAGACTAGAAGAGGAAGTCCTCCTCGTTCCCAACTCTTAAATACGTTCTCAGCTGAAAGTGAATAAGACCTTGGACTGAACTGCACCCAACTGTCAGATATCCATGGTCATTTTATCTGGACTGCAGATTAACTTTCCCATGGTTTATCAGCTCAAACGCAGTGCCATGTGAAGGGAGAATCACGATTTTAAGGTCAGGGAGGATTTGAGAGAAGTGTAATTGTGTTTGCACACTGCTGAACCTAAACTAACAAACTCTGGGGGGCTCAGCCTGACTCCCGGCAGAGCAGCACTAGTGTCCCATGCCAGACTCTGGAGAACATGCTCTGGCTAGTGACTTTTGCTGTTATCATTATTATTATCATCCAGAATGTCTCTGTTGCTGTAGCACAGATAATGTGGAGGATGCTAGAGCTGAACAAAGAAAATATTTTTGCTTCAAAAGTCAGTTGAGCAGACACATAGATTCTGTTTATTCGATGACTTTCATAATTCAGTGTTTTTGGCCTTTCCTCAAAACATGTTAAATGGACTTGTTAAATGTACTTTGCTTAGTACAAAAAAATATTCTTTCATTATAACTCAAATGGTCTGATTAATTGTGGGAAATTAACACTTTAACATGTTCATCATAGCTTTAGCAAGGTTCATTTTTAAAATAAACAAAATTGCAATTCAAAGGAAAAATTATTTCCATTTGTATTAATTTTATTTTCTTTATTATTATCTTTTTTCCTCACAGGCAGGTTCTGTGTTTGCAGGAATTTGTGCTTTTCTATGTCTGTCCATGTTTTGTGCCACTGACAACTTTTATTCTTTTTTGGTTTTATATTTTCATTAAAAACAAACAAAAAAAAATATCCAATGATGAGGTCTGTATTGGCACTAGGAATAATAAAAGGAAAAATAAAAGATAAACCGAAGGACTGATAAAAATTTCAGCATCAGAATTTTCTGTGCTTGCCTACAAGACTATTCTTTCTTCACCATACTCCATTTCTCTTCCACTAATGATATTTTCCTTGAGGGAATGTCTGATTATCTGACCTCTCTGACTTGTCCTCTCTCTCTCTCCTTCCCTTCAGTGGCCAGAGGATTTGAAGATGGCCATAAATACTGCAAATGTCAATGATTCCAGCTTTCCTCAGGAAACGGAAACAAAAGCAAACCTATCCAAACATTCTGAACACCCTTTAAAGTCTTGCAGAAGTAGTGGAAGGTTTAAGGTGAAGTTTCTTAACCTGTCTGGGTCAGGATACTCTTCCTTGACATAAATCAGGAGAGGAAATACTCAACCCTTGGCTAATTCGAGTAGGACTTTGATGATAATTTGCCAAGAGAGAGAGGTTAAAGTAAGTGGTACAACATGAAATAACAGAAACTAAAATTAATGGAGCTGCAAACGGGATTGCATTGTGCAGGGCCCCAACATATGGTTCAAATTCAGCGCTTCCTCTATCTGATGGCATTCTTGCAGCAAAAATGCTTCTGAGGAACCGCCACTGCACCCACCATGAAAACATGGAGAAGAAAACCTCCCTGCAGTGTCTGTTCACCATTCTTTCTCCTCCCATGGTGACTATTTGTGGTTTTATTTATTCTCTCAATTAAACACAGGTCTGAGTTTGCTCTCGTAAACAGATTTATCCATCTTATTCCTGGTATAATCCTCAAGGCAAACACTGGAAAGTCACTTTGATTGGAGAGAGCTGAGATACACTTCACAAGCTCAGTTCAGGTGCCTACACATAGACACCAAGAACCACACAAGATGTAGAGAGATATTCAGGCAGGGCTGACACATATGAGACAGTATCTACAAGGGGCACAGATCTGCCTGTAGAGGCAAATGGAGGCCAACCATACTATTGCAAACAACTCCAATGGCCAAAGTTTAGGAAACTTATCATATGCTTGCTGTTGATAGAAGAGACGGGTGTCTTAGATCCCAATGCAGTCAACTGAAACCTAGTCAGCGCAGTCAGCAGCATCTGGAGAGCTATTCATGGGACTAAAAGTGGAGATGAAGCTCAACTGCTTCAACATAGGTATTGATTTTCTTCTGAGCTATCCTCACATATTTAAGGTATTCACACAAGACTGGCAGAAATGCTTCAAAATGAATGGGAAATTAATGGCCTCTGGGCAATAGCTAAATACCAGAGAGGATACTCAAGTCAACTGGCACCTTTGTTTTGTCAACCAAATCTCCAGGTGTAAAGACAGGCACATGCTCCGCGTGGACTGAACAACAAGTAAATCAACATTAAAAGTAGTCCATCATCAAAGACCTCAGCCTCAGCTCTTCTGCATTAGCTATGATGAGGCTACAGCACACACCATGAATGAAAAGCATATGAGTTTCAATGCTCACAAGTTAACCTCTTGCCAAGTTCACTCTTCACGTCGTAGAGTAGACTGAAGTTATAATTCTCCATTAGACTATGCCAACCACTGACCAACATGTTAGCCTTGCAGAAGCTCTGAGCAAGTAGCGTGTATCACATTAACACAAATCTGGTGGGAACTGGGCCAGGTAAGAACTTCACTGAAATACCAAATTCATGCCTATGTATTAATGTGTCTCTAATCCCACTACTTCCCTTGCATATAATTATTACCATTGGCATGAACATTGGAGTTATCTCCCTTGCTCAAGCCTGCAATGAGTCTGACTTTTGTAGCTGTGCTTAATTGTTGCCAGGGATCCCTGTAGCAGCATTACCCTGTTTAATATTACATGGCATGATAAAATTAAATGATCAATATCAAATTAAGAGCACTCAGTTGTTCTTTCTTTGCTTTTGTAATTGCTGGTGTGACAGGAAAATAATTATGATGTTGAGTTCATTGCTATTCTCATTGTCCTCTGTTGGTGATTTTGTTGTTTGGCTGTGGACACGTCTGATTTAAATTGTCTATAATATTGTTGTCTTGGAAGGAAATAGAAAGGAAAGGGGAAGGGAAAGGAAGTAGGAGAAATTAAAGGCTGATGTAAGATTAACATAGTGTTTACTCTGGCTCTTGGCAAGGTCTGTTTTTAAAAGGAGACTCCCAAAGCAAAAATCATATGGAGAGGATTTGTTTAAAGTGACACTGTCTACTGAAATATCACACTTCAAGATGTTTTTTTACTTTATGTTGTTAAAAGAAACGCCCAAACCAATTATATTCTGCAAATACCATTGGAACACCTCAGATTATTACAGCTGACAGAGTAAAGAAAAAATACTTCTCTGTCTGTTTTGATTGGTTTTTATTGCGGTTGATTGCTTTCTGTCCATAAGCACCAATTCAAATGGAAAGCCTACACACTAAAAGGGCCATGTAAGAATTGCCCAGATCCTCCATAGTTTCTTACTGAAGTGAACTCACCATCAGCTGTTTTTTTTTTTTTTTTTAATTT
>VXAV01013312.1:759203-782558 GCA_013399715.1 Alectura lathami | reverse complement strand
AAACACTACTAGGATCCCTAGGGCCGTGCAAGACTTCCAACACTGACAGGCAAAGGACTATTTGTGTGGTGAACCCATGCTCCTGCCATGCTCTTCAGCTCTTAAATGGAGTCCATCTGCTATGGGCTGTCCATCAGAGAGAGAATGTAGTAAGCTGATTATGAGAAAAAGACACAGTTTTCTGTCAAAGTCCTATACAGAAAAGGTGAAAGAATTTCTCTCCCTCACCATCCAGCAACTTGCAGCTCAAATATTTTGGAGAGCAAGGAAAGAGTACCAGAATGCTCCCTCAACAAAAGAAAAAAATAATTTCATTACAAGAGTCTTTGTAGTCCAAGGATGTTAAATGTACTAGTACCTGATTTTAATAATAGTGTTTATTTAAAATTATTAATAACGTTATTAAAAACTAATTTTATTAGGGGCTTTTTAATCTATACATCTTTATCAGATGTACTTTTCATCAAAATTTTTTGTCAGGTAAAGCCAATACAGTCATTTCTTCTTTCACATTACAGGTTGGGAAGCCTGTAAGGGTCTCACACCAGGTCAGCAGGAGAAGTGGGATGCAGTCCCTCACCCCCGTGATTCCCAGATCAACACCTTGTGATCACAGAGGCAGTGTGGCTCACTATGTCATTCCTGTGGTTCTATTAAAGCTCCTTCTGTTGCTGGACGTTTTTAGGAAAAAATTGAACAAATATCACCTAGATTAGCATGGGGCATGTTTAATTCTCTGAGCATGGGGACTGGCAACATAACCTCTTGAGATCCAGACGTCCAGTCTACAATCTGATGACTGGTGTATTCTACACGGTATTCATCTTATATGTAGTAATTGTTTTAAATTGAGGCCTACAGTTCAAAGCGCTGCCAAACTGACAGCGGGCCAAGAATTACATTAAGCATTAACGTGCAGGCTCGGCGGGGTTTGCAGGGCAGCAGGGCTTGTTCTCACGGTTGGGTTATGTGCGCCGAGGTGATGTGTTCCAACCCAAACCAAGAGCAGCGTGGAGGGGCCACAGGTTTCTGGTTCTGCTTAGTAGATTTTGCTGAGCAGCAAAAACTGATGGAAATCCCAAGCCCTTAAAAACCAGAAGCTCTCAAGCAGCTATTCTTTTTGATTTGTTTCTCTGGTGATTTTGTTGTTGTTGCTGTTTACCTGCTCAGCTAGCTGGGAGAGAAAAACAACAGTTGAGTGTTTGTTTAGTGAGACTGACTGCAATAAGAAAACTCTGGACAGCCGTGGTAGTGACCCATCGCAGGCTGAAATGTCAAATGATGTCAGGCGTGGCCTGTATCTGCTGGCCAACAGTCAAACACATGTTGATTCCAGATCTAAATTGCTCCTGGGAAAAATCCTGTGGATCCCTCCCAAATGCAGTATGGATAAGACTTCACCAGATTTTGCTCCTAGCATGTGAAACAGCCCTCCACCACTATCCCAACAGCTTTTGTGTCCTAAAACTCATCCTCTAACAGTATACCTCCAGGCATGCAAAATATATTTGGGGACATTCTGTAAAAACCTGACTTAGGTGAGCTGAGGTACAGCCATCAGGGTATCTCACACACTTCCTACTGAAAAAAGACAGCAAACAGCAAGCAGTATTTCTCTCTCAGGATCACATGGAGGCCACAGGGGCTTCAGAAGACATCCAAAATGAAGTAGTGTAGACAAGAGAGCAAGCCCTAAGCAGTGTGGGCAGCAGTCAGTCTGTGATGCTTGTCCTTGGCAGCAGAGCTTGCCTTCTTTTTTTTTAACAACATAGATAATATCTTATAAAGGCTAGGAGGACAACTTACACATCTGTCTGAGATGCCAAAAAGATATAGCTTTCACCTGCTTCTCCCAAAGGGAAAGGTTGCATATAATACCTTTTTAGTGTCTGACAAGCTGCAGAGACCACTCAGATACCCTCAGGGGTTGAAAATGGCACTGAAAGTCTGTGTTTAAGAAACAAGATCCCCTGTGTGTCTGTGCTACAAGGTGGTCCAGCTGTGCAAACCCTCATTTCAATTTTTACAGCCTGCACTGTACTCCGAGCTTTTGTTTCTAGATGAGTTTGCAGTTAGCAGCAGCAAGCACAGATCCCCTGCAGTCTCAGCAGTGTCTACAGAGCAAGTCTACCCTAAAGAAGTGATAAATACCTTTAACTTCTTGTTGCTCCCATAGGCCAACAGCAGCACTGCTCTCCTTTGTGAAGACCTAAGGTATTGCCAACACACTGATCACAGTAAATAGACTGCAGCTGGGCGTCCCCACCTACCAATAGAGAGATCCTTTATTTTTCATGTAGAGTAGAAAGATTCATGTCTTTCTGCTCAAAAACTGTTCTTGTCGAAGCCAGGAGAGCAGAGAACTACCCTTTGATTTCTTTATTCTTAGCATTCCACCTTTGAGAGCTCAGAGCACTTCACTTTTCTCTCCCTGTTCCTCCAGTCCCAGTAAGAGCCTGCAACTTCCCAAACTACAGCTCCCATCCCCACCTGCCCTCACCACCATATCCTCATCACTTGTCTTACACTTTATTCCATTAAAACTCCTCTAACCTTTTATTCTTCCACTCATCTCCTACCATTTCTACCCATACCTTCCAACCTCGGCTCACCCAGATGCTCAAATTTAGAGCCTCCAGATCTTCTGCAGCTTCTCAGTTCCTCTGTCTCTCCCTGATGTCCATGCCTTCATCTCCACCCTGTACCAACCCTTGCAAAACTCCATTGCTGCTCTGCCCTTGGTCAAAGTAGACAATGATACATTTCCCCTTTACCTGTTTTTCCCAGGAATATAAATCCACCTGGTCAGGTCTAGGACAGAAAAGAACATGTCTGGGTAGGAAACGGTGACCTTAACCTAGGGGTGTGAGGTGCTATTTTTGTTATTTATTTGTTATTTAGCTGTTACCGTGTTTATTAGCTGAACTTCTAGGAGTTCTAGTCTATGCTGGAGCATCTCCATGTCTGTCTGCTGACAAACTGCACTGCTGTCACCCACCTTATCTTTGTTGGTAGCAAACTGTAGTTAACTGGGAGTTCAGAACTCACTCCAGAGCAGTGATAAAGGGTTTTTTATAAGAGAACAGCAACTAAAGAAATGAACACAAACGTTTTCTTTAACTTCTATTTTTCTCTTGATTCTCAGCATTTATGTCTTTCAAACAACCGAGTAACAAATGTTCTTTCACTTTACTTTAAGTAGTTCACAACTCAGATTCTTCTTCTTTCCTGTTTTTCTCCTTTCTCTTCTTCTCTGCGTAATTAATCAAAGAGAAAATCACTGGTTTGCATAAATATTTTTGAAGGCTATGCAACCTAGAGTCATCCTGTCTTTCAGCCCTTGCTGAGGCACTTAAGGCAGTAGTCTAGTTACGCTTGTATACTCCCACTAATCACTGGAGAGGGACAAAAACAGGCACTTCTGGGAGTTCTGCTCAGTGGAGATGAGTGGGAACTTGAAGCACCCTCTAGATGTGCTCCTAGGCCCAAATCTACCCAAGGCCTAATGAACAAGGTGCGTTTTGCTCTATGATGCTGTCCCATCACAAGACCTTTATCCTCAGCAGATCCAGAATTCTAGATGAATTTGGACCACAGGTGGCTTCACATCCCATAAATATCATTACTTTCTGGCACCTCCACTTTGTGAGACCTTGGGATTTTCAGAGTCCCTGGTTTAGCTGAGGAAAAATCTGTGGGTTACTTCTTTACACACAGATTTCCACTGTCTCCAAAGAAGACAGAAATTCAAAGAGTTTGCTTTATGGTTGCTGACCTTTCACTACCACACATGACTTTTAGCAACACTGTGAACAATGACTTACCAGGTAACGGAGCAGTATAACTCCAGACATTGTATATCTAAAACTTATGCAAACTTCAACAAGATTTTTCTTCTATTAACTATGGAAGAACAAAGCATCTACTCTTTCACATAAAAAATTCATTTCTTCCTGGAATCCCAAGTCTAAGGCATTTTTACTGTGAAAAAGATCTTCATGGTAATGATAGCAGAATATCAGATTACTGACTCTGTATAACAGTTCTCTGTTTGGCTTCTGTCTGCTTCTTAACAACATCTAGCAAAAAGCTGAATGCCTTCCAAAGACACCTTTAATTCACATGTTAAGAATGTTTATGCCTCTCAAGTGGTCAAATTAAATTGTATTAAATGAACCGTATGTGCTTGATGTAGGTTCTAAGGCCTTCTTTAAACAGTTGTGTGTTCATGAAACAATTAAAGCTGAATAAACATTGCCAAAAGAATTTCAGAGAGGATTAGCTCAAATGTTTAACTAAACTAATTTCTGCCACGGTTGGTTTCCATGGGCACTCATTTGATCTGGCAGAAATGGTCTTTCCTTAAGCATTTAACCAAAGTCTGATTGTAAGAGCTGCATTTGTTCTATCAGGGAGGTAAACAATGATTTTGCCTTCCATGATCAGCTATAACCAAACAACTCCATATCAGACCCCTCAGATAGGAGGTATCCAGCAACCAAGCCAGGAACCAGACACTAATTAGGATAGAGTGGCTGGAGTGCAGGTACTCAGGAAAGGACCAAATTAGTTACTGATGGCACAGTGTATGTCTGGCTCTTAACAAAACAGTTCTGTATGCATCGACTGTTTTTACAGACTACAACAGCCTGAGCCCAAACATTTCAGCTTTAGACTAGGAAAATTAGGCATGGCTGAAGTTAGGATTTCTCCAAGAGAACCCATTAACATTACACTAGATTCTGAGGTCAACAAGGACAAGTCTTCCATTTTGGTTGGCTGAGCTGATCCATCTCTCCACACGAACCCTCTGCTCTCCTTCAATTCGCTCCTCTCTCCGAAGTGTTCCAGTAAGCCTTTGGGATAGGAGTTAGGAATGTGGGACAATTTAAATGAAGGGGAAAAACTGGCTGTGGTGAGGTTGTCCAATCCCTTCGGTGTAAATAGCCTTCAGCCTGTATGCACTGAAAATGTAAGCCTGAAATTCAAAATTAAAGTGTAGCAAGATTGAAACATTTTGCTTAGTCTTGCCACAGGTCATAATATCTGTTGCATATGGAGGAAATTTCTAAGGTGGGCTATCAGAATTCAGTAAAAAGAAAACTGTATTCCCAGCTGTCCAGAGAGGTGTTCTGTCCCATATTTAGCTATAAGCACCAGAGGAACTCAGATAGAAACACTTATTTTGATTACCTGGTACCAAGGATGTTCATACGGAAGATCTTAAGCTCTGGTATTTGCTCAGTGCTTTCATCTACAAGATCTTTGGACACTGAACTGGTAAACCTTCTAGGAGTTCTGGGTAAAGCCCAATAACGTATTAACATTTGATCCTTTTGGCTATGCATCAAAGTATCTATTTTCTTCATGCTTTTGATCAGGGAACAGCATAAGATTGGCTAGGGCAAACTACAGGGCAACTGGGTGGACTACCACAGTCATGGGATGGCTCTGTAGCCTCTATAGCACTACGTGGGGATATTATCTCTATCTATGTAATAATAGCTATGTTTTACTAGATACTGCCAGTAGCTGTCTGGAGGGTGACCTACTACGCATAAACAATAAATATTGATCCTCCTGATCCACATCTGCCAATCCATCACTAGTCTTCATCCCTGTGATCTGATACTCCTCATTGGCACCAGCCTTACATATTACAGAAAACAACTGCTCCAACTGGTGATCTTTGCACTGTACTCAACAACATCAGGAAGTAATCATGGCTAATTGTTATGGTTGTAATTCCAAACCTGACAGCTGGCAGAGAATCAGAAGTCTCAGTCACATTTGCTGAAAGTCTCTCTAATACGTTCCACCAGACACTTTATGGCAGCACTCTCCAAAGTCCTGCCCTTCGACTACTTGCATTTCTCCAGCACTCAGGTAGTTGCTGCCAAAGCTATCCTCCTCTAGGGTAATTATTTGCACAGTGTAATTTCTTGGAAGCACAGCTGGCAAATGTTGCTCTCACTCAGGCTAGACTAGATCTATGCAGAGAAGGGCTGACAGGGTAAAGATTTTTGGAGTATCTAGAGTGAATGAATAAACACTGGTTATAAAGAAAAAGCAGGTGCCATCTGCTCCCACTCAAATAACTCCTGTTGACTTCAATGGGAGTGTGCTGATTTTCACAGCCAGTCTATTTGTTTTCTGAAAATACTTTCTTTAATATTAACAATGACTCAGAATGACAAGTCTGAGGGAGTTAGAGAACTGAAAACACTGGTGATGAAGTATGGATCCACTCTCATGAAGGTCAGCAGAACAGATCTGTTGTCATTTCAGAGCAGTTCTGATATCCTAGCAGTGGGTGCCAGAACTAAGATGGGGTAGGTAGCTTTTTCCAAATGGCTTTGGTAGTATGAGATCAATTTTTCTCATCTCACAATGCAGTCAGTACAGACAGTACAGACAAAGCACCACCAAGGAAATTACTTCAAGCAGAAACTTATGTGCCAGCGGTGTGTAGAAACAGATGTGCCTCTTATTTCCTGGGCTCACATCTTCCCTGGAAATGAGCAGCTGACTTCATCAGGAGAAACTGAGCAGCTTGTAAAGGCTCACACTGCCTCAGAAGGGGACAACCCTTGAAATAAGGAAAACACTTCTGGTGCCTCATGTGCCACCAAAGTCAGGAAAGAACAAATGTCTTGACTAATCTCTGGGTGTGTGGGCAGATAAAGGGCAACATGGTGAAACACAACCCCTGGCAGCTGCAGAAGTGTGGATCAAATCTGACTAGTGACCAAAGAGGAGTGTGAGGGAGCGCTGACTTTTTTTGCAAGGGCTGCTGTGCTTAACACTGGCACTTGGACTGGAATTTCCCTGAAGGATGTGAAAGTGCTGTTCATGTCACTAGCAAAGTTTTAGAACCATGTACACACTGCCATATATTGTTCTCTAGATGTGAAAGTTACACATCTCATAGCACAACAGGGCTATGACCTTGAGTCTAGAAGGAAAACAGAGGACTGAGTCCACCTGCGTGTTTGATATACTGCTGAAGACTCTCACACAGAGCCTTTGGCTGTTGTTGCTCTTCTACCTGCTTTGGTGTGTGCGTGCACCAGATAAACCTGGATTGCCTCTAGACTTGCCCAGCTGCAGCCAGGGCACAGCCACCTGATCAGGCTATGGTGCCTGAGTCATCAGGTCACAGCTCCCTGCAACCCAGCAAAGCTGCTGTAACCGTCTGAACAGTCAGCGCCTGAGGCATGAGTGAGGCAATTCAACAGCAGAAGAGGCTGGAGATAAGGCATAGGCACTTCATCACGTGTAGGAACCTTTGCACTAAAACCTGAGTATCAGCAGGTAAAGTACAACTCCCTTCAGGCGCTTCTGTTGAGGCTGATGCTCTAAAATCAACGGTGTGTACATGTGTACGTGTGTACGTGTACGTGAGGCTAGAAGAGGTCAAACTGGTGTAACCAACCCATCACAAAAAGAACACTTACCTGAGAATCCAGGAGTGTGCATTCACTTCAGTTAAGATGCCATCTAGGAGACCCAACTAATTGATCTAATGACCCTCTCTTACAGTCTATGACTGTTAAAAAAAGAATAAAAAGAGCATCTAGTTCTGCAGTCTGACACTCTGGCATGCAAAGCACACCTCACATGCTGGCTGGCTGGCGTAAGCAGACCTGATGGCCCTTAATGTTGTTAAACTGTAGTTTCTCCCCAGCACTGTCCAAAGCTCCTTCTGAGTTAAAAGCTGCCCACTATGAAGACAGAAAATCTCCTTTTTTCTTCTGTCTCATCACATTGCCTCATATTTCTACTGCCATTCCTTCCTTCTCAATTCAGTCCCAAGCATCAGTATAAAAAGGTGCTTGTAGTACAAGAGTACTACCAGCAGTACACACCAGCATTGCATAACAGGGCTGGGGCAAGCTGAATTTGTGATTGCTGTCACAGGCTTAGGAGCATCTGTAATGAACAACATGCCAAAAAGAAACCAAAACAACAAGAAGCTCTTGAGATTTATGACTTCTTTTTTTTTTTTTTTTTTTTTTTTTTTTTTTCCAGGAGCATGGTGAAAGAGAGGAAGAAAGGGGAAACTCTTGGTGCTCATAGTTCACCCAGCTCTATTCAGCATCTTCACATGGCTGTGAAGAGCAAAGCACAAAGTGCTCTTATGTTGGACCAACGAGGCAGGGCCTTGCCAGTGAAACTGAAAAAGACTAGAAGACTTCAAGACAAATAAGACAGCAGGAAAAAGTAATGAAGGAATTAAACTGACCCTCTTTAGAAATGGGTGAGACAGGGTAAACAGGGAGAGATCTTGTTTTGCTTTCATCCTGGAAAAAATAACATTTCTTCCTTTCCAGTTCAGCACAGTTGACTGATTTGGAAACAAATCTGTTTTCTCTGGAAAGATTTATTTGCCCAACAGACTTTTTTTTCTTTCTTTCTTTTTTTTTTTTTTTTTTTTTTTTTGGCAGAAAGCAATAGGTTGAAAGAACAAGGCTTGTCTTGTTAGCAAGTTTAAAGGGCTCAGTAATTAACTGGTACATTTGGAGGCATGGCATGCAGGATACTTGCTGCAACCTACTTTATTACAGTGCTGCAAAATGGGCAAGAGCTTTAAAGAACATTGTTTATTTCTCAGGCAGTATCAGATAGCAGGATTATTCAGTTATGAAGTTAAGCCAGAGCATTTGCTGAGGTAAGGACACTCTGGCATGACCTTTGAGAACACGCTTTCATCTGTGACATCCTTTCTCTCTCCCTCTCTTCCTTTCTCCGTTTCTTTCTGCCTTTTCTATCTTGAAAACAAAGCAACACTTATTTAGTCTGGGGACAGTATGCACTTTTTCACATTGATCCTCTGCTGCACTACATAGTAGGTGCCTTCAAAACACAATTTGACATCCTGTCGTCTGGGGGAGTTAGTCACAAGGGTCACTTGTCCCTGAAGTCATCTCCTTTTGGTGCACAATGTTTAATAATGTTATTCACAGCAAAATCTCTCTTACTCCCTTAATATTTTTCTGCCTCTTTTTTTTTTTTTCTTTTCTTTTTCAATTTGGTATGACACTGCGGGCAACTGCTGGCTTGGAGCAAAATTTTTTAAATGTTGGTGGCTCAAAATAGGACTCTAATTCCATGATGCAATTATTTAAATCCTGGCAACCTGACTTTATGAAGTCCTAACGATCTGCAACTTGCTGCAACTGTACGTTGTGCGGAGAAGTGCTCAGCACTACTGCATTACAGCTACTCGTAGCCTGCTCCTCGAATTTGGGAGCCAAAGTAGAGGCACCCCTATCTGGAAATGCAAAGCTAGGGAATCTCTTCAAGCACTAAACAGATCCTTGCAGATAGAGATGTTTAACAAACTTTGATCTTGCAAAATGATGCCTCTCATATCTCAAGTGCGACCTAAATACTGAAATCCCTCCCAATTTCTTTCCTTTTTCCTCTTTCCTCTTTCTTTTCTTTTCTTTTCTTTTCTTTTCTTTTCTTTTCTTTTCTTTTCTTTTCTTTTCTTTTCTTTTCTTTTCTTTTCTTTTCTTTTCTTTTCTTTTCTTTTCTTTTCTTTTCTTTTCTTTTCTTTCCTCTTTCCTTTCTTTTTTCTTTTCTTTTCTTTTCTTTTCTTTTCTTTTCTTTTCTTTTCTTTTCTTTTCTTTTCTTTTCTTTTCTTTTCTTTTCTTTTCTCAGCAAATACCATTTATCTTTGGATTCTGACCTGATTTCATTGGATTTAACATCTTCTTATTGGGAAAAGAAACATCACAAGCTTCTAGGGTTTATATTTAGTACGGTTGCACAGCATGTGGAACCAGATGAGATTTGTCCAGAAATCTCTATCCTCCTTCCCATCCAAAGGCCAGGTCATCAATTTTCAGTTTAATCCGGAGTGCAAGGTCTTAGGAAGAAAACAGTGATTTTGTTGAATCATTGCTTCTTCCTGATCTCCTTGCTGCCCTGGAAAAAGACAGAGACATCTGCATCCATTAGGTTTCTCTAACAGCATCTTCTTACAGCTGCACTGGTGCTAACAACTTGAGCTCATGGTGCTGCCTTTCTCCAGCTCCTCGTATGAGACCAGAGTGGCATAATTGTCCCGTCTGCTACCACTGGCACAGAAGACCCAGCCTTGCAATTCAGCATAGCAAGGGATGAACACCCAGCTGCACATTGGTATGATTTCTTTCATGCTCTCCTCCATAGGGAGAACAGAAATGCAGAGGGAAAGGACTTATTGAAAAGATCAAATCAGATAGTGAGGAATGAGTTAATGGGCACACTTCTCAAAAGAAATAATTCTCCTGACATCTCAAGGGATGGGTGAAGGGCATATTGCCTTGTCAGTTAAACACAGACGTTAGTTTTGAGCCCATACTAATTAGCCAGCTTAGAAAAACATGCAGCTCAGCAGTTCTAAAAGCAGACAACAGCCTCTGCCACTCCTCTGCAGATATATTCGTCCACATCCTCTCAAAGTGACATGCTGGTACAGAGGCGGCTTGGTTGGTAGTTAAGAGAACCTTGGATTAAGTGAGTCTTCATCCGGTATTTTTCTCACTTACTACATCCAGGTCAGCCCAGGACAAACCACCATGAAGAAAGAGTGGGAAGCTTGCTGTGTGCTGAGATCCCGCTTGCACAGCAGAGCACATCACACCCGTGCCAAAATCCAAGTCACTTCCCTTTGACTGTGCTGCTTGCACCTGCATAAGCAAAAGTCGTTGTCCCTCATCTCTGCAGAGCTTAACTGGAGCAGAAGGGAGGAGAGTAAAGCTTGATTTTGTCCTGTACTGAAAAAGGCATGTGGGAAGTGACAGCAGTAGTACACCACAGGCAGAACAGATGAGATAGATTCTCAACTTTACACGAATTTTAAAAAGATTCAGTTTCCCTCTTGGTCCTTCACTTCCCACACTGTGATTCAGTGCTGCAAAGCCATCGCTGTACTGAAGGGGCTCTGGAAGGCTTAAATCACTTGTACTGCTGAGGTGCTCAGGCACAGCAGTGATAGCTGCCCAGGCAGGCTCTGCAGATATATCATTTCCACTTGACAGAAGTACCTCAGTCACTGTGTTTAGCCACCCCTAATTTTCCAGCAGATAGTAGAACTGCCTGGACAGAGCTGCATAAATCTGTGGTTCCAGACTTACTGTCTGCTGCAGTGGTGTAATCTCCATCACATCTCACAGAGCGAAGCACAGGCACCCATCTGCCAGGACTCCAGAGACTCTCAGCTGATGAATGTCTGTGGACCTCCTGCAGAGCCCTCAGCCCCAGGATGGCTCAGCAGAAACACCTTGAGCCTTAGCCACTCAGACCCAGAAACTGAAATGGCCTTTCTTGCATTGCCATCTTGCTGCCCCACAGGACCCATCCATCACATTTTTTCTTCTTTTTTCCTTCTTAGCACCCCAAACACATGGGTTTTGTGGTTTGGGTTCAGGAATCTCTCACAAATGTACATTGACCCCAATGCCAGGAGATGAGATTGTGCTGCTGCTGCGTGTCAGTGGAAGCCCTATTACAGAACAGAGAAGGATGGTCTTGTCATGCGTTTCTCTTGGTCTGTTCCTGTGTTTGGGGCACTTCCAGCATCCCCTGGTCAATTCATCATCTGCTCAGCTTCCAACAAGCAGGATCAAGCTCTGTATTCTGAAGGTTATTCGCTAGCACTCCCTATCTCCTCCTGCTTGGAAACATCCGTGTGCCTGGGGCAAGGGTGCATTTGCACCGCCAGTGGAACATGGTCTGGACCATTCTCCAGTCTGGAGTTGCTAACCATCTGCATGGCTGGCACACATGCACACATCAGGGTGCCCACTGCCACCTTGGCTCAGTGAATTTAGGCTTGACTTTCTAAATCCTAACATAGTGCAGAATTATCCATAGGGCCCACTGCAGCTCTCACAGGGAAGCCAGGCTACTCCAGCCATCAGACCTTCCTCCCACAAGTGCAAGGCGCAGGCTTCCTCAGCACAGCTCCCCAGAGGGAAAGCTGAGCTCTCCAGCACCGCAGACTCCCCTGACATGCCCCTGGTTCTACCTGGATCTTGCAGAGAAGGAGCCTGCGGCTACCCCTTGCTTTCTTTTACCAGTCTGTTTAAACCAGTCTATACTCCAAAAGTATGTAAAGCAGAACCATCTGACTTATTGTCCTCAGTGAGCGTAATTCATAACTCTATGTCAGAGATTTACAATCCCCTGTCGTGTATAAAAAGTTTCCTGCCACGGTTTTACATCCACTCCATGCTCTGCTCTGGATGGAAACACTTGGTGAAATCTCTTTAGAGATAAACAAGCCCTCTGCTGAAAGTTAAATGATGACATTATTTTCTGCATGTTTATAGACATCATCCTGCCTCTCTCCCATGCCTGGATCCAAGACAGCCTGAAGCTTTGTTTTCCATTTCCAAAAGCTCTGGAGGACAGAATGAAAATGAGCGTGCAGGAGGGGCATAGCAAGGCGAGCCAGCGCTGGTTTCACACACAAACGTGCCTGCTCTGGACAGCCAAGAGGCAGATGCTGAACACCCCAGCTGTTTCCTTGGCCAGAAGAGTGTTTAGTCTAGGATCCAGACCCGGGCTGCAGAGGGACTGGGAAAGGGGGATGCCAGAGCATTGCAAGAGGCATAGGGAGCAGCCAAGGGGAAGGAAACCCTCACCATAAAAAGCCTCTTGAGCATGGCTGTGCTCCTAGGAGCTGCTCTGTTAGTAGGGCAGTGGAGGACACCACCTATGGGGTCCTCCAGAGACAGCATCATTTCAAGGGATGCTGGGAAATGGGAGATTGATAATTCTGTGACCAAACCACCAAGCCAAAAGGAACATGGGCAGCTTGATGTTCCAAGAGCAGATGTTTTCACTGCTAGGTATCAATAACAGCAGTAGCTGGTAAAAGGTTCTTACTTGGTACAGGATGAGAAACAGACACCTGGTCTCTTTTTAAGAAAGGTAAACTACTGAGCATAATCTGCTGGTATAAACTGATGGGAATATTTTTGTTATCTCTCAAGTAAACGTAAGTTTAAATAAAATAAATGCCATAGATATATGAAAGAGAAGCCAGTGAGAAAAGTTGAAAAACAGTAAATCATTGTGATGAGGGGGAGTGTGACACCCTTTCTGGAAGGCGAATGGGAATGAGAGCGGGAATGGGACTGGAACTGGGACTGGGACTGGGGAAGGGCAAGGGAAAGAGAAGGGGAAATAGAAAGGAGAAAGGAAATTGAAAAAGAAACAGGAAGGAAAAGGGAAAAAGGAAGGGAAGGGGCAAAGATGGGTCTATAGAGAAAATAATTTGGCTTTGTGGTTGTCCATGTTGAAGCTATGTGGCAAATTTTCATTCTGGTAAAATGTCTGCTTGTCTGTCGTGGGAACACAGCTGTTTATTTAGGGGAACTCTGTGGCTTACAGTGTTTTCTTTCAGAGATCTGAAACAAGCTTGGACTTTGCTGTGTTGGATGCCACAGGGAAGAAGAAGTCCTTTAAAGCTGAAAAGCCTAATAGTCTAAACAGCTGTAATTCAATAAAGTGTATCAACCTTGGTTCACAGATGGAGACTTCAGGCAGAGGAAGATGTTAAGTGACATGTCAGAGTCATAGGCAATGGGAATGGCAGACCAGGGGTCCAAGGAAACAGCTAGGTTCCTACTGCAGCAGTATATTCCTTCTGGACACAAATGTATGTAAATATTTAAAAACTGGAATAACTTGAACTCCAAGAATAAAAAAGTCTTAATAAACACTGGCTTGAGTTTTCTGGAGCAAAGAGTTTCTGCTATTGCTTCTGTATTGCTGCAGAGATTAGCAGGCGATTTATTGCCTTTTACATTCATACTCTGGCTTTGATGTCCTGATTCGTAACGTCAGACCTGGGCAGCTTCATTGCTCCAAGTCAGGCAGCAGGAAAGCAGCACAGTAACAGGCATAGCAGTTAGAGCGGTTACATGTACTTTAGTAATCGTCTGGGAAATGCTAAGGGCCGCTCCAGCCAATTAGAAGTATTAGCCTAAGCCTCAATTTAAGCAATACAGAAGGTTTGTAAGCTGTCCAGGCTTCTGGTTTGGGGGTTTGGGTTTCCCCCCCATCCCGTGTATTAACAGCTTGCTAGGAACTAGACAGCCACAAATTCACAGAAATGTTTTTCATCCTCTTCCAGTGAACAGAGTGTTTGGCAAATGTCAGGAGCAAATCCAGAGCTGACTTCCAGCTCCTGAATGGCTAAGCCCCCGTATACACCCCTGCTCAGCGGGGCAGACCATCCCCACCTCAAGCCAAGTTGAAACACGTGTGCCAGAGCTACTCTGAGGAGCACCAGGTGAGAAGTGGCACCATCAGAAAGGTGCTTGGAGAAGGGATGTTTCCCAACCTTCTGTGTAAAACCAAGGGAGTGGACGCAATCCTTCCTCCCCTGTGGTGCTGTTTAAGAAGCAGAAGAGCTGGGGCTGGTTTAGCTTCTCTTTCTGCAAGCCCCACTGTTCCCGGGCTGCAGGCATTGCCAGCAGCCAAGCAGTGGCACTTCCCATGCTGTGGGAGAAGGGAGAGCCAAAATGAGCATGAGATGTGGCCAAGGAGACAGGACTTCTCAAGTTTACAGAGCTGGCCAGAGCACTTGATATTCAGAGGGCATCGAGTCTTTCCTGTCACCCCCATGGAGGGGTGGTGGTCACCCATGAGTGACAAGGGAAGTCTTGTCTCTGGCCATGTTCAGGATTATGGTCCATGTGGATCCTGAGCAGTGACATCAGCTCTCACTAAGGTGCTGCTTTAATGCCTAATATTACAAAAGGACAAAAACTATTCTACAGATAAATTGCAAACCTATTTTGGCCTTTTAGAAAGTGCAGAAGAAGTTCAAGCACAGACTCCACCTGCAGAACTAATTTAACAGCGTATCTGCATGATGTTTTGTGGAAACCTGGTGGTCTGTGTTGCCCAGCACTCATAGGAGTGCATTTTTGACCTCCTTAGGAGCACAGCTACCTCATTTCTGGGTAATTAGGTAGTCGGAAGCACCAGCTGGGCCTAAACAAACATTCCATACTCTAACAAGGAAAGTTATTGTCTAGCTTTTCAGGACACAGTTTTCTGTAGTATGCAATGACTCTAATGTCTATTAATTATTTCTAAATGGTTTAAGCATTATCTGCCTTTGGGTAAATTCTTTCTCTATAGTGTAATCTAACCTGTGGGAGGGAATAAAAACAATTGTGTTTTGCCATTTCACCTCCCCAAACATAACAGATTTTTCTTTTAATCATTATCACCTTCGCCATCACACACCAAATGCTTAAGGACTTGGAAAAGGTTAGCAGGATGGTTTCCTGGACTCCATCCCGTGTGCCACTGACTCACTAGTTTTAAAGTGTATGAGTGTGTGTGAGCCTTTTGGGTCTCATCTCTCCCTCCAGGAGTAGCAAGAAGGAAACATGCCTGTTTGCTTTTTGCCTTTACAAAAAAAAAAAAAAAAAAGAGTAGTATTGTTGGTATTCTCAAAGTTGTGGTCAAGAGGTAAAGAGTTAGGTGACATTGTGCTTTGTGAAGCTACCAGAAAATTCTCATGAATAGAGAACCTGGAAGCCCCAGACACATCTACTCATGTAGAACAACCAGTTTTGTTTTAAAGAAGAAAAATACCTCCAGCTATGTTGTGTGACTGTAGGATTTACTCATACCTCCTTTGCTACATTTTTCTATAGTCAAACCCAGACCCTGAACTTTATACTCGTGTTCCTCCATTAGCTGAATTGCTGATCTTCACTGCTGAAAGAGAGTGTTAGAATTATCATTAAATATAAAATAATTTGAGAATGTTGTTGTTTTCTACTATTACACCTTCCTTGCTACCACAGACCCAAAGGAGACACCATTTACTTTGGCACGATGGGAAGGTGGGAGAAGACAATATGTGGAAGACCAAAGAAAATATACAACCCACAAACTGTCTTCAGAACAAGAAGACAAACTCTTCTCCTGGTTACACAAATGAAAACAAACTGAGTTTGATTTCTTAGTATCCAGCAGCTTTGTGTCCCTCAGGTATAGTGGAGGCAGACTGAATTAGCGTAGCAAATGTTACATAGCTGATTGCAGAAGAGAGATTTCCTGTTTACTGCTGTTGGTGTTTATTAAAACTCGCTGAGGACAGAAGATAGTTAATGCTGTGGAGGTTAGCATTTCAAAAATCAGGATAGTATCTTTCATTCTCTTTAAACCAAAAGAGTTTACACATTTTCATGGCAGTTTTCTCTTGAAATAGTTCAGCCACAAGGGTTCCCTTTTTACCATAAAGTATCAAGCACTTCTGTCAGCACCCAATAAATTCCAATTAATAATTGGTCCTCAAAGAGCTACATACTGCTTCCAAGATACCTCAACATGTGAGCAGGAGAATGGTCTCCCCACAAAGAATGGAGCATGTTCTTTGCTTAATGGGACACATATGAATGAAGCTGTTTTCTCCTATGAAAGACAGGATTTATGGCTTAATGTGTGCACCCAGCAGTCAGGTTTGTCCAAAAATAAGTTAATAAATAAATAAATAAATGCTCCTGTGCAGTATTTACAGTTTATGGCAAGACTAGGAGTCAAGCAGAATACAAACAGGCTTAATCTTTTCCCTCTTTCACACAGTATCATTTGAGCAAGGAGGACTACAAGAGCCTGAGTCAACTCTGACTCATCTGCTGGGTCCTGAGAAGGGATTCACCGCCACCAGCAATTCATGTGCATTGTGCAGACATACACTCCTGCTTGGAAAGGGCGGCCTGTTGGGGGGTTGCCAGGTTGTTCAAGGAATGATGCATTGATTCACCACCTCACCCTGCTTGCTTGGCTCAGCCAGCTCCCCAGCTAGTCCTCCCTTTTCCTTCCACCTTTCCTACTACTTCACTTCAGTAGTGAGGCTACTTCACGTCCATTCTCAGAGGACTTTCTACTGCAAATCCTGGCAGGACTGATGGGATCATGCATCATTGCAATATGGCTTGAATGTGCCCAGATCCACAAGTTTTGCCTCAGTTGTGTCTGACTCTTCACACACCAGGATCAAATCCCATTCCTACTTATGTAACTTCAGACCTCCATGCAAGAGACCTCATGTGAAGGACTGTGTCCGTGGAGTCTTTACATCTCACAGACTTGAGTGTTTGTGTGAGATATTTTATGTGGGTGAGCTTGATTTGACCTGTCCAAGAATATGTATACTCCAACACATAAGGACAAAGCACTGGTCTAGTCTAGTGCATACCTCTCCCTTCCATTCTCAAGGCTTTCATCCCCCTTGGGGCAATGGGTTCCTCTTGAAGGTATGGTTACTGCAGCAAGAAAACACACATGGCATTTCCATGTCACCTTCTGAGCCCTGGTAGGCAGTGACATGGCTTGGTGCAGATCATGCAGGCTGGGCCACGCAAGCCTCCATGGCACCGCAGTGACAGCTATGGCATGTGGCAGTCTGAATCCCATGTACAGTCAGGCACTGACATCATGTGAGGGACGTAATGCATCATTCCCTGCACATGAGCACCAGAGCCTTGCATCTAGACAAGACACTCCTCTAGAGCACTGTCAGCATTTCACCCTTTATCTTACAGAAATAGCCATCTCCTCTTTGACATTGCTATCAATGACCTGGATAGTGGGATTGAGTGTGCCCTCAGCAGGCTTGCTGACAACACTGAGCTGAGTGGTGCAATTGATACAATAGAAGGAAGGGGTGCCATCCAAATGGACCGTGGACAGGCTTGAAAAGTGGGCCCACATGAACATAATGAGATTCAGCAAGGCCAAGTGCAATGTGTTGCACTTGGTTGGGGGTAATCCCAGACATGTGCACAGACTGGCAGAAGAATTCCTTGAGAGCAACCCTGTGGAGAAGGACTTGGGGGTCCTGGTGGGTGAGAGGCTTGACATGAGCCAGCAGTGTGCGCTTGCAGCCTGGAAGGCCAATAGTATCATGGGCTGCATCAACAGAGGGATGGCAGCAGGGCGAAGGAGGGGATTGTCCTCTTCTGCTCTGCCCTCGTGAGACCCCACCTGCAGCACTGCATCCAGGCCTGGGGCCCCCAGCACAAGAAAGTTGTGGAGCTGCTGGAGCGGGTCCAAACAAGGCCACAAAGATGCTCAGAGGGCTGGAGCACCTCTCCTATGAAGAAAGTCTGGGGGAGATGGGCTTGTTCAGCTTGGAGATGAGAAGGCTCAGGGGAGACCTCATTGTGGCCTTCTAGTACTTAAAGGGATCTTATAAACAGGAGAGAGACAGACATTTTACAAGGTCTGACAGAGACAGGACAAGGGGGAATGGTTTTAAACTATGAGAGGGGAGATTTAGGTTAGATGTTAGGAGGAAATTTTTCACTCAGGGGGTGCTGATGTGCTGGCACAGCCTGTCCAGAGAAGTTGTGGCTGCCCAATTTCTGCAGGTGCTCAAGGCCAGGCTGGATGGGCCCAGGGCAGCCTGATCCAGTGGGTGGCAGCCAGCCCATGGCAGGGGGTTGGAAAAGGATAGTCTCTAAGGTCCCTTCCAGCCCAAGCCATTCTACGATTCTATGATCCCAACCTAGGCCCTACAAAATGAGGAAGTTGCACAACTAAGTGCGTAACTAGAAAATAAAATGTAATACAGTAATCGTCTATCAGGGCTACAAGGGTGCCAGAGCAAGCACAGACGCTGCTGAAGCATGTTTGCTGGGTCAGTATCCTTGCATGTTTCTCAGCTCATGTTTCCAGGTGTGGCCTCTGGCCAAATCCCATCTGAGTGCAAGGATGTGACTCAGAAAAGGTGTTTCCAAGAAGGAAGCTGAGCATACACTGGAAAGGAGTTAGGGCATGTTCAAAAAGGCACCCTGGTCTTGGAGACTGCAGGGAACCAGAAGTGTGAGATGTCTCATCTGCGCTTGCCACGTGGAGTAGATAGATCTAACAGGTCTTGGAGGTTCCTGAGGAAAATGGGAATGGGGAAGATTTCTTATCTTCATGCCACCAGGTTCCTAGTTTCACAGAAAACATAGTCATTAAATCTTTGTCCGAATAACTTTGCACAGACATATGGAGGGTTTCTAAGACCTCTGATGAGAGTAATATGTGGGACCAGAGTAAAGCTGTTTGCATCTATATGTTTGTAACCTAAGTTCATTGGGATAAATTTGAGATAGTGTTGTCCCCACTACCAATTCAGCTATGGCAGTATGGTGTTTGGGGTTGTCTGCAGAAGCCATTTGAGAAGAACATGTTTTTAAGGCTCTGCTTTGGTCAGAGGGGATATAAGGGTCGACAAAGCATTTGAACCTATCTAGGAATTCACGTGAGGCTGAGGAAAGAGGAAAAGGATCAGAAAAGCTGTTGCTTGCAGTGATTCCCACACTGGGAATGGGAAGCTGCTTGCAAACAAACAGGCTGTGGGTCAGCACTAACCTCATCTTCCAGCCATGTCCCCAGGGAAGTATTCTGCCTTAGTGTTGTAGCTTTTACTAGCAGCATCCCACCTCTTGTGCGTGCTTTAAATCTGTATTTCCCAGGTCAAACCAGATAGTTCTACCTATCAGCCTGTTCAAAAGACAGCTCCTTGTCATATAGTAATGGGATACAATTCAAAACTAAGCAAAGAATATCTAGAAATCTCACTCTTCTCCAAATTAGAGAAATACCTATCAGATCTCTATTTTCAAGTGTTTATTGAAGCAACTGGTAGGAGAAACAAACACACCTGAATGCTTTTGATGCTTTCACCATCTCTGTAACCACTCTTGCACTCCAATCATTATTAACCTCAGCAGGAGTTTGCTCTGTCATCTCTACAGAATTAAGCAACTTTATTAGAAAACAGAGGGCCATGACCTAAACTGCAACCTTCCCCAGGGCTACAGAACTACACCACCAAACACTAACCTTCTCCCTTTGTCCCTGTCTTGCTCTGGGACATGCTAGGATTCCTGCTCTGTAAGTCAGCTCTTTTTGATACTTATCTACAGACACGCAGAGCTCATGGGAAATAGGTCATGGACCACCATTTAGTCCATTGCTCTGCTGCTTCGCTGTGATGTCAGTGTGACATATTTCTCCAGTCTGCTCTTATAAACAGCAGCATCTTGTCTCTGCCATCTAACCAAGGCGTTCAAGAATCACACTCTCTTTCTCTTCACAAATCTAACAGCTAACCTTTGCTGCAATTTTAGTATGTCTTCTCGTCCTACCTTCAGTGGCCATAGAGGGCAATTTATTCACCTGTTTCGGCAAAAATCATTAACCTCATGACAGTCACAAGACCGTTCTAGTGTCTGGTTTCAGTTTTCCCTGTATCTTCCACTCCATACAAGGGAATGACTTGACCTCCCAGGCTTTAGAGAGGTGAATTTATTATTTTTTTGTGGTATCTAGCACCTACTCACAATAAGGAACCAGTGAAACATGAGTGAGAGGAGGTCCTGCTGGCAATGCCAGCTGTGCACCATGGACTGAGAAAACCCCAACTGGGGTGAGGCCACCACAGCTTCAGTGCTTGGCAGAGCAGGTGTGTTCTGAGCTGTGTTAAGAATCAGGATGTTTGTCAAACCTCAACTGGAGGAATGTTCTGCATATGGGAGTGGCAAGAAAGAAGTCACAAAGTTCAGGCATGAATCAAAAATGGACTGAAAGGCAGAGGGAAATTAATCAGTTGAAGATGGAGCTGTGTTGAAGTTCACTGCCCTGGAGAAGAGTGAAACCAGGGCACACCAAGACACAGAGGCGAGGTCCATGTCACCTAACTCTGTATGTCCAATACACGTACTTAGATCTGAGCTAATTACTGTTGGATCCATGGTCAGTTAATGCACAGGAATACATGATACATTTCAGAGGTATTTTATATAATATGTGCCACTTTTTGTTGCTCTTATTTTTCCTACTGATGCTGGAGACCTAGGATGCCCAGATGCAGATGTCTGTATTACTTTGGAGGAATCTAACCTGGAATATTTGCATCAGAAAACTTTGATGTTACTCTTAAAATGAACTTCTCTGAGCCTTCCTTTTTCTTTATGAGAGAGCAGGATGTTTTTTCTGCACCTTTCCTCATTCCAAGCTCATCAGGTGTCTGCATTGCATGGGACAAACCTTCTGATGGAAGTCTGAAAACATCCATCAAAAACTAAAAACTGGCCTGTGTTATCCATGAGCACACATCCAAACACAGGTGGTGAGGAGGGGTCAAGCATGCTGCAGCCCTGTGTCACATCCATCCCAGGAAGGCCGAGTCGTCCCCCAAAGGTCCTTCCCCACTATCTCCCAGGTAAACCTTATGGTGACCATAAGGTGAGCCATGGCTGTCTTACAAGCTGCATGCAGTGATCTCAGTATCCCCATAGCACTGGAATAATCCAGACTGTCAGCATGCTATCAACCTTCTTTGGAAAGAGTTACAACACACATAGATAACGGAGTGGAGAAGGGGGCAGCAGGAAGAGGGAAGGGGTCTGCCTCAAGAGATCCTTCACAGATGTCTTTTGAGAGAGCTTAGGCTGCCTTTCTTATCTCCATCACACAGCAGAAGGGTTGCTGACAAGCAGCACTTTTCCCAGTGCTTTGCCCAGGCCCGTGTTTACTGCTCATCCTCTGGGACTCCTACCATCTCTCCTGGGAGGCTTAGTCAGCAGTCTAGCAAACTCTGCTGCTGCTGGGGAATAAATCTGAAAATTTTCCTTTGCTCTGTGCTATTACTCCAAGTTTCTCATCCTGTCCCATTCTCAGCATCTTTCTCCTGACCTGGTATTTTCTCTCTACTAACTCCTCAGCTGGCATTGTCACAGTCCTTGCAAGTGCTGGACACTGTTTTAAAAACACATCCTCAAGGACCTCAGAGGTGTTTACTCCTTTCTGCTAAAAAGCAGACTTGTGGAGAATGACGTATCACTTGCAAGGTTCAGAGGCAGGGCATTTCCCACATTATAGAAGAGTGGACTGCAGCCACAGAAGTTGGAACGTCACTTTAAAATGTTGCTATTTGAGAGGGAGGATTGCTCGTTACTGTTAGAAGTTCAAAAACACAAGGTTATTCAAAAAGCCAAAAATAAAATCCCCTGGCAATTTGTATATGTTTCAAAATGCTGATGGTATTATAAACTCTTTTTAGATACAAGAATCTCTGTGCCAAACTAAGATTCACCAGTAAAAACAGACAGATAATGGAATAAACACACAAAAAAAGAGGAATTGTTGCAATAGTGTACTTTTCCAGGAAAATTAACCATAACAGCAGCGCTGGTGAATCATTGGAGTTTTCTGAACCATAGCGGCTCCTGCTTATAAACGTGGTTTTGAAATCTTACAATGTTATTATTTCCACAGTAGCATTGGCAGTAGCTATGTAAAGGTTTTCTGGCTTAGGAAGGAATTTCTCATAAACACACAGATTTTGCAGTGCTTTCTAGAGAATTACATTAAATCAATGGCAATTATCTTCTTTAATTATATACAAATCTTTAAAAATCTTCTTCCAGCTCCATCATGTGCAAATACATGTAAGTGATGAGTCTGTTCTGAAGAAAAACACAGTACTCCTGTGAGGAGGGGACAGACTCATAACTCAGATTGGTGCATGTGAAAAGGGAAAACCCTTTTGTTAATGCATTGCCTTTCAGTATCGACCAGTAAAGATCACGCAGAAAAGATTTTGTTCTAAAGGAGGTATTCAGCCTTTCCCCCAGAATCTCACTAAACCCTCATTTAGGTGGACTTTATNCACACGGAAAGTTGTTAAGCCGTGGTCATCAGAGCAGAAGGTCTGATGCTCATTTGGGGAATGAGCATGAGGTTCATCACTGCATTTGAGTTGTGTTCACTAATTACGCTGTCTGAATATGGCATCTAACTGCAATGCAAATCCAGGCTGGGCTGGCTGTTACCATTACAGAGCAGTAGCTTTCACAGAATAAGCTGTGGTGCTGTGAGAGCCCCCAGCTCAGTTTTCACCTACATGCCCCTCTGCAGCTGGTGGTAGGCAGCATTCCTGCAGACAATCACAGCAGAAAAGACTGGATAAAAGTGAAGGATTAACTGTTCTCACCCAGCCTTTGACATGTTCCCTCTGGATCACAGCTTTTGGCACATCTGTTCTTCTGTGAGCAGTGGTGAAAGTACTCATCTAATGCGATATCCATTGAGAACTGCGCCTGTGATCACACACACTTATACACACTCACCGATTCAGGGTAATTTGTCCTGTAAACTGCAGCACGTTTCCAGTGGGTTCTCAGGAGCCACTTGCTCTTAGTATGCAGTCACTACACGGGAAATCTTTGCCGTTAGCGACTGGATGAAGCATTACATCATCAGTATTTTATAGATCACACTCTGTTTACCCACAAGAACTCAATCTTTAATTTTTAATTTTTTTTTTTTCAT
>VXAV01013312.1:730477-758272 GCA_013399715.1 Alectura lathami | reverse complement strand
GTACTGACTAAATGTGTTGCATGCCAGCCACAGGAATCAGATAACTGACAAAACTATCTGGTATTTCAAGGAAGCTAGACAAGATCCTGGAGGTATAATTGCCCTTCCAGAGACCCTGACTATATGAAAGCTCTGCTCTGTGCATGGTAAACATGGAAGAGTCATAGCCAGAGTCATCCAAGCACAAGGTCCACATACAGTGTCCACTCATGAACCCAACTCAGAGAAGAGGAGAGGGAATGTGTAGCTGCACCCAGCTATGTAGATGTGCACAAAGTGGATGTGTTGCCAGCATAGAGGAGCATGGATGAGGGATCATTGTCTCTCTGAGTTGACTGCAGAGGGGCCTACTGGACTGGTTTAAATTATACAGTGACTGTTTGAGAGCTAAAGCTGCATAAATTGCATCCTACTCATGAATGCCTACATGGATAAGGGAAATATGGAAATGGACTCTTTAACATAGGTGATAACGAGATAATAAGATCCAGTGGCTGAAAGCAGAAGCCAAGCAAATTCAGACTAGAAGTGAGGAAGATTTTTCAACCGCTGAGATAATTAACCATTGGAAATATTTATCCAGGGTTGTGGTTGATTCTTCCATCACTGACAGTTTCCAAAACCAGATTGGATTGCTTTTTGGAAAGAGATATTCTATGCTTCAAGCAAGAGTGGAAGCAGAAAGTTCTCTTGCAGATGCTCATTATAGTTTTGGCTAGAAGTTACTGCAAGATAGGTGGGACAGGCCTGGAGGCTCAAATTAAAAAAGTATTTGCGTTACAGAAATATTCTTACTTTGCATATGCTATTGGCATTGCTAAGATGCAATGCTTGGAGTCAGCTCGTTTGTATACCTCAGCATATAGGTCCAGCCAAAACTCTCTTAGGGCGATTTCCTTCAGAGCTTGTGTCAGAACATTGCTGAAATATGATATTATCTTGAGCTTCAGTTTCTAATGGCAGCTTAAATGGTCCCGAACGCCAGCTTAGTTTCTCTTTAATTGTATAATGATGATCTCCTTATGAACATGCCTTGTAATCATTTTCTTGCACAACAGAGGAACATAATGACGTCTGATGGCCCTGACTGAGTGTCTTCTTTGTGTTCCCACATTGCAGCAGGAATCTAGGGGGACCTGTACATGGCAGCGTACTCAGAACAGTTCTATTCCTTCCACACATCCTTAGTTTAGTGTTTTCTTGTAGCTCATTAACAATATCAAAGAATTCTTAAGAACAAAGTCAGCAAAATGTAATATCTAACCCCCTGCTGTTTTTAAACCCCATAATTTCCAGATGTGTGCTGAAAGGCATTGCAAAGAAAAAGGCAAATGTCTATGTGAGGGTTGTTTTAGCTGGCACTTGTAAGGGAGGAGGAGAATTAAAAACCTTAGAGCATGAGTGAAACAATCCACAGACAAAGGCTCAAATCTTCTTTCTAGTTACTTATTGAAAGGTAGTTCCTCACATTTGCAGTTAATCATATAGCTAAGTCAGTAACTGCTGTTACTGATAGGCATTAGCTCATAATGAGGCTTTCACTGTGTTAGCTAACATTCAACTCACTCCAGGATACGCATCCCAACTCAAGATTTAATATGACACCAGAGTTAACAATGCAAAATAATATTAGTAGAGTTATTATAGCTGTGATGATCTGAAAACACAGACAAGCAACGTTTATAGAAAGAGGTCACATATTTGTTAAACCAGTTTCCTTTTTGAGAGATTTCTTTGTCTCAGAATTCTTCCTTTTGGTCTGAAAATGAAGGAGGTTTAATTACCTTTAGGGTACTCAGCTTGGGCACTATAAGAGCTGAATTGGGCTCATACTTTATTGAACACATCATCTACATACACAAGAAAAAGAGAGTCACATTTATGCATTTTCCCCTAGTGCCACAGTTTTGGAAGTATCAGCCAACAAACCTCCATACTGTGAAACAGGAACTGGTGAGCCTATTCTGCTACTAGTAAAGCAAAGATTGCCTGAATGGTCAGTAAGAGCTCAGAGACCATTTAGCTGGGAGCTACAGATTACCTTATACTTTATTAAGCAGAAAGCTGCTGTTCCAAGAAGTGTCAGAAAAATCCCCTATTTTTAAAGTAAATAAACCAAAACAGCTATATCAATAAATGGAGTTAATCATTAAAGCCAAGTAACATCAGACAGCTTAAAGAATGACAGATACCCCAGGAAGAGAGGCTTTGCCTTGCTTGAGAGGACACAGGCTATAAGCAGCGGGGCATCCAAGAGTGGTTTTATGCTAGGCTTCACTCAGTCTACAAGATATCTGGGCTTCTTCACTCGCTCTGTGTAATAGCAGAGCCATCTGAGCATTTCCAGTATCACAGCTAAGATCTAGCTCCTGAAAGCAGCTGAACATGTGGGTCACTTTATGCTGCAAGATTCATTGATCTGGATCAGCAGAATGAGTGGACACGTCCAATTCATCCTGTCAGAAACAATGCCATGTCTAATCAGCATAGAGAGGTTATGGGCTATCGCTGAATGTAGAAAATTTAGATGACTTCCCACTTTTTCCCATGTGTTTGTATTCCTATGTCACAATACATTTAGTCAGATCTTAGTTCACTTAGGGGAATTATTCCACAGACAACATTTCTCTTCTCCTGCTGGGAACGATGCCTGAGAACAAAGGAATCGGAAATACTGAAACCACAGGCACACAGAGATTAGTCAAGGATTGGTGCCACAGTCAGGACAAGTGTTTAGTCATCCTAACACAGCCCACAGAGCCCTTGACCAATGAGTTCCAGCCTCGTTTGTTGTCCTTACTAAGGAGTACAAAAATATATGAGAAATTCAAGTTCTGTGGTAGACGTCTGAGTCAAGCACTTGCCACATGGCTGTCACACCCACTGGTGTTTGGTTTACTCAAACTTAATAACTCTTGAGTACATTACGTGGATTATGGAAATGCTGTAATTTTAGACAGGTTGGCAAGGCAGCATACTGCTGTACAGTAGTGGACTGTAATCCTTCCAGCGGACGTGGTGGTCTCTTGTTCTATCCCTTCATACTGTACGTTTGTGGGTCTTTGCCCGCAGAAATATTTCTGATGGAATATGTGATGGTCCCAGGCCAGGTCTATCTAATAATTTCCTTTCCCATCAGAAAGTTTGACTACTAAGGGATTTACTTTCTGTGTGAAATAATCCTGCTGGTTTACCTCTTTTTCCTAAGCTTGAGAAAATCGGCGAGGGTTTGATACTACATATTTAGAGAAAATTGCCAATTTAACCAGCCTTTTTTTCTTTAATCTGAAGGCTTTGACACTTGAAGGGCATGAGGATGTATCCTTTTAGAAAGTCAGAAGACTTAGACTTGTTTCGACTATCAGCAATGTGCAATTTCATCCCGCCCCTTTCCATGCACAGTAGGATTAAGGGATGATGCAGCAAATGCAGATACTATTTACAGGAAGACTGGAAGGTCCCCAGGCTTCTCCCATACTTCATAACAATTATTCTGTGATGACAACAAATTCAGGAGACTATTTTAGGAATTTAATTCAAGAAAAGTCTGGAAGAAATCTTGGGGTAACTCTAATAAGAATAGCTCAAGGAAAGAAAGAACCTTAATTTTAGCTAGTAGACTTCATAATGTGTATGCATGTATGCGTGCATCTATCTATCTATCGATCTATCTATCTGTCTATCTATCTATCAACCCAATATATGATATACATACCATAACAGCAGATCACCACAAATTTATTTATTTAATTAAGCCAACACTGAGTAAAAGATAGCAAGAAAGATAAGGGAGAAGGAAGTATTGTTACCCCTTCTGAAATGAAGCATAGAAAAATTGACAGCTTGTTTCCAAGCCATCTACAAGAGCTACCTGACTTAGATGTCTCAGAGATTGCAATGCTTATGCTCAAAAGAGAAATGAGTTTCTGAGCACGTAGGGAGCCAGCTCCAAGCTTATTATACTGCTGGTGGAGACAGGTAGCAGAGGATCTAAGCAAAGGGTAAAATCACTTGCCAAAACAAGAATAGAGAAATGAACATAGAAATATCTATGTCTTTACCAAAACAAAACCAAACCAAACAAAAAACAACATAACAAAACAAAAAACCAGTTTCCTATGCTGGAGGTTATATTTCTGTGAGTGCTGAGCCTGTGAATTTGGCAGAAAAAGGAAAACAAAAGACAAGTCAAATGATCCATCTCTGGCATGCTGTCAGGAAAGCATCATGTGTATGGGCTGGGAGCTCTTTCAAGCAGATAGCAACTTGTGAACAGTTTTCAGCAAGGTCTTCCAGTCTGACAGAGGGGTTATGGCAAAACAGGAGCTGATCAGAAGGCAGAATGCAGAGAGCTCTGAAACGCCACTCACCAGCTGCTTTGTTAGCAATGAGAGGCAATGAAGATGATGAAGGGACTGGAACACCTCTCATAAAAGGATTGGCTGAGGACACGAGAAAGTTCAAGGGGATCTTATCCATGTGGATAAATACTCGATGGGGAGATTAAAGGAGAAGGGGCCAGGCTCTCTTCAGTAGTCCCCAGTAACAGGACAAAAGATGATGGGTACAAATGGAAATACAGGAAATTCCTGTGAATAGTAGTTTTTATTTTTCTATGAAAGTGGTTGAACACTGGCACAGATTGCCCAGAGAGGCTGTGGTGTCCCCAGCCCTGGAGGTATTCAAAACCCAACTGTACATTGCCCTAGCCAACCTGCTTTGTGCAGGGTTCCCTGCCAACTTCAGCTATTCTGTGATCCGTGAAGTAAAGCCAAACACCAGCTTGTGCCCTTCACACTTTGCTGTCATCCTCCCGCAGAGGAGACAGTCTCCCTTCCCTCAAGTCAAAAGGGCACAGCCCCACAGAGGGCACACACCAAGGGGTGTCCGTCCTCCTCCATCTCCACGGCCATATCTCCTTGCTGTCAGTTAACAACCACCGCATTCTTCCTCCCATGGTATCTCACCCACTGGCCATGCAAATAGGAAAATGAACTGGCCATCCGACAGACTGAGATGGCTTCCCCAACAGTAATGTTGGCCAAGGGGAAGGGAGAGGGAAAAGGGGCCTCCCTTCCCTCTAGCTTTACCTTTGAATGCAGGAGCAGGCCCCAGGATGCACTGAGAAGCACACCAGCAATGACAAAGCTTCACTCCTGCCTACAGCATTGCCCCTGTTGCCTTTTACTGGCTCCTATGAAACGCGAACAGTGTAAATAAGGCGGAAACAAGAAGGGTCAGCACCCTTGGTCAGCTAGATAATGATGTTTTGAGTGCAGCGAAGACTTATCACAAAGCCGTGGGAGCATGGGAGGAAGGAAGTGCCCTTCCAGGGATGATATAAATGGCTTTACATGCATACAAGTATCTGTGCACTTTAGACTGGTAAAAAGCAATTTACTAGAAACAACTGCTCATCAACGTGGCGTGATGCAGAAAGTGTCTCACTCAGATTTCCTAAAATGCTGCTTCAATGCAATTCACTGGCTTTCATGCTTTCCAATTTTCCATTCTGCATCTTGTTAGCTAAGGGGGATTAATAAGAACAGCCTGCAGTCAGCTAAACTGCTTTTCTGGCAGAGTCTCGTGAGGAAGCTGTAGAGATCAGTAAACAGAGCTGAAAGCACGGGTGGCCATGAGCTGCCTTTTTTCCCCTGCTTGTGTAAAGGAAGTAAGAAGTGCAGCAGTCAGCCTCGTCAGACAGGGGAGATATTTCACAGGAAATAACAGATGGTTTCAGGCTCTTATTTCTCTTGCAGAAAACAGTGTTCAGGTATTTTGAAAAATGGATGGTTCAAGCTAATTTGTCTCTTTCTTTTGGCACATTGAGGCAAAGCATAAAGCACAGAATGATAAAGCCTAGCCCTTGTTGTTTGTGTTATTACATATGCCCTTTATTTCAGAGGACAGTGGACGATAGAAAGTTTGAGGTCACTGAAAGAACAAGTATGGGATTTCTAACATAAGATTACAGACATATGTAATCACTGGTGGGCAGATGCCAGCATAATCCAGGGTGAGGGGCTGCCTGTCTGCGTGTTCATCTGGAACAATGTAAAGCAGCAGAGTCCCTAAGGGACTGCCAAGCTGAGGTGATGCCTTTCACTGCCACAGAAGATGCCTGCTCAGCATCATTTTCATGTTCCTCACCCCTGTGTACCTCCTCTCATACCCACAGGCTCTCACAGAACAGGGCTCAGGTACATCTCCTGCTATGGTCAGCCAGGAGAGCTCCCATGGAGAGATGACGTGTTAGCTAAGCCATCACCAGGGACAGCTGGAAAGAGCTGTCGATCTGGGCAAAATGAGTGGGAAGACAGCATAATCACAGCTTGCCTGCTTTGTGTGGCTGCAAGCTTCCTGGGAGGCTGGCACTGCCTGTTGGCCAGGGATGTGTTGCTCCTTGCCTCAGAGGAGGCTGACCTGTGTCTCAAGAGCTGACCAAGGCCCAAACATAACTCCAGGACAGGAGTTCCTATTTAGACAGGACTTCCTATTTTGGGTGGTGTGAGTCACAACATGGCCCATGTGAATGGTGAGCAAGGGGAGCTCAGCATGTGAATTGGCATCAGTGAACAGTGGTACAAGGCCAAGCCCAAGGGGATGAGGCCTGTCCTTGCTGACTTGTCACACATTTTGGGACAGTCAGGAGCAGGTGCACATTACGGTGACACTGCAATGATTGTTTCCCCACCTGTGACCTTAATGCCTGCCTGGTGACCTATCCTTGTGTCCTTGTGACAGAGGTGGTGAGGCACCCCAGGAAGACCTCATTGCGGTGGTCCAGTCCAGCCTGCCCTCCAGCCCTTCTGCCTACACAGGGCAGCTCTTGCCACCTCAGAAGTCATCACACAGAGCAGAGGGTGGAAAACCTACATAGCTCACACCATGTGATGGCTACCATGGCTTAGGTAAGGCCTGATGTTCAAGCCCAAGGCAGACTCAGAAGTGACAGCTGGGAAAGGGGAAGACAGGGAGGGCAGCTTGTGAGAAACACCACCCTATTTCTTGTCTTCCTTGGGGCTTTGCACCCTGATCTAATTTTGAAAGCCCTGCTTGCACACATGGCAGGTTGCAGAGATGTAGCAGTGAGGAAAAAACCAGCCTTCCTGGGTTTCCTGCTGATGGCTAATATCAGCTGACTGTCAATCATTCCCTCTCCTGCTGTCAGCCCCAGTGGCTACTTTCTCATGCTGCTTGCTCCCTGAGCTTGTCCCGCGGATATAGCTGGAGTGGTTTGCAGATGGAGGCACTGGGGAGCAGCACAATGCAGTGCTGCATGAACCGCTTCCCCATACCACTATCACCCCTGCCAGATATCTCTGCTTTGGTGGTGGCTTCGTTGACTGGCTTGTCTGCCTGTTCCTAGACATCATTTCCCTTTTGATCAATCAAACAGTCACCACTTGTAAGTTCTATGGTTTGTTAACAGGTGTATTGATTTATTTTTTTAATAATTGATTTGATTCACTGATTTTATCAAATGTTTTGGGAACTCATCAGTTCAGTTAGGGCTCCCCTGCTTTTCAGCCTGCTTCTTTTTTCCTACCTGTTTAGTTCTACCATACCACCTCCACTCCCATGAAGAGATTTTTCACTCTAACTGACCTGTTCCCTCTTTATTCTTCATTCTCTCTCTTCCACACTTTTCCGGGAATACGTTATTCCTAGATCTGTGTTAAAATAGATGTATTCAACACGGCTTTACAAGGCTCTGTCCTGAGTCTCATCTACTTAGTATCTTCATTAAGAAAACAGATGAGGGACCAGAAAGAACGTGCATTAACGTAAGAGATCTAAGTGACAGCAAATATTTTGAAGGAAAGAGTTAAAATTCAAAATAACCTTAAAAACTCGTCTGAAAGTAAAAACCCAAAAAGTGTTCAGCAGGTGCAGAACTTACTGTGCTCAGGTTGGGATAATCAACTACATGACAATATGGTCATACAGTTCCCATAACTATACAGGGTAATACTGGTTGGTAGCAGCTCTGGAGAGGAAGATGTAGAGATAATGCTGGATTACTAGCTGACCATGAGTCAAGAGGGTTATGTTGCTGCAAAAAAATATTGGCAATCATACTGAAATAGCCTGAGGGGAATATAGCTTGCAAGGTGCATGAAAAAACCCTTTTGAAGCTCACTGGTAAAGCATCAGCTGAAATAGCCAGGCATTATATTTTAAGAAATACTCTTCAAACACTGCTGAAAAGGAGATAAAATCAGTTTGTTCTCCTCATGCATTTGGGAAAGGAGATGTTCAACACTAGTTCTGAGAAAAATACGAAGAACCACTGAGTGGGAGGTCTGGGGAGCTCCAGGAGGATCTGCTGCTGGAGATCTGTAAGTACAGGTCAGGCATTCTGTGAGAAACGACCCTGAGGGAAGAGGGTCCTGCTGTGGGATGAGGTGTTGCGTTCTTCATTTCTTGAGGCCTCTTCCAGCTCTTGAGCCTGCTTCCTGCCCAGGCATGAACTTGCATCCTCTGCTATTACCCCTATCCTTCTTGTCTGACTTTAGCCCAGGCTCACCCATCCGCTTGCAGGAACACATTTGCCAGCTTCTAGCAGGTCACTGACATCCACCCTCATTTTTCTGCCCCTTCTTTTTCTCATCTTCTTTTCCCCAATGCCTTTTCTTCTTTCTTCCCCCATATCTTTCCCTCTTCCCACTCACAGAGATTCTCCACCCTGCCCCAGCCCTTGACACTCAGCCTTGCCCCTCTCTTCAGACAGATCAGCCTGAGGATGGTAAATGTGCTCATGGTAGCGCGCACACCAGGGAGATAGATGAGAAATCTCTGCTCCCAAGTCTCCGTGCTGTTGCTCCAGAGCATCTGCAGGCTTGGGTATTCAACACTGCTTTAGCTGTTCTAGGTTAAGGTTTGGGAACTATTTTTGCCATCTCCTGAGGACATTTCTTTGCTTGTTCTTGAAGAAGACTTCGGGCTTGATGACCAGGCCAGATGAGCTGAATGATTTAATCCAATCTCCATTCCATTTGTCTCATCTTCTAGGATTTTTTTCCTGTGCTTTTTTTTAAGCTTTTCACGTGTGCCTCCAACCCAGCCCAAACCCAAAAGACTTCAATTCTGAGAAGTGTTTTTGAGTGTACAATGCTTAAGGACTGGGTTTAAAATTAAGCCAAATGAGTGAACATGCCCATAAAAGGAGCGCTCAGTGGGCCAAGACCATGTGTAGAATTGCTAATCCACCCTGGGATTTTGGTTCCAGTAACAAACCCTTCTGAGATTTGCTCTTGCAGTTTACGATCTCCTCTGAAAACAAGCCTATGGAGAGCGTGATGCAGCAGTTACCATAGCAGCCAGCACACGAAGAGTCCATTAAGTGATCACAATCCCATCTCAAAGTGAATTAACAGGCTGCAAGTGAACTTTTGCACCTCCAAAAATGTCTCTTGGGGCAAATATGCTGTTGTGTGCAGTGAAACAAGAAAATGCCGATGGGTTGCACTGATTTGCTGCTGCATTGTTATCCTTGATTATGTCTGTGCTGATTTTTAAAAAGTACTGCACACGCTTTTCCTTTTTCCTGTCAGGTGGTTTGTGTTTGTGTGTGTTTTTTTAAAGCACAAGACAGAGTACCCCAGTCAAGAACTAACCAAATGTGCTGCAGCTCCCTGCATTCTGCCACTATTAGATTGCCAGCCATCCCAGGAGAGATGCTATTATCTTCGTGGGTGTGGAAAATGATCTATCACTATTAATCACTTCTATTAGAGTAGCAGGTAGCACTCCAAACGTATCAACACCTCATTATGGTGGCGGTTTCTCACACATGGGAAATTGAAGGTCTTCTTGTGAGCTGAGGACAGAAGGAATATATAAAAGGAGCTGGGAGATAGAAAGATGATTGTTGTATTAAATTATTTTAGAATACCACATTAGAAGTTTATAAGCATACCTTTGAAATCAGCCTTGTTTTCCCCAGCACATCTTTGCTGTTTATCTCACAATTTTACACAGAAAAAAAAAAAAAAAAGCTCAAAGTAAGCTCTTTCACCCAAATCCTAGTGGAAATAGAAAGTGATGTTTCCTTTTGTATCCGAGTGCTCTCTCATCTGCCTGTACCCTGACACAGGAGTGCAGGAATTCCTCCATTGCAGAGGAATACCTAGTGGCTGTGAGAAGCCAGGTAAGGGTTTCCCACCCTGCTCATTACTCTGTTATGGCCCTGGTGTTCTTTCCATTACTCTGAGTGGATGATTTCAGTTCAGACCTGGGGAGAGACCAAACATGCTGTGAAAATGCTGATGCTCCCCTGCAAGGTGGTGGGTCAAAGGCCAGTTTGGAAGCAAGGATGTAGGCTGCCCTGGTGCTGGTCATGGGTCACCTTGGGTGATCTTGGAGTGTAATTCAGACACTGAAAGCAATGTGCATGAAAATATTGATCTATCTCCAAGTGCTCATGATGTGACCCTGGGAGCACAGGAAAACACACTCCTTTCTCAGTATCCCCTCACCAGAACAGCTGCTCAAGAAGCCAGAGAGGCAGCTGTACTCACAGAACGTGGCAGGGTAGAGCTCGTCCTGCACAAAAACTCCCGATGCACAACTTGCATGATTTCTTGTATTTGTCCCTGTACCGTACACCTCTGACTTGCTCCTTATTGCAACTGCTGACGAGCGTGTGAGCACCTTTTTCCAAAAGCAAAGTGCAGCCACGGATATTGACATCTTGACTCACAGAGGATGACTTTGGGCTTGAGAAAGCAGAACCCCAGGTTAAAATAGCAGAACAGTTATTTAACCCCACCTTGATGCTCTTCCAGAAAGTCACTTAAAGCTTTTGAATCCCTCCACACTCTGACAAGCGTAAAAGCCACATGAAGACCTATTAAAAACTTCCTGTGAAGGAAGGTATTGAGAAAGCTATAATGTCTGGGAAAAACAAAGCAAACAAACAAAAAAAGCCCTCCAACCTTTCAGAGAGTTCGAATTGAGCTTGACCTCTGCAAGGTATCATTCAGTTCCTGTTTGCTGCCAAAGTACAATGAGGTTTATATTTGAGCCCCACCTTTCAGTGTCTAGGTCTAAAAATACAACAATGAACTTGTGACAGAAAGGCCCTGTCCCCTGCAGAAGCGCAACCAGATTTAGCTGCAAAGCACATATTCTCTGCTGTTTGGGGCAGAACGAATTCTGAGTAGGTGGATGGTGAGATTTTTTTGTTCCTTTTTCTGTCTTTCTATTTTTAGGTTGCCAGACTTGGGAGGATTACATTAGGATTAGGCCTGACTTTCCAGCTGTTTGTTTTAAACGATCATGACTATAACCATTTTAAGGCCCTTGTCACCATGGTTACCCCGATGCTGTTCTCTGAGCAGAGAGAGCCCAGACAAGGCTGAGAGGGAGCATGAGGCTACCTGGGAGGGAACGTGCATGGACGTGTAATCCATAAAGCTTCTCCTTTCCTTTAAAGTGTTGAGAGTCTCAGCTCCATGGATAAGAAAAGTGTGGGACGTCTCGCATGTAGTTCATGCTCAAATGCCACCAAACTGAGTACTTAATGGTCCTCAGACAGCTCTTGCTTTCAAACAAGCAAAGTCTTAGGTGACAGTGGGGGAGATGGTGGGAAGGGAAAATGACATTTTGGGAGTTCAAGGCCTTCGCTTGAATTCCATTTGAAAACTTTCTTTTAAATGTAATGCTGCTTATTACTGCGCTTTCATTCCTCCGGTGAAACCCACCACTTGTGGCTGGTGGGAGTTAGACCAGATATGTTTTCAGTTTCTCAGCAACAGACTGACTAATGCTGAGATTGCCGTGACTTGTTTCATCACTTGTTTCATCTTCTCTTTCCAAAGTTCGCTGCTTNTTTTTTTTTTTTTTTTTTTTTTTTTTTTTAAATTCTTTAAGCATTTTTGTTTCCTCTTCTCCTTGTTTAAGTTCATTTTTTATGTTATTCCTAATTAAGTTATATACTTGGTAATTATCATAATAGCTGGATATGATCTTACTGATTCAGTGGCACCCCTCAGAGAGCAGAGGAATAGGCTAGTTGTTTTCTAATTACACTAGTCCAAGAACCAGAGTCTTTTTCAAACCTCATCTCGCTCTGTGAGTCTCCCAGGAGATGCCTGAGCATGAGCCCTCAGTTTGTGTGTGCAGGAGCAGCCCTATATCAGCCAGCCATCCTAAAGAGAGGTCTTGGGTTATTCCCCAGACCATTGCACAAGAGGCTGAGGAAGAGAACATTTCCAGCTGGGGAACACAAGTGCTGCTGCGTGAGGGAGAGATCTCTGCAGCAGTGCTGCCAAAAGCTCACATCAGAGAAACCAGTTTGTGAAAGGACATGGTCTCTGACCCACTCTGTCCCTTTCCATCCAGCAGATCCATACAATTTCTGCAGTAGCCATCTGGCCGTAGGTCTCATCTGCAGCCCTTCTCAGCTCTGGAATATCCCTGAGTATGGCAAATATTGAATGCCTGGGATATGGCAGCAGAGATGTGCATGGTATGGCTGGATAGAAGAGAGTATGGCTGGAGAGCAAAGAGGTTGCACAGTATGGCTGGATAGAAAAAAAAGTGTAAAATTAGAGGAACAAACAGCAACAACAGCATGGCTGTAGGGATTTTTGCATGGTGCTTATTTGCAGAACACCTGGTGTTAGCCATTGCTCACCTTACCAGGTGCAAAATGCTCCCCATCACGTTCCTACATCTTAGTGAGAAGAAAGTTACAGGTCTGAACAAAATTCTGCCGAAGCTAGCAGAGACAAACGTTAATATCAGAGGCAATTATTTCTAATCAGCTCTGTGTGTCAAAACTAGATGATTTCCAGAGCTGATTTCTCAGATCAAGCTTGACTCCTTTCCAGCCTGTGTGGGTACATTTCAGTGGGTGATGGTCTCACTTGCTTCATTATGTACCAGCAGCAGTGTGAAGATCATAGTCTAAGCGACAAATACTTCAATATCCACGTAGATCAGACAGGCCACAGAGCCCTTTTCAGTCCTGGAAGGCTCACAAAGACATCTAAATAGGTCTAGAAGTCGTCTGAGTTAGCTCCACATACCTGCCAGTACAATTGTTTTCTATTGGCAAAGCTGAGGTTGAGGAGCCCATCAAAGACAGGGTGTCAATGGCCTGATGCTCTCATTCCCCCAAATCAGTGGTCACCCATGACAGAGAACAGCAGGCCAGAGAAGTGGGAATGTTGCCCTGGGACATGGGCTGCTGCTTTCTGGGCTTGGTGCCATGAGAGCTGATGGGGAGCACTGGGCAGGGGCTGGGTGTGAAGGTGGCCCTGGTGTAGTTAAACTGGAGACAGTCAGTGGTGCTGCTGTAGCACAGCTCTTAAATATTTGCCTGCATACAAAACCAGAGTTATTTCTCTGCCCTGAAATGCTATGCACCCTCTGCATTGGCTTTATTGTGTACCTTTGCAGAGCAGTGGACTTGAGCCTACTACAAGATCTGTAGCCTTGAGCACAGGTACACTGATTTTTCTGCTCTTTGCTTCAGTCTTGCCATTCTCCCTCACAGAAACCCTGAAGGATGTTTAAAACAAAAAAATCCAATTTTTGTAAAATGCAGTATATGAAGGGAGTGCAAGAGAAACAGGATTTGCTTGTAAATAGAATCCCAATCCAAAAATTCAGTAGATGTTGTATTTTTGCATAGAGAGGTCCTGCAGCATGTTTGGACAGCTGCTGCTATTAAAACTTTCACCAAGTAAGTGTAAAAAAGCCACCTTCTAAGTGCCATTTTCACAACTGTATAAGGAGATTTACAAATACTTCAACACCAAACTGAAATCTTCTTGCAGCTCCCTTCAGAGTTACTTTAAAATAGTCTAAACTTCCAAGTAGCATTTACGGTCATTCTACTATATCTTTCCTCTTCATTCTTACCCTACATATTTGCCTTGAAGTAATTACAGATTGTAAGTATATTACTAATATATGGTCTACATTTCTATGTGCTTAGATATGTTGTTTTTTTTCTTGGAGCTCATATCAAATAAAATATTTCATTTATTACATTTTTTTAAAGATTTATTATAGAATTATAAATCTCAGAACTACAAAGGTAAATGAAGAATATTTGCTGCCAAACTGGACACAAGGTGAAGTTAATTCTCTGAAAATGTACAGCACCAAATCGGTTTGGTAATTGTTCATGGTTAAGAAAGATCTATTTGAGAGTACCTTACCAACACATGCCCTTGTTGTGCAATGTGCAATGCAGGCTTAATTCCATTGGAAGCCCAGGGACCTTTGCACTAGCAATGGAGACAATGAGTGCAAGGAACATATGCCCCTGGGCTTTTCTCCATTGTGTCATTCAAGTCATTCCCTCAGAGAGCAAAGTTTATTCTTATATTTTCTGAATGCTAATAGCATTGCTCTTCCAATTTTCCTTCAGACTCTTCTGTCGCCAGTTGCAGTGACAGAATATAGGGCAGGGACCCAGTGGGAGGAGGTGAGACTGCAGCTGTCAGCATTTGAAAGCCTATTGCTTTAACTCTTTGATGCTGAATAAGATAAGTTATAGCAGCCTTGGTTTGACTCTAAGTTACAAAGGAGAAGGATGCCTGTCTCCATATTGCAAGGATTTTTCTTTTAACTCCATCCTGAGTATTTATTTCCAGTAAACATATTTTTTTTACAGGTGCACCTCTAATCTAATGATTCCCTCACACAGGAAAATAATGAAAAAGTTCAAGAAAAACCCTCCACTTGAGCATGTGAGTTTGAGATTTTTCAACCCTGCAGACACTAGAGGTGAGAACGTTGCTTCATGCCATCCAGCATACTAGCATGTTATTCTCCAGGGTCATGGCAAGATCTTTCTTCATCATAATAGAGCTGCTTTGGAGACCAGCATTTTGTATTACATGTTTATTTGCCATTACATTCTGAGCATGGGTGAGGTACCATCCAGTCATGTCAGGGCCCTCGCTGGGCTCTGGCAATCATCTATACATGCTTTGAACAAGTGTTTTGCACAGTCTCCCTTAGTTTCTTCAGATGCGTGCTAACATAGCGTGTGCTGACAGCTATCAGTCCTCTGTGAAGGGGCTGAGATGTTTTGCTCACCCTCCTGTGTGGAAAGCAGCATGAGAAGGATAAAGGCCTGGAAGGCTTTTCTGAAAGCATATAATCAATGTGGTTTAGATTTGAATCTGAGGATAAACTTCTTTTGGCAGCAAATACTCCATTTACTTACTATAAAAATAGCTATTTAGATTGCAAAATGCTCTTCATAAGTTATTTGACCTGAATGAAGAACAGAACGTGATCTTCAGAATGGGAGAGAAAAAAAATAAAACAAAACATTCACTTGATGGAGCTGACATGACCTTGGCCCCAGATGGCGTTTTCTGCTTTAGGACCCACCAAACTAGCTTACCATGCGGTCAAAATTACATTAAAGATTTCTGCAGTCGTGTGTACAGTAAGATATTCCTCTTCCAAGGGAAGTATCTCATCCTTTGGAGGTGTTTGTATTACTATCACCATGGCAATGAGAAAAGATGAAAGTCTGAACCCAAAAAAAACCTGTTCGCTGAGGTATGGATGGGCAGTCAGATTGTAAAACCATGCATGGGCTATTAAAGGAAATTACTGTCCTGTATTAAACTAGCCTAGCAGAATTCCTAGTGCTGTAGCCTAAAAATAGCAGACCCATCTTAATTCAGTGCAATGGCTTTTATAAGCTCCTGCTAAGGCAGATATCAGGAATGGGGAATCCTCCCTCTGCCTGGGATAAGGCTTCTCCATTCTGCCTTCAGGGGATTCTGTCCTGCAGCACAGACTGCTTCCAACCAAGACCATTTGTTGGAAGCTGGTGGCCCCCTCTCCAGGTTTGACATGGGTTTTATGAAACTTGACTATGAACAGCTGTGACACTCACCCTGGCTGAGCTGCACTGTAAAGTCACTGCACCCTAAAGTCTGAGCCTATGGGAGACTTTGGACATGGGCCAGCACTTTGTATCCTACTGCAGTAGCCTTGGTTGAAATTCTTTTTTTCTAATTTGGTTTGGAAGAAAGTCCTTGGTCTGCCAGGACTACAGTGTCACCCCACATGGGCAGTATGTTTGCTGTGCTGCCTAAATTGGGGAACAAACTAGCAGAATTCCACAGAAATTATTTTCAGTAAAAAGAATAAACCTATATGTTCCATGGATTAGGACAGAAGCCTGGTTATTAAAAAAGTAGCTAGAAAAGCTACAAATATCCAGTTTAACAAATTTCCATTAAGGCACAATTTGGCCTTAGATTTGAACTACAAGTCCCTGCCTAAAATTAAACTAATGTTAGCTCAAAATGGTGCCCCCCAACTTGTTCCCAGCTTCCATCATTAATGAGTCTGGCAGAAACAGTAATCAGAAGTTAGTTCTCAAATCCAGTTGCAAACCCCAGGACAGAAAGATTTCACCTCTTTCACCATCATGTTTGAGGTAAGATGATTTGCTTAAATCACTGTGAAATATTACTTCATCTCATAAACGGAAGGCTGCGTAGAACAGGCTCCTTTATAATTAAACAGAATAAATTCAGCAAGACTTCCAGGTCTTCCTCTTTACTTATTTATCATAGGCTAGTAGAGAGTGTTCTTTTTCCCTTGGTGAATTTAGGGATTAGACAAATAAAACTCAACAGCACAAAGTCAGATGAGGACTCGCTTGTTAAACATTAACAAGCACCTGGTCTTTTCAGTGTCTGTTCATCGATATCTCTACAGCAGGCTTCAGGGCTTGCTTTCACACATTTTTAGCACACTACACTGAGCAAACATGGTTGTATGCGATTACTGGGATAAGGTTCCTCTGGCTCTTGGAGCCTGTCTTTCTCTCTAGCAAAGGCAGGCTGCTGGTTTCATGTCTTGCCTTCTCTCTCAGCCTTCGTGGTACTTTGCTGCCATACATATATGCTTATCGCCACTGTCGGGTGATAAGATCATGAGAAGCGCTCATCCATCCACTCTGGATTAAGGGAAGAGAAATTGCTCAAATATCTGCACCATTTTTGTAGAAATAACTTGGGACAGTACCCATTTGTAAGGACTTTTTGTCCATAATTCTTTACACACTCATTGCCTCATGTCCTCCAGCAGTGTAGAAGCTCAGTCCTTGTACACAATCAATACAAAAGAGACAGTAAAAAAGATACAAATTATGTCAGAATAACTGAAAGCTTAATGGGAGCACAAATGAGGCAAAAGTTGCTATATTTGCATTTATTTTCACTAGTTCTCAGATTTACAGTAGGTTCAGCAAAATGTAATGTGATAGCAAGCCCAGCTAGTTACAGTATCCAAGGAGAGTGAAAATCCCCTCAAATTGGATGAAACTTGATGCTGCCAGCATACCGCTGTATCCCCTCCAGTGCATTTCCAAATCACATTCCTCTTTTACTCTGCTGAGTGCTGCCCAAAGAATCAACAGTAAATCAAGTAACCTGCAATATGCTACTTTTTCATAATGCATCTATAAAATTTCATGGAACTATGGATTTCTTCTTACGAAATTTAATTTGAGTCACTTGGGGAAACATTTCCATATTCAAAGGAACTCCTGGCTTTCATTGTACTTATCCCTTGCTTTTACTGAATTGCAAATGATTTGATTTAAAGGGACATAGCCAAGGCAAAGCCTGCCTGCATGAAAGCTGTAGGACCCATTTCCACTTGGCACGATGAAACAGGGCAGATGGTGAGCTGAGCAATCTCACCTCCACCATCCACTTGAGGATGGGCATGGTGAGCAGGGGTTATGACTGGCACTGGCCTTTCTGCCTCCTGGTTTGCTGTGTCTTTGCGAGGACAAGGCAAGAGCCTGGCCACCATTTCCAGAATGACTGAGTCAGGGACAGAGCTGCTGCCGACCTGCCTCATGCACATATGCCTGGTGCCTGCTCTAATTTCTGCGTTCCCATCCTAGGATTTCTGTGAATGGGGCCTTTTGAAAGCTGGTGGGTCTCAGTGAAATAATGATTGCCCAGTGTAAATTAGGCAAAACCTTCATGGCACCAAAACTGATTGGAAATGACATTTAAAAGTAAGACTATTTCATATGCTTCCTGGGTGCCTCAGGTAATTTTATGAAAGGCCCATGGTGTTCTGGAACACACCATCTCAGATGCAAATGGGTCACGTTTTTCTCTTGGTAAAACAGAAAGAAGAGGCTAGTGCAGCAGCTTATGGCTCATAAACTAATACTAAATGGTCTGTGAAAGGCAGCTAGGAAATGCAGCTGTACTACTAGCAGACTTCCGCTTAGTATGCATAAATGCAACAGAAAATGTTAAGAGGGAAAATAATTAGAAATGGCTGAAAGCATCAGGGTTAGAGAACAAAAAGGGAGTGCACAGGAGGAAGTGAGACAGAGGCTTATACTTAAAAGCCACCAAAAGGAAATAAATTCAGAAAACAATTCTCTGTAGTTAGGGCTGGGTTTCAATGCAGTTTTCTTCAAAAGAAAAAAAATATGTAGTATTAGGTTCTTAAATTATATGTTGTGACTAAAACAACCAAGAAAATACGCCAGAAGTTTGTTAATACAAAAAAAGAGAATAAAGTAATCTGCTAGGGAAAAAAAAAAAAAAACGTTGTTAGAAAACATTTGTGTCTCATTTGGGTGACCAGGTCCACCTCTTATCTGTGTCTGTTTCCATGGTGGTTGGCCCTGTCCCTCTGCACACGTGTCTCATACCTCACAGCTGTACACACCTCCATCACAGGCAGGGCCAGCGCACAAAGCTGCCATTTCCAATGACAGCATCTGAGTACCACTGCAGTCAGGTGGAAACTGAGGGATCTCTGGAGAACACGGTGGCCTGGGCTGGTATTCTAAAGCAGAGGCCACAGGAGCCTGGGGCAAAGATGAGGGAGATCATGGGCTGGATGGGAGACCTGCTCTTCTTTCACTGTGCAGAGACCATAGCCACACCACTCAGTTCCTCACTGGTGCATCAGCAGAGCAGGAAAAAACAATACGATGCAGGCAGGCTCTTAATGGAGAAACCAGTCTGAATCCCCTGCATTACACTTTTCTACCTCCGGCTCCAAGAAAGAGGGCATCAGCCTGAAATGCGTTCAAAAGAAAAATGATAAATACAGCCGTCTCCTTCACTGGGTTTTGCTGATATCACAACAGCATTACAAGTGAGGAAACAGTTGCCTCTGGCCTTTTCTCCCTCTCTTATCACAGATACTCAATTAAGCTTCCAGTACCATGCTTTCTAGTTTCCCACCAGTCTCCCACATTCACAGCATCTTAATTGTTACCCATTTTTCCACGCTCTTCAGTGGTTTGCCACAGCTGCCTAACCAGATGGGTTTATCCCAAGGAATAGGTGAGCTGCCATCATGAACATTCTAGGAACAGCTTGTATATCATCAGCGATAAACGTCTCAAAGTCCAGGAACAGCTATCCCAGGAACAGCTATCCCAGAAAACATGTTGAGATCCCTTCCAGTGCTGCATGTCCTGGTTTCCATGAAATACTGGCATGCATCCACATACCTGAAAGTATGTTCAACTACCTATATGGTCTTTTTATTTTCCAAGAAAGGCCTGAATATTTTTATTATATGCACTGTTTGCATTTCCAGTATTTTATTCTTGCTTTTGAAAAATATAGATAAAAATGAGAAATATGGTTCCTATAAAGCCGATATGGAATTGCCAGTACAATCTCAGTTTGGCAGTTTTGGAAATCTGGAATTATTTGCTATGTAAAAGGGTTTTGTTGTTATATGATACATTAAATACTCCCTTAAGAAATCCTTTAATCAAGGAAATGCTTTCTTTTGGGGTGGGATTGGTCTGTGGGCTAAATCATCATACATGTTAACTAGAGTTTAAAGAGTCAAAGGTCTGAAATACATAGGGCATCATTTACAACTGGTAAAGCTAGCTTATTGCTTGCTCTAGGTCATAAATTATCCTTCTACCCACCTACCATCTGCACATTTATTTCTTGCATGGTGGTTAAATATATTCTGAAAGTATTTCAGCTTAAATAAAATTAGCAATAAGCAAAAACCAGATGAATTTAAATTGGTTGTTCAGTCCAAAATCTTAACAGAGTTTAAAAGATCTTTGGAAAATGGCTCGACAAAACCTGGTTTCTCAGTCTCCTACTGAACGCTGTGGGAATCACAGGTCAGGCTAGGCACAACCTGGTTTCTCAGTCTCCTCCTGAACGCTGTATTTTCACACTGGAGCAGGAATCACAGGTCATCCCCAAATGACTTAGCTAATTTGGTGCCTTTCCAGTTTGACTTAGTACTCACACCATCAGCAGAACAGGTGATTGAGAACCACCTCAGTGCCGAAGGCACTGATCATTGCAACCATAGGCTCCTGGGCCCCTGCAGCAGAGCTGGTCCCTTCTGCCGAGATACCACTGATGTCCCTGGGAACCTGGAGGTATAAAGAGGTCAGGATCAAATCCTGATGTCTGCAGCAGTTTTCGTTATCTCACAGGAAGCCTGATTCTAAACTGTAGGAAAGCAAGCTTGAGGCTATTTGTTTTCAGTGCTTTCTCTTCCCCAGAGTAATTTCTGTGCATTCACTTCTGACTGCTCTGGAAACACATGCATTATGAGTGATTCCAAGTATGTTTCTCTCAGCCACTAATTATCTTCTAACCTGCACCCAGCACCCAGTACAATAAAATCCACATGTAGCTGACTCCAGAGAAGTCCTGCATGTCTTCCCCTTGTGCAGCTCCCCCAGTGCTCAGAGACACAACAAGAACAAGGAGCCAAACCACATTTCTCTCTATCTAACACTACTGCCTTCCCCAAAAGAAGATTTTATGAAGCTGTGTCTCTGCCTGTGCTTTCCATTTGCAACAATTTTCATGCACATTGTAGGTGAATCCCAGAGCTGGATTGCAGGTGACTTGTGAAGCGACTGCTTCACTGTGGATAAGCTGGTCAGTGGCTCAGTGCTTCCTTCGTAGCGTGTGAATCATAGCCTCAGGGAATGATTCAGGATGGAAGGGATCTCAGGAGATCATCAAAGCAGGGTAAGCAGTGAATTTTCAGACCAGAAATTACAAAATGTGATTCTCCTGACAGTCATGGTGGGAGCAAATCCCACTGGTGCTTCCTGCCAAGGGGGGATGGGTGCGGGTTCTTGTGAGAAAGAGGAGGAGGGAAGGAGATACTGTCAGTTTTAGGAACCGAGATAAGAAACACTACCGGCTGTTGAGCCCAAAAGGCTGTTGGGAAGGAAGGGAACAGAGAAATTCATCTTGGGCGTTTGAGATAAGAGTCATGGTTTCAGAAAGCATGATTTTTTTTTTTTATTTTTCAAAGCCTGAAGTCTGAGAGCAAAATATGATACATGGCCTAACTCTTCTGATCTTTTATTTCATGTGATCATTTGCACTTAGACCAAAGGACTGAAGAAAAGCTGTGCTACTGCTTGGATAGTCTTGTGCCTCTGCCCAGGAAAGGTACAAATGGAAATCACATTGGATACAAGAAAGAGGAGGAGTTGGCTCATGCTTTTTCTTTTTTTTTTTTTTAATTATTTTTTCAATTCTGCATAATACATACTGGTCTCTGGGGAAAATCCCTCCCCTCCTTCCTAACCAGACAGATTAATACTGGCTATGGATAAAGTGCATCTTTAGCCACTACCTAAACAAGACTGCAGCTTTTCCTTGGGCACCTTTCTTCAAGCAGAAATTTCTAACCACTTGCTACACCCTCCACCATCGTTTTCTTCTTGCTCCACTCAGGCCTGATCTGCCAGGATGCCAAATTAATATTCTCAGGATAATCACAAATTACGAAGATATTTGTTTTATTATCTGAAGCACTCGCAGAAATACAGCTTGCCACTTGTACCTGCCCAGATCCAGTTTAGGGAAATCACTTAAATAATTGCATTCCCTTTAAGACAATTTTTCATGCAAATCTAAGGACCCTCCAGGTCAGGTCTTCAGAGCTCACCAATGCACACAGATCTCCCTGGGATGCTCAAATGTTTCTGCACTTTTGAGGAACCTCTAAGGGATTTAAAGTGGGATTTGAGTATCTCTGGGAATCCCCTCTGCCCCCTGCATCCTTACGGAGTCTGCTTAGTGTAGACTAGAAGCAGCAAAGGGCTTTGAACTATACCCACTCCAACACTTCTATAACAAGAGGACCCTTTTCCTTCATATTATTTTTTGACCCATATGGTTTGCTGCAGTAACTATCCCCCTTGGTTAGGTGGGCGACTAGTAGTTTGTAGAAAATATGACACATTTTCAAAATGCAGAGACTTTTGTTTCAATGAAAGGAAAATCCACGGCTGATGTTGCAAACTTTACCCCAAAAGTAAGTTGCTGGTAATTTTTGTCCATCTTCACAATTGGTAGGCAGAGTGCCACCAGCAAAGAGCTATCTTTTCTGCACAATTAAGTTCTTTACTTTATAGAGACTGACAAGGACCTTTGTGAACTGCCAGAATAATAACTCCTGGGAGAATCAAGACAGGGACATGGAAACACTAGCACAGCATTTGAGAAGTCTCTAGGTGTGAGTTACTTTTGCGTGGATGGATGGATAGATAAATCAATAGACACATAAACAACAACAGACAAAGGAGATACACAGTTCACTGAAGTTTATAGTTCTCTGGAAAGGTAAATCTTGCACAACAGCTCTGGGGTTGCACACAGCCGTACACTGCATTGTTATTTCCTATGTGTTGTGGCAGGTATATCAGTCCTGAAAGCAGCAGAGCTTTACAGCATGTGAGAGAGCTACAAACTCAGAGTTTGAATCCTTCTCATCTTATTTGTTCAGTGGGGCTGCTGCTCAACTGATTCTTGGCTACTGATCCTTTCTGGTCACCCCAAATCTGATCCTGTGAACCTAGGTGCTTCCTCCTATTGGAGCAGCAGGATGTAACTTCCAGTGTTCGTTCCACCTCAAGCACATTTGCCAAGCAGGTGAAAGTTATCCACATTGATTTATGTAAGATAGACCAGCCACAAAGAATCAAGTAACCCTACAAGGTCACTCAGACAGCTTTTTACTCAGCCAGAAAGAAAACCTTGATTTCTTGGTCTCTGTTTAAGTTGGCCAGTGGGATGGTGTGTGGGATACTCTGGGATCATGTTCCATTGAAATTGCAGATGAGAGACTTTTTGAGAATATGTCGCGGCTTCTTTCCAGCCCACGCGCTCTCTGAGGACACTGGACCCTGGAGGGGGCAGGTGGCACATGCCTGTGTCTCATTTCAACATGGCGTGGGAGCATGCACCTCAGAAATGCTTCTGGGTACCACCAGCACAGTCATAGCTTAAACTACTTTCCAACATCATTCTTCCTCCCTCACACCCACTTCTGTCATAAGCAACATTCCAAACAGGACAGGAATATATATTTTTTACAGGTTTGATTTTCTATTCAACAAAAGAAATGCTGTGGTGCTTGTTCTATTCCTACAGCTACAGATCCATGGGTTAAAGTATAACCAGTATATTCCTGAAGTATTTAAGCTGCTTTTTCTCTTCACTTTGCCAAGGTAATGAGGTGTTTGATGAAGGGAGTTCAGCTGCAGACCTGCAAATGTGCATTCTGTAGGCTTGAGAGGAACCACAACAGGCTCTCGCGTTAAATATTCAGATAAATTTGGTTCTGCTCCTTACATCAGGCAGTGACACAATGCAGCCTTGTTAATCCAAATAGAAACTACTCCTTCAGTAATGGAGTCTGGGTCTGTTACAGCAAAATTAGATTTGCATCACTAATTCAAAACACCATAAAAATCTGAAGGATTCTCTGATTATCTGCTCTTCTGTTCAGATAAGTGAAGCATAAAGGCTCAACAATGTGAGGAGGTAATGGAACAAGCTGATGCCAGCATATAGCACTGGTTAGTTAGATTAAAAGCATATCTGTTGATGATTGTCTTCTGAGAAACACATCAAGAAGTGTATTAGAACAGCTCAGAATCACTGATGGGTTTTGTTATCTACTGCCTGGTCTCATATTGCTGATAACTCTAAAGCAGTCCTTCTTTTTCAGGACTTTGAACAATGTAATTAAGGTTTCTTGGAAATAAATCAATACTTTGTATCACTCCTGAATAGTGTGCTGGCCAGACAATCTGCCTTCTTTATTGAGACATGGCTAGGAGTCACTAGTGTCAGAGTTTAAGCTCTCACCTTTTGTGTTTTCTTTGCCGGGAGGATTCCTGGTGGTGGTTAAAGCCTCCGGCCTTTCTTTCCCAGGCCTCAGCTGCTGCACCGCAGCACACAGGCACTCACTCCACTCCAGAGATGGCTGTGATCCACTCTGGTTTCATTAACCCTGTCTGCAAATCAGAGTGGAGGGCAGATGGCAGCAAACTGACTGCAGCTTTCAACCTTCGTCTTCGAGAGCAGTTCATCACACTTTGCCTTTCCTTCATCCTCAGTCCCTGAGTAATACACACAGAAAAAGAGAAAGCAGTCAGCTCCCAAGTAGTGTTACTCAATGGCTAGGGGAAAGGCGCTCTGTGGGGTGCTGGAGGGGTGTAATCCCAAGGCAATTATGACTCTGTTTTCAGCTGCCCCTGCTAACACCTCGTCTTTCAGGCACCAGGATGGGAAGTCATTTTAGTAAAAATTATTTACTTTTTTTTAACATGATTAATTCAGAACCTGGCAAAGCTTAGGTAAATTCTCTGGAGGCTTGAAACTGTTTAGTCTGAATTTTAAGAGAAACGAAACTGCACTTTTGAGCAGTTAGGTCATAGGTATGTCCCAGGACTTGTACTTTACTTTGAAACGATGCCGAAATAGGAGGCTTTACTAAAGCCTCCGGAGTCTCCAGTTTCTGTTAAAAAAAAAAAAAAGAAAAAGAAACCACAGAGGCCAGAGGCCTTGATAGTGAGCTAATTCATCTCTCTGTGTTTCCTCACCTTTCCTTTGCAGTGAGGGACAGAAAGGGCACAGGGACATCTCAGCCTCCAGATATACCAGCACCACTGACCAAAGCTCCTTGGTCTTTTCTACCAGTGAGTCCAGGGCTAGGCGCAGCAGGAACCTCTCTGCCCCTTCATGTCCTTGCATTGAAGGAATACCACACACAGGACTGGTTCAGACAAGCCACCAGCAGACTCATCTGCGTTTCCCAAGGAACGAGGAGACAGAGGACTTTCTGCCATCAAGTGATGATGCTGATGGCAAGGGCTCCTTCTGCAATGCTATGGTAGGGACACAGAGGAAGATGGTATTTATGGGGTTGCACTATGCTAAAAAAAAAAAAAAAGAGAGAGAGAGAGAGAAAAAAGGGTTCATGCAGTTACTCAACATAAGAGTTAAACATCCGGTGTAGTGAAATTTTCTGGCTGCTTCTGACAGACCAAGCTGAGCTGTTTCAGCTGGGACACACTGGATCTGAAACATACCTTGAGGTAGAATGGAGAGAAATAATCATTCTGATGATGTAATGGAGGAAATTCAGGGTCAGCCAGACAGCAAGGTGATCACTGACATACAGAGGTTATCCATAACATCTTTTGGTTACATCCACCAAATTGCTGTAGAGAGTCAGATTTCTTTCCTTTGTGCACCCAGTGAACAGGGGTGAAGTATCTAAGTATTCAGGATTAATCAATCTTCCTCTCAAATGGATGGTCCTAACAAATATGCTCTCCAACAAAGCAAGTCTTAAGACATTTTCGTGCAATTTATTGGTGAGGATGAACTAGGCTCCTAACACTGTCTCTGTCCATGTCCTTGGATGAGTGATCATCTTACCTCTGACCCTCAGATAAGTTGCCTAAATTTGGCATGTCATTTAAGATCACAGTGGTTTACAATCTCTACAATGGCTGTGGAAAGTGAGTGACATCCAGACAGCATTCTCCATAGTTATCTTCCTCCACTGACCAAGGCAAGGGCTGCATGCCACTTCTCCCTTCATGTCCCACTGTAGTGTAGGGCTTGGATGGAGAAAACTGCACCTACATCTCTCCTCATCTTCATCTTTTTCCATGAAACAAGGTGTAACACATATATATTGAAGTAGATAGAAGTGCCTAAAGTAAGTAGAAGAACCTAAGAGAGATTTTAAAACCCTGACGCTCTGTACTCTCGCTGTTAGAGCATCTAATAATGGAGAATGTGAAAGCTCAGCACAGAGGTCACTCAGCCTCCTGAGAAATACATCTCCCCTCCTGTGGCAAAGGAGATTTGAAGAACTGGTGAGCATGAACTAGAATTTTCTGTTTAAAATATGGCATGAAAGTCTTCATTTAAGAAGCTATATTGATAAAAACAGTGCATGAAATTGAAAATTAATAACTAGCAAGTAACTCCCTGTGAGGAGTTCATAACTGCTTTGACCTTGGGGCTTGTGCAAGGGCTGAGAGGGGAAGCACATCTCCCCAGATGTGCAGCAGAACAGAGTTCACAAGGTTTCACCTGAGGAAATGGCAGTGCAGAGACTTAAGCCCCAGGAAATAAATAAATAAATACATAAATACATAAATAAATAAAAAGCAGAACAAAGATAATGTAAAAAGAGATTGGTTCTAAGCTCCCCGCCAGAAAATTAACCTGAAGAGCTAATTCTCTTAGAGTTGCTCACAGTCCTGTCAGCAGAGCCCCAGTATGCCGCCCATCCCTCTCTAAGTGTTGCCACAGGTGAGGTGAGGTTTTCCAAGTCTTTCTTGGCTGGAAAGATAACACTGATCTGTCTTTTGTGTCCTGAATCTCACAGTGCTTCAAGCACAGATACTTTTCAGGCTGCTATTGGCATTTCATACTTCTCGGAGTGGTTATTGCTCCTCCTCGCATGTCACTGCAATGTTGTGGCCCTGGTCCACAGCCTCAGGGGTCAGTGGAAGGCCTTCCAGAAAACTTTTGCTATGTCTTCTGGTGCTGGACTGGAACCCTGAATGGAGAGAGGTCTTTGCAGCACCATTCAAATATTCGCAGAATTTAGGATCCTGAAGAACCATCAGGTCACATAGTCAATCCACCTCTGCACCGCATATACTAGATCACTCTGGCACCGAGGCCAGGGACCTGCAATTCTAGAGTATCTCCTCCAATCTCATGTCACACCTAGGTAGAAACACCTTTGACTATCTGGGTATTTTCCGTCCATACTATTACACACTCTAATACAGTCAGTACTTCCAAGAACTTTCTTTGCTAAACTAACCAAACAGGAGCTCTTTCAGCTTCTCCTTTGCACACATTTTTCCCAGCCTTTGAGACATCCTTTATTGCTTTATTGTCTCCTCCCTTATGACATCCACTCTGAAATTGTGACCACCAGCACTAGATATACTTTCTCCGGGAGTAAATTGTATTCCTTACTCTTCACCCACCGATTTATACAAGCAAGAATTATGTTTTCAGCTTTTCTTACCACACACTGGCAATGGGAACTCATCACAGCTTCCAAGAGATAGTCCTGCTTCTCTTAGGTGGAGCCTGTGTTGCTTGTAGCTAAACTTTGCCAAGATTTGCTCTTGGCTTCTACTCTAATGCTTTTTGTTTTAGGAAACCTGGTGTACCAGGAGAGCCAGATCTCTGTAGATAAATCTTCTGTAATTTACCTTTACAGCAAACTCTGTGCCAGCCATTAATTTCATCTGCAGTGATTTCATAGCTGTTTCTGGACTGCTCTCCAAAGTCTCAATTTAAGGCTGGAAATATCCTTCATCTCTTTTTTTCTATGAAGTCATTCAGGAACCACTAACACAACTTAAATTCACACACACTAAGCTTTGGTAGCAAATGTTTAGGATGGTTTTATGACGACACACCATTAAGCCAGTCTGCAAGACCAGCCAAGTTGTTTTTTTTTTTTCTC
>VXAV01013312.1:693937-719499 GCA_013399715.1 Alectura lathami | reverse complement strand
GTCCTGTCAAAAGAGGTGGAAAGGAACTAGGACTGGGCTGAAGTTTTAGCTGGTTGGGATCACAATGTCAGTGTAACACCAGTTGTGTCTGTGTGCATACTCACAACACAGATATGAACTGCTGGATTTTTCAGAAGCATTTCTGTGAGAGTTGAATGCTTTCCTCACATNAAGAAATCAGCCAGTCTTCCACTTTTACATGATTACTCATTTCACTGGAGTCTTGTTATTTGAAATGTAATATGTTATTTGCTGACTTGTGCCTGTTTCTTTGTCCCTGGGGGACTGGACAGTCTCTCTCACTGTCTTGCTGGAGAGCTATGCTCTTTCCTGGCCAATGCAGGTCATTGGCAAAATCTTCTGCCAAACAGACCCTCTTCCTTCCCATTCCTAAAGCAGCCTCTGCTTTCATGCAGAGAAGTCCTCTTTTTCCTTCCAAATGCCCAGAAATATGAACACAGCACACAGATGGCGTACCAGTTCTTTAGGTTCAGGATTATAACAGCCGTGCAGTGGGGAGTAGCTTGCTGTTTGCCAGGTACCTCAGACACATTGTCATCCTTAGCAATAGTCTAACACTTATCAAGACACTTGTGCTTATTTACAGAGCCTAAATTCAAACAAAACACTGAAACTACTTAGTGATAAGGGATAAAGACAAAAAGAACAAACAGTTACTTATCTTAAGATCAGCTTCAACAAGACTTCTGTCACTCTCACTATCACCTAATGAGCTGATCATCCATACCTCAGGACCAATTTTTAACAAAGTTTCGTCTCCTTAGTGCTGTTTTCCAGAAGAAAACCTCAGCTCATTTACTTCCCCTTCCATGTGTCCCCTGGGCTTATCTTCAAGTTCAAGTCAGCCTTCACTCCTGGGATTATCAGTATTAATTTATCCAGGAAACATTTTCCACACTGTTTGCCCCAAGGCTAGTGTCTGCCTTCAGCTCTCTAGAGATGATGATGACTCCTTTGGTGAGCAGGGGCCATTCTCCCCTATACCGGTAGCAAACAGATACAGCTGATAATGACTTGGCTGAGCAAGTCATTAACCTTCATTAGGGCAAAATGCTTTCCCATCTGGTGAAGTCATACCCCCATCTCATTGTGAAGCCTTTCTATTCAATAAATAAGGCATTTCCTACAACACACATGCTGACAATCGTATTTTATACAGAAAATATAAATTGCTTGAAAGGATATGTCACCTTACCAGTCCCAGGCATGACAATAATTGTTATTTTGGGGTGCTAATAGTGATATCATTTCCATCCATGATGCGAATGGTCTCATCTAGGTCAGGAAATTTAGGGGATTTTTGAATTTGACCCATCTCACTGCTGGAAGTCATTAGCATTTGTTTGTGTACTGGCTGAGCATCAGCTGACTCTGCAGTTGTTTGTTTCTAGAAGAGTTTCTTTTTATTTAGAGGAACTGTTTTAGTAGCCATCAGGAGCTGTCTGAAAGATAGCTAATCTTCGTTTATGAAGCATGGTGTTGGTTTCATACCCTGTAGCTGGAGCTGAGAGTAAACATGAGACATCCTGGGGCCCTGTAAATATGAAACTTCTGTAGTTCTGGAAAGGAGTGGTGACATGAACAAAAATATTCCATTTTTTATCAGGATATTTCAACAGCACGTGCCTTCTTTGTTGTATGGAGGCTACTAAGGTTAGAAACACAACAGTCTGTAAGCTTCAGCCCCATGAGCTGCATGTTTATACACATGGACAGTGGGTTCATCCCACTTGCTGGCTCCTTCCACGTCAGCATCTGAGACAGATCCTTGCAGGAGGTGACTCAGTCTACTCTTGCTAGATACAATACCAAGATATTGTGCGCTGCCCTCAGGATGTCCCCGTGGGATGTAGAAGCACCCTGCTGTACACAGTTAGAGAGAGGAAGACTCAGAGAGGCACATGCCTTTTCTCACCTTTGTGTGGTGTCGTCCAGGAGGATGACAACCCAACATGCCATGCCTGCTAAGATGGCCAGGAACATTCCATAGAGCATTGCATCAACCAAATCCATCCCTTTCTATTACCACTGGGGCTTTTTCAGCAAGTTCTGAGAGCAGTGGCACTCACTGTGGATTTGCCAGGAAAACAGCAAGTCTCTGGAACGGCATCTCCACTGTGTGACAAAGCATTAGCAAAGAGAAATGCTTCATGAGTGTGTACTCTCCCAGCTGTTCTGGTGCTTAATGGCTACATTGGCAGCTCAAGCTTACATGCTGAAGTTGCTGAGAGCAGTGAGGCAGGGATTTTCCAAACAGCAACCAGGGAATTAGATGTCTGGATTCCTTTTGCATTCCACAGGCTCTCGGCACTGAATTGTGCCCCCAGGTTCATTTTCCAGTTCAGCTCTGGTACTGGAATATATGCCCACTTGCCAGCCAGCTGGAGGCTGCCAAAAGCAATGTTAGCAGGGTTTACTGGACATGAGGCCAGGACATTAGCACAGAGCTATCTCAGGAATCTCAGCACTGTCACCACAAAGCTATCTTGAGTTTTGATTTTGAAAATATGTTCTTACTCAGGAGAAGCATCAGACTAATTATGGAATCCTGCCTCTCCCAGGGGTGAGTTAACAGCTATAAGAGCTAAAGAGAATCTCTTGGCCATATTCTTCACATTTTAGCATGATTATAGCCTGATTTTGGAATTCACAGCTGAAAAAATGAAAATGCCTCCTGATGGTCTCTCAGGTTTCAAGCCCTGTCCTTATCATGTTTAAGTAAGGAAAACAGTGGCACGGAGTGCTGTGCATACCCTGTGGTAGCTGGAGGCACTTTTAGAAGGCTCCCAGAGCACCAAGGTCTCACCTCGCCTCTCACCTAGCCTGGTGGTCAGCATCCTGCAACACTAAGCCCACGGTGCTTGCGGGCTGTTGTAATGCCTGATGCACGAGAGATTGCATCAGACGCATAAAAAGACCCCAAACAATGTGAAACATTTGAGGTATTATTCAAGAGTCTGTAGCTGGAGTCATACAACCCCTCTCTGATCTGGTGAGGAGGGTCATGTAGCATACACATCACATCTCTTCCTCATGCCCTGATCTAGTGCAAAATAATCAACACTGCAATGTTTTCAGATGTTTCTCTGTGTTTCCAGATTAAGGGAGTGAATTATCATCAGCAGTTCCAATCACATCTTGAATCCACGGTATGCAGATACATCTGAGCTAGCCACACAGGCTTCCCGTATGGTCAGCTGAGAGGGATCAGCCCTCCTACTGTGCATCTGACATGCTTTAGATCTTGGATGAGGATAAGACAAAGTGCAGAGCTTTTATTTTACCATCTCTAAGAAAACTCACTGGTGGCCCTGGAAACAAATGTCTGTATTGTAGCCATCAGAAGTCAGGTGGGATGAGTCCAATCCAGCTATTTGTGGGAAATGTTGCATATAGCCAAATGCCAGCTTGAAGTTGGCCAATGAAAACTGAAAATACGAGAACAGGAAGCCAGGAGTAAAGAGGAGTCAACCCCCCAGTACTGGATTGAATATAGGCTTTTGGTTTGGCTTTAGCAAAGTGTTTCTGAGCCTATAGCATGTGAATGTAGCCTGCATATATGTGAATCAGGCTAAAGTATTTAGATGCAGTTTATAATAACTCTTTTTCCTTCTCAGGAGGACTGCATGTGTAATCCAGGGCCGAGGAAAGCCTTTGGCACCAGGGTATTGCATTTCAAAGTGAGATAAGAAACAAACTCAATCTTTGTCTGTCAGAGTACAAGCTGCTTCAGGGTTCATAATCAACCAGAAATGTATAAAAAATAATAATCAATTTAATGAGTGTTGAATTCACCATGTTTTCTAACTGAGCCACATAAATACGACGACTATTTCCATAAAATATTTGCTCAAATTTTATCATGTCTTTAGTTACTGTTCTGTTCTGTTTACCATTCTAATGCTCTAATGCTCTTCCCTCCTAGAAATCCTATGAAGAATTTATCAATTTTATTTTTTTTTTTTTCCATAGAGTTTATATGAAAATGCTAGGATAATACCAGCCCAGGAACTTATGACTTTGTCTAAGCTATGAAGGAAAAGGTAGCAAGCAAAGATTTAGAAATTGAATACAGCTGCTACCAGGTACACTCCCATTATTCATAATCACTCACCTAACTCATATTTTAACTAAATAAGAATTTAAACTACCAAAAAAGTTGTGCTCAAAGCTCACTTTTCTCTGAGCAATGCAAAGAATTTCTTCTTTGGAAATCACCACAAGACACCAACGTCTAGAATGTAAAGATTTTTACTCAGTCATAATTGATAACCACTCTGAATATTTCATAATATTTTGACTACTGTAAAGTAAGTTTTATCTAGATAAGTAGTAGTTTTCCACACAATAAGTCAGAAAATTAGAAGTCATATGCTAAAAACCTCATGAAATAATCAAAAATTAAGTAACTAATGTTAAAACAAAATGAAATTCACTATGAAATCAAGTGAATTGATTAGAGGATTTTTAAATAGATCTTCAAAGTTTTCTTCAAATTTATATTTCTCCAGCCAGTGGAGGACTTCTTTAATGGAATTTTCTTCTTGTATGATTTATCTGAAACAGATTTGTTTTTCTGAATCAGAACAAAAATCTGAAATTTGGAAACTCCCTTAAATCAGAAATCCCAGCTGTGCAGCAGAAGGTGCACTAAAAAATACTTTGTGTGGGTTCAAGTTGTATTGTATTATTAGAAGCCGTCCTTTACGATAATATCTGCTGACATTTATCCTTGATTTGCACTGCGTGAGGTGCACACCTATGAAACGCCAATATTAAGTCTGCAGAAATGCAGATACAGGTAGGGTCCATGCACCAGCTCTGCAGATTCCAGACCCTGCTAGCAAAGTGCTTGCAATGCAACCTCCTTTCGTTTCCGGGGGAAAAATATCAGTCTGGAAATGTGATTTGCCTCGAATCAGCCATAAAGCATTAAAAAGCACAAGCCTCTTAATTTGCACAGCAAAATCCCAAAACTGCAGGCATTTCTAGTATCTTTTCTACCCGCTATTCTGTGGTGACAAGTCCTGAGGGCCTAAAGGAGTCGGAGGAAGCAGTGACTATTGGCACGCTCTCTAGCCTAATTATCACTTAATCAACCCTAGCAGTGTCAAAAAATAAATAGAAATGTCAATCCATTTTCTACTCTTTGCTCCCTGGTCTCCCAGAAGGTTCTCTAATTTCAAGCATTTTAAAAACAATTTGTGGGACTCTGAGGTTTTTCTTCTTACTTTCTTCTTTTACACCTACTGCTATTTTTACCCCTTCAAAACTTTTTTGTTCATGGTCTCAGGGAGCAGCATGTTAAAACCTAGTGTAGCTTCTAAGACATTTCACAGTCTGTTTACCTCTTGCCTGGAGACAAATGGGAACCCCGAGCACCATAAACATTGAATATAACTGACTAAGGCAAATAGGTATTTATTTATCTATCTTCTGAGAGGATTTGAATCTGCGGGATCATGAGAGAGATGAAGAAAACAGAAAGCCATGCTTATGCCAGAGACAGAGCTCCACCACAGACACAAATCCTCTGGCTTTGAGGAAGCTCGTATTTGCTGATGAACCTTGCTTTTGCCCCGACCACATCAGACGTTTCTGGCCACCTCCACAACTTTTCCAGGATGCCTCTCCCTGTTCCTAGTCCTCACATTTGCAGCCTTGAGCCATCAACTTTCAAACATGTAGCTTGATTTATGGCTCCCTTGCTATAGTTGTGCAGAGGGAAGACTCTGACCAGAGACAGGAAAGGCAACTGAGCGCAGATGAAGTTACACCAGTGCTGTGTCTTCAACAGCACAGGCAGAAAGAGCAGGACAAGAGAATTACCACCTTTTTCTTGGGTGGAGAACAGGAATACTCAGTCTGATTTGGGACAAACACCTGAGGGGCACCTGGAAGAAGGGGTCTATCTATGTGCAGAGGATGTGAAGTCAGAACCCAGGCTAGTGGCTGGCAAGGCAATGCAGAGCTTCCTGGCTGAAACATCTGCACTAACACCGGGGAATAAAAATGCAGTTAATTTCTGAATTTCTGGCATGCATAATATACAGTAAAGTAAATAAAGCCTTTCTCAAAAAAAAAAAAAAAAAAGCATAAATTCATGGATTATCTTTGAATACCTGAATACCTTAAAGTATAAGAAAGAACACAAAATTTCAGTTTTTGTTTTGCTAGTCATCTCTCACACACAAAAAAGCACACTGCTCTTGTGAAATACCCACATGAAGCCTGGTGCTCCCCTTGGAAAAGCACTAAGTTGGTCCAATATTCTCGCAGACAGGATCAAAAACAGTGGTTTGTTGGGAAGACCGGTAGACTTGGCAGATCTGAACGTGTTTACTGTTAAGGGCCTTTTGCACAGAGATTTGGGCAATCCTGCCAGGATTCCAAAACTCCTGCAACGGCAACTTGGTTTTGAGGAATAAATGGGGACTTAGTTTGCTGCTAGGTTCACTGAATGCTATTTGCTTGTGTCTGTGATTTTAAGAGATTCCCCCAACACCATGCTAAACACCGTGATTGGTTTTGCTTATAAAAAGTCCTGTTTTCCAGGGAAATCCGTGGTTCTGACTGACTAACTTCCTTTTAGATGGGAAATACATACTATTTACCTCAGAATCCTTGGATGATGGGAGCAATTTTTTTTTTTTTTTTTTCTAGCTAGCAGTTAATATTTCTTGAGTAAGTAGCACCAAGGTTTTCACTTCCTAGCTCATCATTCTGAGGAGGGAGATACTTCTGGAAAAACACATACATCTACTCTTAAGACTTTTATAAATAAGTTTTAAGAGGATCTTTGGTACCCAGTAATGGCAACACAGTTTTTAGCATCTTATCTCTGTTATTATTTTTCTTTAGTGCACAAAGACCTCTCAGAACAAAGTGACTTAGGGTTCATGTGACTTTCAGAAAGCCCAAATTCATACTCCAACTGTATAGGATTGCTCCAAGCTTGAGAAGTGTAGCTGATGTGGATTTTCTGTGTTTGATGTGAGAATTAAAAACACCTTCAACACCCTCAAGTATCATACATAGAGAAATCTTCCATTTCCAGCATGTAGGAGTTCCTTCCACGGCTGTTGCTGAAACTTACAGCCATCACTTTAAATCACCAGATGGAAACCTTTGTTCATGGTTACCTCCCTGCCTGGGACAATAGCAAAAGAAGACAACTCATTGACACCTTCCACTGTGTCTGTTTGGCATGGTCTCCCCTGACTGGATAGAAATAAATAAAAGGCATTTTAATAGAGGACAGATTTCCTCAGATCTTCTGAATATGGCAGATTTTTCCAGTTCATACTGGTGTTGCCAGATTTCCAGTGACATTTTCTACTCTATCTACACTGCCTCTATGCATTCAACTTTGTCTGAGTGTGCTAGTGAAATGGCAGCCATTGCTCAGCCCAAATAAATCTTCATCTTCAAGATCCTTAGAGCCTTAACATCAAGCTACTGTAATTGTTCCTGCAGAAGAGAGGGGTGTGGAGAGAAGAATGACGTGTTGTAACTTGTTTCAGTGGCTGGCAATCATCTCTCTGAAAGATAATTCCCTCTGATACAGTCTTTGCCAGGCAAGACAGACCTGAGGAAAAGAGTTTATTTTTCAGAATGTAAATTGTTTCTTTACAACTGTTAATTGCAGCTCTCCGGAAAGGCTTGTTGGAGGGTGTTTAAACCAGCATTGCAAGGCAGGAAGTTTGTGTTTTATTTGTTGCACTCTGAAGATGAAACCTCTAACAGAGTGGCATAGACTGGCATGCTGAAGAGCCTGGATGAAGTACCCTGCCCAGGGTACTCCAGGCACCCAGATGAAGTACTCCTTACTTTAATCCTGATGTTCCACAAAGAAGCAATAACACAGCGGTTGCTGACTCTCTCCCTCCACTTCAGATCCCAAACCAAACACTCCTGAACCCCCAATTCCTGCAAATAAATGATTACTATGGAATTTCAAATAGTAACTTCCAAAGAAAGTGAATTTAGAATTTCTGTGAGTTTAGTAAAGAGCTATAGACATGGCCAAATAAGTCCAGAAAAGCTCTAAAATGAGATGTTAAATCAGAACTTAAAACCCACTCTGAAGAAAACCCCTTACTAAGTCTGTTCAGTTACTCTGTAGGTCTGTCTCGAGAGTATTTGGGTGAGTGGAATAGCACCCACCAAAACCATTAATTGCATCAAATCCAGGTGCTTGCTGGAAGCCAACATTTAACCATGCAAATGAACATTTTTGGGTTCAAGGTAAATTCCAGCAACTACTTATGTGTACCAGCAAAAGCTTTGTGTCTGCAACTACTCTTTGCTTTCACAAAAACAAGTTTTTGCATGTGCATGCCATTGCACTTGTTTATGAAATTTTCATTTGTAAATATTTACTTTATATTTTAATCACTTCTACTAACACCCCTCAAGAAGATGCTGCTATTGCAGCAACTGGCTCAACACTGGCAAAGACTGACGTCGAGCTTTAACAGATATTTCTCTGCAGTGGATGCCAGCTTAAACTATTCCTACCCCCTACTTCATCTTGAAGTATCTGTGTTAATACAATCATCTTATCATTTCCTTTTCATCTGTAGCCAAGTAAATACCTTCAATTCGATTCAAATAGCGTGGATGGCGCCCTACATGGAGCCCTGAAATTGAATCACGTCTCAACTACTTCATTTCTAATTTCACTGTATCATAATTATCACTAATTCCTGAATGTAGAAATGGGTGCAGCTAGAGCTTAGATGACTTCTCAGATTCATGCAGTAACATAGTAGCAAAGATAATAAAATCATTTGTCTCCTCAGACACTTAAAAAGAGAAACCTTTCTAGAATCATTTCTAGGGGTAACAGTCTTAGCCATCAATCAGATGACCCAGAGACTATTTTGTTGTACCTGTAGCCAAGATGCCCTCTGCTTGTCAATTCATCTTTCCTGATGGATCAACAAAACACAGAGGGCTCCACATTTCCTGAGGTTTCCTTTGCAGTAACAAATGGCTAGGACCAACTCCAGCTATGCCAGATGGTGATGCACACAGACATTCATTCATCGCTGGTTATCAGCAGGTGTCCTGCTGCCCTGCACAAGCCTGCCGCTGTGAGCAGGTCGCATCTGAACCAATTACATGTTGACAGTCTATTTGTTGAGAAATGCAACCAGACACAGCTTTGTCCCACAGGCTATTGCAAGTATTTCACTCAGCATTCAAGTGGGAACCATCCAAAGCACCCAGCACTTAATCTGTACCCATGACTGGCAGTGTCCAGCAGTCTCTGGGTGTGTGTATGTAGAGTTTGTGTTCTTTTGCTAGGGAGACCTCAGACAGGTGTTACTGCTTTTCTTCCTTAAGAGACTTCAAGTCAAGTCTTGTGTGTCCCTGTGAGTTGTAGGTGGTGTTCCACTAGAACCATTACACTTGGCTTGTGACCAAACTGTTCTTAATGTGGACTGCCCTTCTTCTCAATGACATGAAAACCTTGGTTAGCAGAGCAGCAGAGGTGGGAAATGCACACATACTGTGTAGTTTTTATTATATTGATACCAGCTCCTATTTGGAGTCCCATCTCACATGGGCTAGTGGGATGATTTACTTGTTTGCTGCCCAAAAGTACCTCCAGAAGCTCCTGGGACACAACCCACTGCCATCTCCTCAGAAGCCAATTTGTCCACCACCTTGTGGTGGGTCAAAGGTTCCCACCTAGATTAATTTCTAGCCTTAAGACACTATCTCTGCAAGTTCTCTCTAGTGCAGTAGGCGCTTTCATTAATCACGTTAGCTGCTGCAAGTAACCAGAGATTATTGCTTTTGGGGGCATTCTGTGAGGGTGGCTGTCTGTCGAAACAGGCTGATGTATGAGGGTGAAGCTTATTCGCAAGGCTTGAGGTTAACTGTGGTGCTGTTTTTCAGAGGAATGATATCCCTAAAAGTCTGCTCCTGGCTTTAGTTTCATTGTCCTGCTATTTTAAGTAATGTCAATGGCTCCCAGGGGAGAGGATGGACTTAGTTCTCCCTGTTACTCATTGCCACTAATAAATACCAAATGGCAAATAACAGCTAGGCTGGAGGATACCCTGGCCTCCTCCAGACTGTGAGAACCCACAGAGGACATCACCACTGGCCACTAATGTGGAAATATCAATCACTGCCAAAAAGAGTTTGCTCCAGCCATCCTGTTCTTCCTCGTGTGAATGCAGAGCAGTCAGACAGTAGTGAGCTGGGATGGAGTACGGCCCTGCAAGGAAGCTCTGGGAAGGCTGATGCTGCTACAGCTACATCACTGAGCTCGGTGTTGTGGTTTCACAGTGAGAGAGCAGGGATGGATAAATAGAAATGAGCTGATCTTCAGTGGGGAAGGCATGATCATGCAGCATGTTTGGTGAGTCAGAGTAATTCCTAGAAAGAAAAAAAAAAAAAAAAAGTAAAAATCTACTGACTTGACTCCTTAATTAGGCAGTTTTGGCTTCCTCATGCAGAAAGCAATTCAGTTAGTGCTGGGAAAGGCTGTTCTGGCATCTCTGAGAAATCAGAGTGAACAAAGGAAAGATGCTCTCTCCCCTGTTTCTCTGCAGAGTCTCAGCATTTCTCCCCTGATGTCAGAAACAAAAATAACACTTGCAGGAGCTGAGCTGCCTGGAGATGCCATCAGCTCAGCCTGATTGGTTTGCTGGCTCTCAGGCAGGCTGGCAGAGGCCATCCACCTGAGGTGCTCCAGGGGCTCGGCACAGTACCTCCCACCGCCCTGGCAACGCAGATGCTCACATGAAGCTTGCTCCAGCATGGCCAGGAGCGTGACTTACCTCTAACACCTGCCGGTAATCATAGGGCTGAACACCACTTGCCTCATCAACAGAGAAAGACTGGAGGCAGGTTCCCTATTTCATGCTCCTTACCACAGCCCCCTCTCCATCTTCCCTGGCTACAGTGCTGGGAATGAGGAGATCATGTCACTCTGGGGGCTGCTGCTCCTGCTGACAGGGGATGGCCAGGGGCAGGCACGCTTGCCCCCGTGCATGTGGCTGTGTGCGTGTGCAGGATCTTTTTGCTTCACACCCAAGTGTCAGAAGTGACAGCTCCAGCTGAGCCTGTGGGAGTCCCTCAGGTGGCTGCTGTGACTTTGAGCTTGAAAAGATCAAGATCTAATGGGTAACAGAAATACTATTATTCCTACCTCCTTAAATACTCCCAACCTAAAACATTAAGCTGAAGAAACAGCCTCAGTTATTTTACAGCGGCTGCTGCAGCTTAGTTCAACCCTTCATACTGAAACCAGTATCCTGTGTGGTCTGGGATTTCAGCTTGCAGACAAACCATCAGTTTCTATTCCATGGAAAAAAAAAAAAAAAAAAAAAGCTTCAGAATTCCATCAAATCAGATTGATAACTGCCTCAGTCCTTGGATTCCTCTGGAGAAAAACATCACCCTCAAATCTGACATTAGGACTACCTGAGAGAAACACTGTGTCCCAAGGGATCTGAAGGACTTCAGGCCATTTTCTTGGCCTCTGGAAGGCAGAATGGGAAGTTCTGTAGCCTTCTGATAGGCATTGTAAAATATTAAATATATTTGAAAGCAATATGAGATTCACCAAATTTCAGACCAACTGGCAATACAGGAACTTAATGTTTCTGGCCAGCCTCTGGTCGGACCACCACTAGCTCCAGAAGCACAGATTCCTCCCACCACCTTGTCATTGGGTAGGTTTGGAGAAGCTGGCTCCTACCCCTCTGCCTCCCTCTCCCCACAGGCACATTTTGTCTCATCTCCGTTGACTCTGAGTTGTTCTAGGTAGAGGCCATCTCTTACTCATCTTAACACAGCCTCCAAAACAATGCTTCTTGGTGCTACTCATTATAAATAACAGTAATTATAAATATGACTCAGAGAAAGCAGAGCCAGACAAGACCTTGTGAGGTCACCTGGACAACTTGCCTGTTCCATAGTCGATCAACAAAGTCAGGTACTGATTGAATCCATTCTGGACCTCCGCCATCTCCTGCCATGATGATACTATTGTGGAGGCTACGCATTTCCCCTGACAGTCTGTTCCTTGGCTACACCATCTTTACCATAAGAAAGCTTTCCATAATACCTAAGCAAAAATCATTTTAGATGATTTAAGACCCTTCTATCTTGTCTTGTCCTCTAAGGACATGGAAAGCAAGTATTTCACCTGGGTAATGATCTTTGTTCTATCTGAAAACTGGTATTAAATCTGCAACTACCATCACCCCCCACCACCTCCTTTGTTTTTTCTTCCAAAATCTAAACACAGAGACTTCAGTCCTTCCTCACAGGCATCAGTGCCAAAAGAAGCCAAGTGTTGACAATAACTTCAGCCATACCAAAGCAGTGACTGTGAACCTGTGTATATGTATAGAAGTAGCCAGAGAATTATCCAACAGTGAAATACCCAACCTGGCAAGCAGAAGTGACCAAACACCTCACTTCCCCACACTTGCTGATATCCACTCCTATCTGGCTCCACTCACACCTGCAACCCAAAGTGAAACTCAGCCACTCAGACCTCACTGAAAGCTCTCACAGTTTTATGCAAATCTGCTGCCTTTGTGCTGCTTTGCTTAGCAGCATTTGGATGTGGGCGTGATGGCTGGCGAGGAGAGGTGAGGGAACAGCAGCCGCTTTGCACCTGGACGGGGAGAGGCTGTCATCTGAGTCACCTGGAGCCAGCTGGTGGGCTGGGATGGAGGCTGGTCTGCAGGACAAGGAAGCAGCAACACAAGGAGGAAAATGCAGCTGGAAAGCTGTGGGAAGAGCTGCAAAATGTCTTTGCAAGCTGTTAGGCTGTGAAAGGCACTGAAGACTCATTTCCAAACGTACCTGTAGTGCTTGGTAGGATGAAGTGCCTTTATTTTGCTCCATCTCCCAGAATGAGCACTGCCCATGCTGCCTTTTTGCTCCAGCTCTGAAGCAGCTGGATGATCCGTGGAGTATCATGCCAAGGACCATGACAACACTCTGTGATTTCCCTCTGCTGCCTCCCTTGACAGTGCAGGCTCAGTGCCTGGTGAGGGCATGGGAGAAATTAGGAGTGAAGTAAAGCAGGCCTGTTGCCAGGTCAGGAGAACTAAAGCCAAAGATTGATGTAACATTCAAACTGTATGTAAATGGCATTGTTAGGGCATTAGCCTTCTTTACCTTATCCCAAGATCCAGGAGCTGCAAGACGCTGTGTGAAAATTGAGAAAAGCACCTTCTAAGCAGGAGCAGAAGCGACTAATATCAGAATACTAATTCACAGATATTCATCAAACCCCACACAGGGCAAGCTGTGAAAGGGCTTGATCACCTCCTGAACCTCCAAAAGGCATGCTCTTCTTTACTAGCATTTACTCTCTCTTAAATACACCATGTAAGACCTGTGTTGTCCTTAGCATATCCACCACAAATTCAAATAGAAAGTCCTTTTAATGCCTACATTTTGTAATTCTTATCTAAGCATTATATCTGGCATAGCATGAGCAAAACAACAAAATCATGTGTTAAGAGACGTCCTTGCTGAGGAGCAGCTAAAGAGTCTCCGATTCTTCTCAGACTCATGATCACTTCTGACCTTTTCTCCGTGTGACTTTAGCTTACATGGGATTCTCAGACTGAAAAATCTGTGCTATCAGAAAAACTCCAGATGGAAGGCTGTTTGTTTTCACCTTCCTCTGAATGCCCTGTCAAGCGGTTTGCTGCTGCTCAAAACCCAGACAAACAAGATAACCACACGCGCAAATCCTGTTTGTGCTGTTGGGCTTCTTCATTCTAAATATAGCTGGGTGGAGGAGCCCTGACCGATAACACAGTGGGGTCCTCTGCTTATCTGCAATGTAACCTTGGCTCCTGCGGGGAAAGAAGCCCTTTTCTATGAGTTGTTCCACCAGACTCAGATTTTAGGAGTACAAAAGCTGGGCAAACATCTGAAGCTGTTGCTTGCGCTTCCCTTGGAGGCAAATTAAAGAGGGAAGACTCCACAGGGCTGATTCATCCCACCTCTCCTAGGCCCTTTTTGAGGATGGGGTGACTCACTCCTGAGGGTGGTCCCGCTTTGGTGATGTAGCCGGTGGCTCTTCTCGGGCAGGAACAATTTCCATCACTCCCACTGGCCACAGGCCTACAGAGTTACGGTATTTCACTGCAAATTCTCCTCTCACTCACTCCATCTTAAACCTGGAACTGCTCCATGAAAATCAAAGGCTCGTTTTCACTGGGTTGTTCCAGCTGCTTCACACAAGCCCTCTGCCAACTGGCTGGTGAAGCTGGGTTCACAGCAACCTGCCTCCAGCCTGACCTGCTAACGTGACACGCATTTGTGTAGTTTTGACCAAATGGGACATGTTCTCGTTCATCTTTTATTTTTCATACCTTTTTTGTTTTTTTCACTTGTGATGAAGGATGCCCTGGGAAGGTTCATTCTTCCACCTTCTCAAGCTGGGGAATTCCTCAGGGGCTCAACTCCTCGACAGAGATCAATAGGGAGGTTGTTTTTTTCTTTTTTAAATTTATTTGTTTGCATTTTCCCTGTGTATTTTGACTCTGTCTCAGTAAGGGGAAAGACAGCTAGAGGTGGCTGAATTATTGTGTCTCTCTAGGTCTCCTCCAAACAAAATTTCCATGTAAACCCACAGCCATGCACACAGATCAACTGTGCAAGAATGGAAATCCTGTTTAGGGCTCAAACAGGCTCTTTCTGTAATGTCCTTTCTGGGAGATCTTGGAGGAGATTGTTACAACGGCCAGATTTTCATCTTTTCACAAACATGCCATATCTTGGCTCCATTTCCTCCCTTGCTTATCACTATTTTGTTAGCTTGAAGATAACTTCCAGGAGATCTACTCTCACCTTAAAGTCTGATCAAAGTGAATTCTCTGTTTTTAAGAAGTAATAGGGGAAAGGGTGGGTGTCTTTTTTGTCTAGTAACAGTTTATTTTAATCTGAGTGTTTTCTCCTTTTGTAATCCATAAGCACTTATGTTTTTAGAAGGCTTGCCAGTTATGATAGATTTCCTTGACGTTACTGTAACAGACAAGGCTAAACACAGATGTCTGGTGCCTGCAATCTTTAGGAGTCCTGCAGGACACAAGTAAGTTAAAATAAACTGAACTTTAGACACAGTCAAGACAAGGACTTCTTCAGCCAAATCCTTTGTAAATAGGCAAAAAGTCGAAGTAGATAGAGGGGGACAAATTCACATCTGGGGTCACTCCAGTAGCTTCACTGGAATTTTATACACAACATTCATTTGCTACAGTTTGTCCTCTAAATAAATCCGTGTTGTAAGAACAGGCAGTAGGTAAATCATAAAACAAGGCTCAGCTCCTCTACTTTTATATTCATGAAAATGAATAGGGAAGAACTACTAATGGAGATAGCATGCATCTAAGTATCAATATAATATTGCCTTTGATGAGTTTTCATTAACTCATGGTGCAGAAACAAACATTTCAGGATAATACATGCCAAAACACTTTGAAATATTCAGAAAGCATATGAAGATGAATACTCGTGAGAAGGATATAGACACGATCCTGCATCTTTGATTTTCAGTCCACATTTTGATTATTCATCCAACTTCAGAGTAGGAGGTTTCAGCTGTGCTGAGTCATAAGCTGGAAGGGCATCCCAGACGTTGATTATCATCGCAGCACGACACCTATGGAAAGCATATCTAAAACTCCAGCAAGTCAAAATGCCCTTCTCGTAGCTAGGTTATGGAGGGTTATTATCATTTATCTCCCATTTTCAGGCTTAATTTGCAGTGCAGAGACTTTCCTCCAGATGGGAGTTCAGAAAAGGAGCTTAACTTAGNTGCATGCTCCAGACGTGTCCTAGTCCAGGTGCTCATCAAACTGTGATTTTCTGTCACCCAGCTTTCCAGAGAAGCACAGTCCAAACCAGATGGTTGCAACGACGTACTGTGAACGGGCCCCCAAGCGAGGACAGAGAGTGAATCTAATCCGGACATAGCATCCCATAGGCAGGTCTGGCCTCTGGGCTGGTCTCCAGAAAAGCCTCTCCTCCTACCTGGTGATGTTAGGTGATGTGAACACCCACCCTGTGCAGCCCTTTGGCACAAGTGTAGATGACCATCTGAGACCCTGGCAAGAGGCCTTAGAACGTTCTTAACAAATGTGTCACTTTAGCCCTGTGTCAAGGTGGGGGCGACAGCTGCAGAAAAGTATTGCAACAGCATGACATATCGGGGAATGAAGTCAGAGACATTAAAGAAGGGCAGATGATGAATTGGGAAAGCTCTAGGAACTCTTCCAAGCACCAGGCTCTTATTTTATTTTCAAATGTACCACATCATAGGAAAGAGGAATGGCTCTGTAATGTTTCTCCTGGAGGAACTGGAATTAAATGTTATTCTTAGGAATAGTAAATGCAGGTGTTCACCAGATATTAACAAATGTTTCACTATTAATTACATGAGTGGTAGTTTCTATAGCAAACACTTCATCTTCTGATTCATACACCGCCTCTCCTGTTGCCTCTCTACCATTTAAAACATGAATGTGTCAGTAATGCAAAAAACACCTTATGCAAAACTTTTACAAAGGGATATTCTTCCAAAGTTACAGCACATACCCTGAGTGTGCTTCTTCTTCAGATGCCTTGGGGGAATCCCCATCAGGGAGTAGAAATAAAGCTATGTGGATTAGTGATCAGTACCAGGCCTGATCTGTAAATCACTGAACACTCAAAGCAATAATTGCAGCAAAAACTAGGAGAAATCTGCAAGATGAATTATGTTCCCACACACCTGTCAATGAATCACCCTGAACTACACAAAGAGGACTGGGTAAATTCATCAGAGAAACTAGTCCCTGTGCGCAGCTCTCAGCAACCTCTCATCACAAACAGCAGAACAGGCTGACGTCAGTCACGTAAACGCACAAACACACACTTGCTCATACACTATACACTCCCTTCNCACACTTGCTCATACACTCCCTTCTTGCAAATGGAAGTTTTTTTTTTTTTTTTGGGGGGGGCATTTTATACCTACTTTCATTGTAGATGTGTTACTTTTTAAAGTCAGATGAACAGAAAATACTATGGAAATATTCTGACAGGCCATGCTCTGTTTCTAAAAAGTGATTCTTCATTAAAAATGTATTACAAAAGTCTGAAGTCTGAAGTGCATATCAATATTATAGTAGGCACTTGAGGTTTACTTTCCTAAGACTGATCTTGCTCCCGTGTAAAGTCTGCCTCAGTAAATGCCAGCTGGTTTTTGTTGTTGTTGTTATTACTATTTTTTTTTAATTTATGTGCCTATGTTGAAATAATCTACTTAAGAATACCGCAGTGTAAGCAATGCTCCTCTTCTGTAGGAACAGATATATTTTTCTAAAGCAGGGGAAAGAAATTAAAGCTTGACATTATTCTTCCATGTTCAAAGACATATCTTTAATCAATAGATTTATCTGATTCACTGCTGGTTTGACAATACTGAAACTAGAGGAGTTGCACCTTCTTGTGTCTGAGTTAAATTCGTTCCTAGATATAAATATGAATAAATAGAGCATCTGCAACTACTCCAGACAGACTGAAATGACAAGGGCTATCAATCCTCACGCTTCAGGGTACATAATCTGATAACCAGCTGAGGTAAGGGAGAAATATCCCCCTCTGGTATAATATTGACTAATTGGATTCATTATAAGCCTTTTATGTCTTTCTCTAAAAACCCTTGCATTAGCCACTAGATGGACCAGTAGCCTGTTCTGGAAAGACAATTCCTGTGTACTAATCCACAGAACAGTTGGCACTGGGTGATGTGGCACCTGAAAGTGCCATTGAATCAGCAGCACACCAGCTGGAAGGGACTCTATCTGTATCCCCATGGTGGCACAGAGCTCCAGATGAGGCCTTAGTCAGGAGGTGGGGAAGAAGAGGTCTATGGGTTATCTGATTTACAGTGTCCAAAATTGAAGTGTATGTCATCTGACCTGACATCCAGGCAAGGACAAGAAAATTAGAATAGAATAGAATAGAATAGAATAGAATAGAATAGAATAGAATAGAATAGAATAGAATAGAATAGAATAGAGCAATGTAACCTGGAAAAGTATAGCATAGCTTCAAACAGATCTGAAGTCTGTGTGGAGGAACAAGAATCCTGAAACTGGAGATGAGCCAGTGCTGATCTGTGAAGTGCTAGCTAATCAGATGCCAACCTACCCTCCTTTTTTTTTCTACCTCTGAGGAGAACAGATGGCTGGGTCAGAGAAATAAAAACTAAAAGCAGAAATCCACAGTCAACTTTATACAAAGAACAATAAAAACCCTCATCATAATGCAGAAAGCCAAAGTGCATTAGTACTTCTCAAATAGTGCTTCCCACAGAAGCAAAAGCTGTATCTGCTTGTTAGCCTCAAGGTGGTTGTGTGATTATCGGGGAAAGGGAGCAGAGGGCCCTATGTAATGCAGTTAGGAAGGTTGCTCAGAGAACAATTTCACTGGGGAGACGAAGTTCATGCTATTAGAAACAGAGATTCTCCCAGACTATAAAAATGAGAGGGGAGAGGAAGACACTTCTGCTCCCCATCCTGCTGAGTCACAGCTCGAGGTATATTTTCCATCCAAGGCTACTCTTGCTAATATGTCACACTTCAATGACACTTGAGGCTCAAAATGCAGCAATCTTGTTTGTGTGGCCACTTGCCAGGGTAGCTGGAGACTTCTGGACTCCGTGCTGACAACGGTTTACTCAATTAAAAGAAATTGTACTCATCCTGTCCCCGGGCGGAGAGAAGGTTGCAGAGCAGCATCTTCACATCTCTTTATGCGGAAAACACAAGTACTCAGACAGGAATAAAAACAGTGCACTTGGTTTCCCTTTACCCTTATCATCCCTAGTGAATGTATCAACTGGAATAAATGTTTTAGCTACTTGAAGTTCCTAGTAGATAAACATATCTGTCATGAATCATATACACAGACTGCCCCATAACCACTGAAATAAACACTGTTGCCTCAGTTTATCTCTGAGGAGCAACCCTCTTGACATTGCAATGCATGGCAATATTCAGGTAGTTTAGCTAGCCCCACACAGCTGGAGTTCTTCTAGCACATTGTTCTTTCCTCATTTGAGCTATTTACTCATAGCTGGGGAGGGGGGTGGTTCTGGGAAGTTCTGGAGAAATTCTTCTAACAAAATGGCACCCTGGTCTGTTTTATGCTCATACATTTCTCATCTGCTAGAAGATGGCCAGCAGGTATGGGTGACTCTCACAAGTAAGCTCAGACCTCTTCCCCAAGCCAAGCCTTTTTCGTATAAATGCCTCTACCCTGTGATGGCATGGGGCTGCTGGGTTTTCTGCATATCTCTTAGTGAAGAACATGAGCCAGAAAATCCAACATCTCCACGTCCTACCTGCAGCAACCCAACATGGAAAAAAAAAAAGAAAAAAAAAAAGAAAAGAAAAAGGGATCTCTACCAGTACCCTACCTTCCTCTGGCTCTCCAAGAAATGTATTAGACAATCTGTGGCTGTCAAGCGTTTGGAGATACTGTTTTTATGTTCATACCATAGCAAAGTGAGGCATCTTCAACAAACAGATTGGGATAAAGTGGTGTTCATACATCTGTGACTCATACCCTAAGCAATACTTTCCTTTTTGCTGGCATGGGTCGTGTATGAGCATCAAAAGAGCATCAGAGGGAAAGGAGCTGGCCTTCACTCAAAACTCACCTTCTCAATCACTCTGGTAATCTACTTTCCTTCAGGTATACCCCAGCTCTTGTGACCCCAGAGTAGCACGACCAGCGTGTGGTGGACAGCAGGGCAGCCGTGGCACTCATCCCCAGACAAATCCATGCAGGTGGGCCACGGAGCATGCACGGTGGCATCCAGGAGGTTCCCCAACTTATGACCCAGGGGTGAAAGAGGTGGCACAGAGGCTGCACCATGCATATGGCTAATGCTGACAGGGATGAGTAACTACTGACTCACCAGCTTTCATTGCTTTTCAGCTTCTTTCTGGGAAGGAGTTTTTCTGCCAGGTTTAGGCCTTGCAGATCCAGACCCTGCCTTTCTCCAGAACGACTGGAAGCCAGCAAGGTGTCGGCTCATTTGATTTCACTCCTCAGCTCCTCCACCCGAAGGGGAAGGGACCACCAGGAGAGGGGTAGAGGTCACCGTTTCCATGGTGTCAAAGCTGACGCTACACCCAACTTCGGATTTGAAGGGGGATTCTGTTTCAAAAACCTTAGTTCTTAGGCACAAAAAAGTGGCATTTGGGACTTTTAAAAATACATACGTGTAGTGAAAATGATGCTGGTACAATCCAACTCTTAACTCTGGAAAGGATGTGGGGTGGGGAGGGAGGTGCAGGGAAGACAATCACTTCATAATCTAGGTTTTAGTGAGGTGTAAATTTACCACCCAGACTCCCACCCATTACACCACAGACAGGAAACCAGCTGGTTGAGGGGGCAGTGAGTTTGCTGTTCCTCCTTGCACAATGACTACGTGTGTTATTTATTTCACAGGCCTAGCCATGACTGGTGCAATTTTTAAATTTGCCTCTTGCCTTTTTATGCTTTCAGATCAGCTACACATTTCATCAGCCTCCTGCCCACCAGCAATCATAAAATATGAGCCTTTGTGGGAAAGCAGAGACATAGAAAGAGTTTCTTATGAAACTGTGGCTGGGATTGTTCCAGACACCTCAGGCCAGCTGCTCTCCAGGCAGCAGCATTGTGATACAAGGGGCAGTAAACATCAGCTTCAGAAAGTGGAGCGGTTGGGCCTTTTGGCTTCAGGCCCACTGAACAAGTTCTCCTGACTACTGAGGCATGGCTAGAAAAATAAAAGGGCTCTTTAGTGCTGATATCTTTGGACGCTGCTGTGCAATATGGCTGGAATCGGTCCAGGATATTCCTACCTGCTTTGCATCTCAGGCTATAGAGCAAATCCAAACACATCACTCCTTTCCTGGTGCTCAGTTTTCATTAAAATTTCTGCTGCTATTAATTCTGTCCCGTCCAACCTTGAACAATGCAGTGTCACTGGGCTGCTGCATCGCCTGTGGTTACCAGAAATAGCGGATATTACTGATGAAGTGGCAGAGATGGCAAAATCATNTTTTTGTTAATAAAGTTTTTTTTTCTCCTTTTGGTCTGTTACTTTGTTTCCTTTTTTTTTTTTTTTTTTTTTTTTTTCCCCCAGTCTGCAATGCAGAATCTCTACCATTTACATAAAGTGTACCTACAGAAATATTGTGTCTTGCACACTCCTCCTGACTGCCTGTAACATCAGTCAGGTCAGAAGGCAGCAATACTGATGTACAAGGTGTTTTATCAGGATAAGGCAGGACTTTGCATTACTCTTGAGGACCTTACAGTCAAGCCATAGCAAAGGCATACATGAATATTAAAAAAAAAAAAAAAAAAAAAAAAAAAACATTTTTTNAAAAAAAAAAAAAAAAAAAAATCATCTTCCATTTATGGAAAGACTAAATGGGCTGGAATTCTTCAGTCTAGGAAAGAAAATTAGGTGAAATCTAAAATCATGCAGCTTTCCAGATAGATCAAAAAGTGTGCAATTGCCCATTGCAAGGGAAGAGCAGGAGACACTGATCATGCAGCACCTTTCAAGCAAACTAAAGCGAACACTCTTCCATACAGACTTCCATTCAGCGAGGAGAGTCACTGCCCTAATTTTTCACTGGCATAAACTTTTGGAATGCCAAAAGTGCAAACACGTTGACAAAACAGACTGTGAACATTGGGCCTGAAAGGTCAAGGTGAACTCACCTTGGAGAGTAGCCTGCCCACAATGGCCAGCTCCAGAAGTCCCTGAATTACAGATTTTATTAGAGATTAGGTGGTTACCTTCTCCTTGTCCTCTTTCTTTTATTCTTTTTCAGCAGTCACTACTGATTACTGTCAAAGACAGGATACTTTCTCGATGAGTTTTTGATTTGACTCAGTGCAGCCACTCTCCTGTGATTTAATGGACTGGCTCCTCTTTGGAACAGTTCCAATGTCTTCAATGAATTTGAAACAGAAATGATTGCCTACATGTTTGACAATTTCTGCTTTGTTTCCATTTCAGAATTTCCTAAGGCTGCTCTTAGCCTCTGAACTTTTCTTTTGAGTTCATGTCTTGGTTCACTCTGTTGTGCTTAGTATTACATTAAGAGAAGCAGAAAAAAAAATAATATCTTGTAGTATTTTATTAAATTGTCACAGCAAATAGTGCTAAATGGGGGGCAAAGGCTCTCAGCCTCATGGTGGGTTGAAGACATACTACATTACTGTGACTCTGGATGTGAGTACCTGGAGAGAGGGGGCACATTCCTGTTGTAGCACTTATGGGAGATCCCTGGAAACCAGTTCAGGGTCTGGGTACCACCAGGCATCCATAGTCAGCTGGGTCAGGTCCCAGCCCTGAGGGCTTCCTGTGAGGCAGCTCTTCCAAACTCTGGTTGTTTCTGTAGAAAAAGGAGGACTCTGGAGCAATTATGGTGCCCGTCCACATGCTGCTCCCAGAGGAGGTGCAGGTCTCCTTCTCCCACTCTCCAGTCCTGCATCCAAGTCTGTGATGAAAGGAAACTTCAGTGTGAGTATCCCAGAAGATCTTTGTGCCTCCATTATCCAGGAGCAGGAGAACAACCTTTCTTCCACCCTGCCTCTAACCGTCACAAATACCATAAACACTTTGGGGCAGGTGCTGTCTTGTCCTTCAGCACTGATACTGCTTACCCTACAGGGGTCTGAATGTAATTTGGGCCTCTTATTCAACCTAAAGAACAATAAACTCCTGTATATCTCAGAAGTGCCTCCACCCTCTATTATGATAAGAGATATTATCGTGTTCCATAACCACAAGTAGAAATTATCTGGCTTAGAATGAGGGTGAAATGCACTCTGCAGACTAGCTCTGGTCGTTGCTGGATGGATGAGACAAAATGCCTGTCCTCTAGCTTGCTTCAGTGGAGGAGGATGTGCAGTCTTGGACACCTAAGCCATGGTGTACACAAGCAGCAATGGGACCTTCCAGGTGGTCAGGATCTTTCTGCCACCTCTCTTGGGCTTCTCCTCCTGAGGAAGTGATCTAGCAAAACAGAGCAGGGCTGCTAAGCACTGTATTATTGTCTGTTGGAAAGAACAATCAGTCAAGGCTAATGCAACCCATGAACATGGTGTTAAGCAGTATCCTGCACAATTTAACAAGGACTATATTATAAGGCCAGTCCACCATCTGTTTCCTGAAAACAGGCTGGAGAGTTCTTCCTTTCTGCTACTGTCTTGCTCTAAAAACAAGTCTTGCAATTGTAAGGAGAGTGTTTGCAAAGCTGGAGCAGCAATTAAGCCACAGCCCCCTGATCTCACCTTGACTTGCTCTTTCAATAGCCCTTTATTATCATATTTGGCAGTGGGAGAAAGAACTGTTTATTGAGAACCACAAATGGGCTGGCTCAGCAAGAGACAACAGATTCTGTTTTCATTTCCCAAAAACAGGGCTGTCAAGAGGGCAAAGAAAGTTGATGGAATGATTGAAAATAAAGATGCTAACTAGAGGGCTGAACTTTTACTATGAAGGAACTCAGTCCCATGGTAATGGAGTAGTAATTTACTGCACAGCCCCAGAACCCAGAATGGAGCTGTACCTAGACCTGCTAGCATTCACAGAGCCGACCACTTGGGTTGTGTGATACAAAACAGCTGCAAGACTATTCTATCTTCCATGTAGTTTTATCTTCCTTGGAGACTCATGAGACACAAATAAATACACCTGTGGTATTCCCTCTCCAAAGGACATGCGATGAAATGAAACTCATTTGAAATGGAAGACAGACCCAGTGCAAAGAATTAACACTTTGTTAGAGAGAGAGTTAATTCTTAGGGCATCTGATTACACATACCTATTTACACCAGTGTAGATGGCTATACTGTCTCTCTGGTGTTAGTGCAAGCTTGAAGTTTAATTCTTATCCATGGATAGTAATGACAAGCCTCTTCTGAGGCTCACTGTTCCAATAGGGAACTTTCCATTGATGCTGATGGACTTTGTCCCATTGTTAGCAGAATGGGCTCATTCCAGAATGCAGCTATCCATCTCATATACACACAATTACCATAATGACCCTCTATCACAGATTCCAGCTCTGCCACTATTTCTTCTTGTCTTCTGAGACTTTCCTTGATTTACGTTCAAAAGTTTGAAACTTTCACTGGCTGGCTTTCTTTCCTCTGGCTCTAGTTTTTTAAACACACTATTTAGCTAATCCTGCAGTCCAGTTTGTCATGGGAGAAAATCTTCTTTTGTTGACTTATTATAGGAACCAGACGTTCCTTCCAATATGCTGATGCTAGTCCAGAATCTTAATGGAGATGAGCCAAGCTGAATGATTCCAGAATTGAGCTGGCCCTTACAGGCCAACTCCAGCTGAGGGATTAAATATTAGATGGATGCTTACATTTGGGAGATTAATGGTCATGATTCAAAATAGGTGGCCCACATGCCCATGCAGTTCCTGCGAGTAATGTCAGAATGTACACAAAATACCATCAATATCTACCAGTAAGTATTTCCGTCACTCCTGCAAGACCATTTTAAAATGAAAGATATTGCTATTGTTATCTCCTGCAGCCAGAGCCTGTACTTGCTCATGGAGTTTGAGCCTCTAAAAGTTAGTGCTGATCCTTTGATAGTTCCTGTCTGCATCTATGCGGTTGCTGTATGTCCACTTCAGTGTTGTGACTAAAAGCTAATTGGTGTTGTAGAGAACAACTCACCCAGTTTCTGAAGTCCTGTATGCTCAGGTGTAAACCTTTGCTTGAATACATGTTCTGAAGCTCACTGGTAATTTTGCTATTGGCTTCTGAACCAACTCTGTCTTATACAATTGAGTAAGCCTGAGTAATTGAGTAAACACTTCTTGGATAATGCATGTGAGGATGGGGCTGTTCTTGTAGCCCCATCTTCTGATCTTTCTGGACCTCCTCACTCCACAAGAGGGAGGACAATGCAGAGAATGATGATTTTGAGAAGTGGTTAAGTCTTTAGAAGGGAGAGAAGTCCTCCAGCCAGGACTGAGATGGTCCAGTCAACTACCCAGTGTGGCAATACTGAAGCGAGCAGCATTTCTGTTGTGTGGCTTTTTTGTGGCTGACCCAGCTGTGCAAGCACAGTGGAGAATGGACAAAGAGCTGTATCTGTTCTGAGTTGCCTCCAGTTGGTGGAGGATTGCCTCTGATTGGATTGATTGGATGGTATTTTGCCATGCAAAATTTGTTTTACAAATGTGGACACCATTTTGGTTTGTGAGGCCATGACTAGGTATGGTGGTACCTTTGATCATTTCTTACAGTATACAGCAACTTTTGGAGCGCTGCCTCCATAAATACACTGCCACATATGTCATAGGGTATCAGAGACAGCAGCAAGGCATTGCTCCTACTTCAAGCAGGGGAGGATCCAACCAACTGATCCTGTGTCCTGGAAAATAAGTATAGATATGCTCACATGGAGAGTGAGAGGAGATATGCAATTATGTTTTTGGATTTCATCTGTAATC
>VXAV01013312.1:677264-693541 GCA_013399715.1 Alectura lathami | reverse complement strand
TCTTTCTTTTAATTTCAGAGCTTCAGAATGTGTTTGCCACCTCCTGGGCTCCTGTTCTGGGATGTCAGTTCTGCAGTTTGTCTAGGTTACAGATTGGTTTGCTTTGCANCTCCAGGCACCATACAAATTTATAGCACAGATTGCCACTGCCACCTAGAAAACAGAGTGAGATCAAACACTAATCCATCTATGTCTGCAGGATGCTACAGAATCCAGCATAGCCAAAAATGGACACATCAGCCTTTTTAAAATATATGTTACATTTCTCATGCATCAACAGAACAGAAGGATACAGATTGTGGCTGTCTCAAGGCATTCTGAGATTTGCATATATGCTTCCACATATCTTCTGCACATATGTATTTCTTAGACAATTTACTGTAGCCATGTTTTTTTCTTAATGCAAATTGCTTTAAAATGCACTAAGACTACATTTAACAATACATATTCCCATACAATGCAATTCTGTGTGTAAGAGCCATTGGTGGCCTTCCTGTGCAAACCAAGATGCAATGAGTGTGGTGAAAGCTGTACATATTTCTATGATCCCAGTCAGTAGATTTATGATTTAATAAACAGCACAGGAAAAAAAAAAAAAGTCACGTATAAAGCCCCTCCAGCCTTGCTACAGTGCTGAGAGCACCTAATTGCTCTGGAGCTCAATAAAAAGTCACAGTTTAATAAACTCCACCTCATATTGCCTCTCCAATGCCACTTTGCACATCCCTAATGCACAGGGTGTCTGAGGTCGATTTTATTGTTCAGAGTATTTTGATTATTCTCAAGCTAAAATGAGGGATTGCGAATGGGCCTGGCGATGAGCAAAAATAGAACTGAGGCTTGTAGTCCTGTGTTTTAAACCATTTATTGTCACTACAGCATACAGTCTCAATTCTGCAAAGCTTCTTTACCTGTGTATTTAATTTTAAATATATGCTTAAGGCCATTTGTTTTATCCCACTTTAGCCATGTGTTTAAATCTACAGCTGCACATAAGAACTTGTCTGAATTAAGTCGTAAAATGATGTGAGATTACTGGATTTTCATAGCAAAGAAAAACGAAGCTGTAACAGTTTAAAAAATATGTGTACTCAGCCATATATTACAGCTAATGCACGGAGAAAAGATGGAGTCTGACAGCTAAAGGAGCTAAAACACAAAACTCCTAAATCACACTAACCACACACATGTAAAAATTGAAGCTGTCACCCTCTAGAAAAGAAAAGACAAAACTCACTCTACGTCCAGCTAAAACCAGAAAATGAGGCAAAAGTGTGAAACCAAAGAGGAGAATAAATTCATTCCAATTGCTAGCAGATGCCTCACATAGGGAAAACTAGATAAAATCAGCTGTGTTGAAAGAGCAGAAATCCAATGAACCCAGAGTGGGACAGGACAAAAGTAAAACCAAGCCCACATTAGTGGTGCTGAAAACTGAGCAGAGTTTTCTAGAGGGGATCTGAGCACAAGTATCATAAGTTCTCTGTTAGATTTGTTTTAAGAAAAAAAAGAAAAAAAACTCATTGATATACCACAGGAACAAAAATCCTGATTTAACTGTGACAAACTACAGTGAATGCTGCAGATGGAGGAATGACAGGAAGGTCTAAGTGGACAGGTTAGAGGAGAGTCTGGGAAAAACAGCCTGAAAAGCCATTTCATGGCACAGAGATCATCATTTGCTTCTTCAGCCAAAAGCCTCCTGAAGAAGTGCTGGATATTCTATTGTTTTGAATGTTTACTACACCGGACACAGAACAGACAGCTGTGTTCAGGCTTGCCCTGGCACAGGAGCAGAGCAGGTAACCTCATCTACCCTTTCAGCCTCTAAGCTTTGATGATTCACATTTTGCAAGAGCAGCTTTGCTTATAAATAAGAGCAGGTTTAGCAAGTGAAACCTGTTAGCCTTTAAACCAAACTAAACACATGCCTCCTAACAAGAGGAAGAGCTTGAAGCCAAAGAGCAAACCCCTCGTGCTGTGAAATGCTTTCCAGAGTTTAATTTCATACGTAGGACCAGTAGCACTCACAGCAGGAAGGTAGAATGAGTCATGTGGGGATGTCGGGAATTGGGATGAGAAAGCATTACAAAAGCATTCATAATATAAATTGCTTATCATCCTGTCCTTTGTTCTTCAAAAAGAGATGACTTTGGCACTGTATCCTGTTCCAAGGAAAGAGGAAAATCAGGAGGGTGCTAGACTGAAGGCTAATCCCACCAACTCTCTTATCAGCCCAAAAAGCAGCACAATTTTTTCACATTCAATGCCATAATGCAAGATAAAGGAGATAATATTTTTGGAAAGTGGGACTGCTTTTTTGCCATGTCTTTGTGTGGACTCATTTATTTCAGTGAAAGAGAGGTAAAAAAAACCACCATTCTGGTGCGACAGAGCTCCTACTTGCTTTCAGAGTCCCTTGCACTATTCTGCATGACAAAGTGCAAGACAAAAGATGTTCAAAACTCCTGGTAGTGACAGAAACTAAATGCAATCTTCTTCTACTTTATCCCCAGTTTGGTGCTGCCTTATTATCCGTATCACTGCCACTCTTGCAGAGAGAAAAGTGGCCACAGAGGAAGAAAGGGCTTTGCCTGACTCCATCTCAGGATAAAAGCACACACCCTCTATCCAGCCTGCAGAGGTTGCAGGGTTTGCAGAGGTTTCCCAGGGGCTTTATTTCCTGAACACCACCCGCACGTGTGAGGTCACTTTGCTTATTTGTGGAGAAGAGCCTGAAACTATTCCCACCACATTCTCTGGATTGGATGGTTGGGCAATGGTAGAATAGTCTCTGTTAGGGAACAGGTACAAGGACCAGCTGCAGCTGTTGTTGTTCCTAAGGATAGATGATGTCTCATGCCTTTTTTTTTTTTTTTTTCCTCCTAACTCTATTTCTATTTGTGGATAGGAGAAAAGAAGATCTAGACATAGCTATGGTCCTTAAAAAGTGCTTGTTTCAAACAAAGCACCAGGTACAAAATGCTGCTTCCCCTCCTGTGTGTATTTATGCAGATTGCAAGGCCCTCTCCATGCTATCTCAGCACAGACCCTGATACACACAGCACAGTATCAGTTTAACTTTCTCAGGGGAAGAGGGAGAGATTTTCCTGCTGGTGTGGTCAGTAACTCGTCTTGCTGTGAATCAGTTAAGTCAAGGTAAAGGCAATCTATATGGGCATTGTTCATCCTCCTCCTTCAGTAATGCATATTCCTTGCCTGCTTTTGCCGCTTCCTGTAAAGCAATTGTATTGCATCAAAATCTTCCCTGATTCAGAGAAAACAGTCTCCTGCCAAGCTCTGGGAGACACAGAGATGTCCCATCATGGTGGAGGTCAGCTGGTTTGTTTTGACAGTACAAGAACAGACTCAACCAGGAAGCAGTGCAGAAGCCCGAGAGGGGTCCCGTGCCCATTCCTGTGACAGGAGGTGAAATGCTCCCCCATGCAGCACCAGCCTGCCCCGGTGTGAATGGGCTGACTCCTTGGGAGCAGGAACAGAAACATCAAGAGACACACCACAAATGTTGTTAAACAGTGTTCTCTCTCTCAAATGGACAAAGAGTGAGGCACTTAGGACACTTAGGATTTTTCACTTAGTTTAGGCATCTCTGAATGCATGCAATGAACTTGTTTTCCTTGATGTCTCCCATGCCATGGTGAGGGAGGAGTAGCCCAATGGCATTTTTCTTTGCTTTTGTGTGTGCACAGCAAGTTCCCAAGGAAGTGAGCAAAACAAAGGTCCTCCAGCTTGTTGGCTTGGGTCTGAGCAAGTCACAGGCTTGAGAAATGTGTATGTCACATGTACGGACCTTCTGCTCTCACGTGAGGTCAGTGCAGGTCCTGGTACAGTGCGCCATGATAACACAGGGAATTTGCAGATGGAGGAATAAAGGGATTTGGATCTCCAAATCAAAGCAGATTAAAAATCTGGTACTAGAAAATGAATCTATATTTGTAGACTTACCCCACAACACAAGGATCATATTACTTCATTCAGTAGTGAGAGACACAAGAACATATATATCCTAGGTTTAGATTTGGCTGTTGTACTTTCAGTCTAGGATTCATCCCATTTAACATCTGACATGTCCATGTGAGCTAGTCAGACTAAACTCCCTTTAAGTCACTGAAAAGAAATGGGCACTTCCAAGCCATCACTCACCTGATCTATCCTCAAAGATTTCTGCAGGCTGAGACAAATAAAACTTTTAATGTCTTTTGCTTGCGGAGACTGTTCTCTAACCATCATTTGATATAACCTTTGGTAGGCCTACAGTGAATCTCCAATAAATGCAGTCTCCTATAAAGTATCCCAGTGAAGATAAGGAGGTTTTACTTTATTAGCTTCTTTCACTAAGCAACACTTTTTAGATAATCTCTTGAACATTACCTGCCCAGCACCACAAATTAGCTCTAGAAGAGCCTGCTGGCAGAAGCATGTTTCCGTAGATGAGATTCACACTTGGATGTCCCGTGCAGATCTCCATCCACACTGCTATCGGTGGCCAGAAGCACAGCAGGGGCAATAAACTCTGCCTGCCAGCCCACCACCCCCTCCCACGTTGAAGTCCAACTTGTCACATATCCAAATTTCAGAAAGCTAAGATGGCTTCGTGGCCTGTCTCATCTGCAGCACTGCTGGTACACTGTGTCACAGAGCAGTGAGGACCTTCCGATGCTCCTGCTGGACCATGTCCACCCTAAGAGGGCTGCATGGGAAAGGATGCAATTGGGACAACAGAGCAGTACCCATGTGAGATGATTTACCCACCCCAGCTGTCAGCAGACCAGATGATCCCTCGACCAGCTGTACCTGCATGGCACATCATGGTGTGGGAGAGGCACCGCAGCTCTGCATTGTAAATGTATTAAGCAAAGGTGGATAGGGAGGGAGCCAGGTGCGAGCCTCATGCTCAAGCACACAGGACCCAGAAGGTCTGAGGACTGCAGCTGATGGTTTCAGGGAGGAGTTGTGTTTAAGGTGTCTGAGCTGGAAGGACAGGTTAGTCATTCACATGGCCTAAAGGAAGGAAGAAGCGTAGGTGAAAGATGGGAAATCCCAAAGACAAAAGAGGCATATACACACACGCACCAGTGAAGAAAACCCCAAACTTCACTTTGGGAAGGGCAGAATGCTCTGACATAAGCAGAATTACACTAACAACTGAACACCCAAGCAATGCCATATTCACCTTTTCTTTCCCCAAATAAACACTGCTCACACGTTTTTATTTCCCACTTAACAAGGGAAGTGGGTGCTCACATCTGATTGCTGTCCTGAGATGCTACGGGTGCTAGCTCACAATCTGTCCAGATAGTACATGGCCCGTAAGGCATGTAAATGATCTGCTGAATGGTGTTGAACAGTAAATATTAATTTTCCTACTGGATGGACCACAGATCCATGGAAAGCTTAGAGGCTACTGGTGCTCTGCTGGTCCCGGCGTCTGGAGACCACTCTTCCAGGATCAATCCCTAGGCAGTCATGGGAGAAGCTGTCTTCTTCATGGGACAGAACAAGCAGGGCCACCATCACTTGAGTGATCTGAAAAGGAGGGACTTCATTCTACCTGGACTTGTGCAAGGCCTTTGACATGGTCCCGCACCATATCCTTGTCTCTAAACTGGAGAGATACGGATTTGATGGGTGGACTGTTCGCTGGATAAAGAACTGGCTGGAGGGTCGCAGCCAAAGGGTTGTAGTCAATGGCTCTACGTCCAGGTGAAGGCCGGTCATGAGCGGTGTCCCCCAGGGGTCCGTCTTGGGGCCGGTGCTCTTCAACATCTTTATTGACGACTTAGACTGTGGGATCGAGTGCACCCTCAGCAAGTTTGCTGATGACACCAAGCTGAGTGGTGCAGCTGAAAGCCCTGAAGGAAGGGATGACATCCAGAGGGACCTGGACAGGCTGGAAAAGTGGGCCCACGAGAACCTGATGGGGTTCAACAAGGCCAAGTGCAAGGTGTTGCACTTGGGTCAGGGCGATCCCAGGTGTGTGTACAGACTGGGAGAAGAACTCCTTGAGAGCAGCCCTGCGGAGAAGGACTTGGGCGTTGTGATTGACGAAAAGCTGGCCATGAGCCGGCAGTGCGCTCTTGCAGCCAGGAAGGCCAATGGCATCCTGGGCTGCATCAAGAGAGGGGTGGCCAGCAGGGAGAGGGAGGTGATCGTCCCCCTCTACTCTGCCCTTGTAAGGCCTCACCTGGAGTACTGTGTCCAGGCCTGGGGCCCCCAGTACAGAAAGGATGTGGAGCTGTTGGAGCGGGTCCAGAGGGGGCCACCAAAATGATCAGAGGGCTGGAGCACCTCTCCTGTGAGGAAAGGTTGAGGGAGTTGGGATTGTTTAGCTTGGAAAAGAGAAGGCTCCGGGGAGACCTCATTGCGGCCTTCCAGTACTTGAAAGGAGCTTACAGGCAGGAGGGGGACTGACTGTTTGCATGGGTTGATAATGGTAGGACAAGGGGGAATGGGCTAAAACTGAAAGAGGGGAGGTTGAGGTTGGACATCAGGAAGAAATTCTTTACTGAGAGAGTGGTGAGGCGCTGGCACAGGCTGCCCAGAGAAGTTGTGGCTGCCCCATCCCTGGCTGTGTTCAAGGCCAGGCTGGATGGGTTCCTGGGCAGTTTGATCTAGTGAGCTAGTGGCTGGCAGCCCTGTCCACGGCAGGGGGGTTGGAACTAGATGATCTTTGAGGTCCCTTCCAACCCAAGCCATTCTATGATTCTATGATTCTATGATTCTATGATTCAACAGAGTCAGAGCAGGGCTCTGTATTGAATCCATGCTTAGTCACATATATTACCCTTGACTTCCATTACAGAGACACAGACAAGGGAATGGGCACTGCCAGCAGGTTTGTTGCACCAGTCTGGATTCTTTCTCTTACCCTGCACTGCACACAAGACTGTGTGTGAGATTGTGAAACTGCTGAATCTGTCTTGGAGTAGGAGTTTGACACAGGATAGCAACTATTAGCCAGCTCATACTCAGTAATGCACCATTTAGGAAAATCTGTTGGCCTGTATCACTGAAGGATCTCTATGCTAGTAGCAAGGTCTTGTTTTCTATGTGCTAGGCAGCTAGATGAGCTAAGATGAGACTGGAAGTCTGGGCTGGTCCTGTAGGGAAGACCTGTCCTGCTCATGCAGAAACATTACTCCAGTCACAGGGGATCAGGAAAATCAGCTACAGGCTCCCTGAATTTCTGTGTGAAGCAATCGCAGTTACACAACACATAATGGACATTACTGCACTTAACTCTGTTCTTTATTACAGTGTTGACTAATGAAGCCTTACTTTAAAATAAAACCCCGCTTCTGGTAACATTCGGGTGTTAACATAATTATTCATTGTCTGTGTGTTGTGCTTGTGCCAAGGCTAAAGAGCAGATGTTAATAGAGAAATCTGAAGAGTTTATTATACACAAAAATAATTAGCTTCCTGTTCTGTAGGAACAAGTCTGTTGTCCACCAGACTAATTAGAACATCAGCCAGTCTTGTGTCATGCTGTAACCAGATCTCTGAAATGTTATTTTTCAAGCTTCGAAGGCCTGACAATGAGGCAACTCATCAGGATATCACACAAAAAGCCTGACTTTGCTTTAATTTACCTGTACCACCTTATTCACTGAAGTGCCATTATACAGGTAAGAAGCTGCTATAATTATTTTTGTTCTTGTTGGTCTCATATGTTATGATTATAATAATATTTTATTTCTGAGGGATCTACAAGCTCCTATGTGCATAGGCACAGCTAAAAAAAAGACATTCTCAAACTGAGGGAAAATTGAATCTGAAGTCAAAAGCAACAAGCAGATAGAGTCCCCATTGGAAAAGAAATGAGGTATCAACTCTAGAGACAACAAGGAGAGCAAAAAGAATGACCAGACATCAGAGAAGGGACATGCTAACAGTTTTAAAGCATATAAAATATCACTGAAAATTAAAAGGAATAAATTTTCCTTCCAGTCGTTGTGTTGGATAGGACTAGAGTTAACCAGCAGCAATGGAGACATTGAAACATGAGGGAAAAACATTCAGATTGCAAGGGGAGTGAAACACTAGAACAGACTTTCTGGGCAGACTACAGATTTGTTTTTTCTGAGCAAGGTAGACATCTACCATCACTGTGGATGCTGCCATGGGACAAGATTAGACAGCCCCTGAAGGTCCCTTCTGCTTCGAGATTCTACAGAATAGACAGGAAGGCCGTCAAAGCAGTGAAATAATGAGACAAACCTGAGAGGCAGAACTGTTGTGCAGATGAATAGACGAGATCATATTTTGGAAAAGTTATGCAGAAGAAATCTGTGACATGGTCTGAATGTCAAACTTAGACATATGCTGAGATTGATGGGTGAGTGTCAGAAGAATGGGAGAATTGTTGAATGTCTTTGGGACATTCAGGAGCTGAGAGGAGGGTCTAGCCACTGCATGTCAGGAGCTCTTAGGTGATGGCTGATATTCAAGGAGCTGCTACAGGACCAGATTTGGGGTTGTGACAGGGATGTTCAAACTGCAGTTTGAAAGAATCTATGTTGTAAAAGAATTTGAGCCCAAAAGCTATGTTTGACAAGCAGGTCTTGATCTGAGCAGAGGGCCATGTAAACATACAAAAAGTATCCAGTCACTGCTAAAGATGGGTCCGCATCCAAATTTCTTCAGTACCAGGCTGTTGAGAGCTAATCAAGCTAATCACTCTCGTGCAAAGCTGTATCTGGAAAGTGCAATGGTTAATGGATAAAGGTGACTTATTTTTCAGCCATTGCTCTGCTTACATAGGAATTTTTACAGTTGGCAGGTTAGGCTAGGCTCTGTCACTGCAAAGCATGCAGTATGAGGTATGCAGGAGGAGAGTAGGACCAGGCACCCAGACATTTTGACGTGTGCTCTGCTCTCCTCAGAGCTGCCAGCTCCTCGTCTGAAACACTGCCAAATCTTTTACTACATCTGCTCAGAAAGGCAGGCCAAAAGAGCAGGGACCAATTCACACGAATCTCTCCTTGGGCCTGTATTGTGCAATGCTGGTTTCTGTTTCTCTTCTTGCAATAATAAGCTGCAACTGCTGCTTCAGGGATTCTACAAAGGGTGCAGTTTATGTAATATCCATTTAGAAATGACAAAGCTTTCCTTTCTGGGCCTTTCATGTAGTAGTCCACCCACACGCAGGCGGTGTACGCAAATGACGTATCACCCGGGGGCTGAGACTTGCTGCAGAAATTGATAGTAAGCCGTTGTTATTCTAATTATGTGGCCATCTTCCTTAATTAAAGCTATGCCACAGGTCATTTAGCCTGATGCAGAGTCCAGGAACATTAATTCAGGCAGTGTCTTGGAATCAGGGAGTTCTTATTAGCATAGGACTGGCTGTGAGGGAAGTATAATCATCTGAAACCCTTTACAAAGGGGAGAAAATTAGCATCCATGCCTCCCGTGTACTATTGACATAGTGAATGATTTTACTGAGTGGAAATAAAAATGAGCACGGAGCAACGACATTCATATTTGCAGATCAGGCCGTACTCTGTTTGCTGTGGGGATTTGTGTGTGTGTTTCTATCCTTAGCCAGAAACTCCAATTATCATCTCTGATGGCTCACCAGCTCTTGAAGCTCATGCTCCTCCCCATGCAAAGCACTGCAATCTGTTTACACTGAAGTAATGACTGAGGATAAAAAATAGACTTTATAATGCCTTATTAATCTTTGTGTGCTTCCCTCAGAAGAACATAGCCCCATATTAGGAGTGGATTTAGGTTTGAGAGATGCTCCTGATATCCCCTTCTAACAGCAGGATTTTACTCTCCAACTTGTCTAATCAATCGATGTTAGAACTTTGTTCAGGCTTTGAAACACATCTCTGATTTTTCAGAGATTGAAACAGGTTTCAAGAAGAGGAAAAATGGCTGTTTTGTTGTCAGATACTGAACACTGATTCCACGTATCATCAGGCACATCACCCAAAGCTCATCTAAAAACATCTCCCCAGGAGACGAGATAGCAGTGATCACCCATGTTAGAGCTGAAGAGAGGGACACCACACCCAGGAACCGAAGCCAGATGTTCTGACCACTGGTCTCCTATTCCATCTATGGTATGCATCCGTGTTTGCATTATGTAAATACAGGGACATGGAAATTATAGATGCTCAATAGGAATTGTTCTTCTAAACAGTTGAGTTCTTCTTTAGTTGGAATAATTAAGTCCCTGGCATAGCTCCCATCCTGTTCAAAAGACAAGTAATGGTCACAGCTAATGGCTAATCATAGCCAGCAGTACCATGGCTATCGTTTTGGAAACTCAGTTTCAGAACAAAGACTTATGCTCCTGATAGTAACATACAGTCAGGGCATTGAGCAGCCATACAAATTAATACAATATTTTGCTGGCATGTATCAAAAAGCAGTATTATAACGTGGATATAGTTGGAATAGTTCTTCATTAGAGATGAAAACGTCAGGGAGTGACATGATAAATCCTGTTTTCCTCAAATGTAAAGAGACTGGTTCTAAGGTGTGACCCTTCTGGCAGAAGGTAAGAACAACGAAAGAATAGGAACTTGTACATTAAAAACATAAGCAAAAATAGCTATTGATCGTAAGGGTCACATTTAGACTAGGATAAAGCAATCTGCAGTAAAGCAATTCTATTTCTATTTAATTTATATTAAGATATTGATAGGATCACCAGTAACACAGTATCCAAGCAGCTCACAACACAGAGGTGATATTGCCAACATCATCATTTTGCAGATGAAGAAACAAAAGCTATTAAACTACACAGATAAAGCATCTCGACTAAGCAACTTGTGCTATGTTTGGTCAGGAAATCAGTCAGGTTTCTCACTCCCTCAGCAGCACTCAGATAACTGGTCCAACATCTCCTTTCAGTGGGATGTTTTTGCTTTGTTTGTAGCATGAAGTATTTTTAACCAAGCACATATGGTTGCTGAGTCCTATCCTGTACTGGCTGAAAAAAACTGTTCAATCTCACTTCCAACCTCAGGAAAGTAACATGTATTCTTTTGAACAATTCAAAATGTTCTTATGTGTAGCTTGCTGACAGCTCACAATAATTTTTTTTTTTTCCCAAATATGTCTCTGCTTTTAGTAGCGATTTGCTCCCAGTCTCCAGTCATCATCCCTTTCATGATTTAAAAACAGCATCTCAAAATTATTTGATCTTCAAGGTGGGAGCACAAAGAAAGTTGTGAACAATTCCAAGGGCATCTGGATTACATGATGGAAAGCCTGGAGCTGACAAATCATAGAATCATAGAACAGCTTGGGTTGGAAGGGACCTTAAGGATCATCTAGTTCCAGCTCCCTGCTGTGGGCAAGATTGCCACCCACGAGATCAAAGATTCTCCTTATTCTGCCAGGATTTCAATGTATTTTGCATCTTATGGGTTCATGTTATTTATCTTGTTTTCTGTTTTTTCACTCAGGGGAAAAAATAAAGAGACACCAACGAGCAAAAAAGGTAACATTGGGCCATATAAACAGCTCCCCATTGCTGTCTATAATCAAATTTTCACCCCTGATCTGACATCAAAAAACTTGCAAGCCAACATGTCCAAAGTCCAAACAATGCGAAAACAAATGGAAGACTCCCATCGATTTTAAGGGCACCCCGCCAACATGACTGTGGGGGTGCGCAGGCAGCAGCTGCTGCCCAGGTAACAACAGCAGCTAAGTTGGGACAGCAGGGCCTTCAGCAAGGGGGAGAACCTAAATCAGTCGGGCATGCACGAGTCCACGGGACAAGATGGGATTCATCAGGTGGTGCTGAGAGAGCTGCAAGGGCGTTGTTGAAAGGTCCTAGCAATCAGGGAGGTTTCTGATGACTGAGAAGAGGCAAATGTCACAGTGTTCTTGAAGAAAGGCAAGAAGGATGGTCCAGAAAATTACAAACCTGTCAGTTGCACCTTTCAGACCCTGGAAAGGTTATGGAGAAAACCCTCCTAGAAGCCATTTACAGGCAAGGACAAGAGAGTGATTGATTTGGAACAGACAGCATGTATTTACCAAGCACAGATCATGCTTCACCCACCTGGTTTTCCTCCATTACGAGATGATTGGCTCAGCAGACAAGGGGACAGCAGTAGATACTGACTTTAGGAAGACTTTTGACACGGTGCCCTTACAGTCAAATTGGTCAGATATTGACTGCAGAAGTGGACAGTAGGGTGGTCTAAAATTTGGCTGGCTCTTTGGATTCAAAGGCTTGTGAAGAGCAGTACAAAGTCCAGCTGGCAGCCAGATCATGGAACAATGGTGTCCCTCTGGGCCAGAAGCCAGGAAGAACACTGTTAAATGGCAATGACCTGAACGGTAGCACAGAGTGCACCCTCAGCAAATTCTTGGACTTTATCAAATAAGGGAGAGCAGCTGATGAGCTAGAAGTGAGGACTACTGTTTGGAAGGAGAAGAGCAGGCTGGAGAAATGAGCTGACAAAAACCATGGAGCTTGATAAAGGCAGATGCAATATCCTGCATCTGGGACAGGAGAATACCTCCCCGCACCAGTGTAGGCTGCAGATAGAAAGCAGTCTTGCAGACAAAGGTAAGGGTGACTTGCTGGTGGCTTGAATACGAGCCAACACTGTGCCCTTTCTGCAGGATGGCCAGCCACTTGCTGGGCTGTATCAGCAAATCCAGTAGCCAGCAAGCCAAGCATAGTGTTCACAGCCTGGTGAAACTACACCTAGAACGTTTTCTCTATGTTGTGCATATGAGTGTGAGCCCAGAGGAGGGCCATCAAGATGTTCAAGGTACTAGAGCACACAGCAAATGAGAAGGGGCTGGGGTTTGTTGAGGAGAACTGTGGACTACAACTACACAAAGGGGAAAGTACAGAGAAGACATACTCATAGCTGCACAAAAATAAAACGACAACAACAAAAGATTAAATCTGTAAATTTCTATAAATATGTTAGGAAAAAAGTCATTATGAGGGTGGTAAAATATTGGCATAAATTACCCAGAGAAGCAGTGATATCTCCATCTTTGGAGGTACTCTGACCTGAAGCAGACACATCTCTGGGCAACCTGGTGCTGCTTTGAGCAGCGGGTTGGACTAGATGGCCTGGTGGGGTCACTTCCAGCTTAAATTATCCCATGATCGTGCAGTTCCAGGTGAGCCGAATGACTTGCATTGGACCAAGGAAGGTCTCTTGAGAAGATAGTTAGTCCTAAACTGAAAATTCAAGACGACAGAAAATCTATTTCTCCATCATTGTGGTGTTTCAGCCAGCAGTATTAGAAATGAACTCTTCCCCATCTCTCAAATTGCCTTCTCAGCTGTGATATATGAAAGAAACAGTGACTGTGCAGAAATGAGAGATAAGTGATTTTCATTTTATTTACAATAATCCCCTGCCAAAAAGCAGATGTTCATTTTACTGTGCTTTAGTAGACACGCTCTCTATCTTCTAAACAATTTGTAATACATGTAATTACTTCCTGGGAGGGTTCTCAGGACACAGCTACCTTTTTATGAAGTGTTGGAATTATCTCTAATACAGCTTCAGCTGGGTCCCTCAGTCATGATAGCAACACAAACACACTGAATTTCAAAACACACAAACAAACAAACACCACAGTACACACAAAAGGCTTTTCCTTTCCACTGTAATTATGGGCAGAGCTAGGTCAGTCCCTAACCCTCTATTTTCAGCTAGGAGGAAGCCCTTAAGATACAGGATATGCGGGCAGAGGGACAAATGCGTCATGGACATTACCAGAAAGCTGCTTGGGTGTGGGAGGTGTCTCCACACCTTCCTCATGAAGAGCTGGAGCATGAGAAGGGCAGGAAGATGGGCCGGACACAGCTTGCTGTCTCTCCCCATTGCTTGCACTGGGAATCCCTGCTTTCATACTACCACCATGGCATACAAGCACTTTGGTCCTTGCTTTCATATTGCTCAGACCACACAGGAAAAAAGGCAGCTGTTTTCTGAAATGAAATGTGGTGGGGCTGCAGCTATGTTACTCATCCAGCATTTGTGACCTTGCTGCATCCCTGCTCTCTCCACCCAGCAAACCATGGCAGGACAGGCAGAGTACTACGGTGTGGTGCCTCACAGAGAGGGTGTCCCAGCTGGGTGTCAAGTGCAAGGCTGATCAAAACATCAGAAGAGGCTTCATTTTGCTTTTCTGACAGTAGGGGGGCAGGATGCAGAGTCCCACAATGGGATGCCTGGCTCTGCAGCCTTGGCAAAGCAGTGATGGGCCATTTTGCAGGTCCAGCCATCTACTCAGCAGCTGTCTAATTTTCCTGTGCCCTACTATGACTGCAGGAGAAAATGACCGGGATTGAGAGGGAAGACATCCAAATCCGAGCTGACACAGCTCATTTAGGCTTGGCAGGACAACTGTCAAGGAACAGAATTTCTGAATTCAATGCCACTGAAAGGATGGGACTGGCAAAATGACTCTCTGTTGCCTGTATTTCTTTCAGAAAACCCTTGTTTGTTGTTCCACCAGTCTGAGTAAAGGCCTTTACAGGAGGAAGGTCAGTGCTTCAAAAATTTCACTCTGGTCTGGGGAGAAAAGAAAAAGCAGGCCACAGTATTTTTCTTTGTTTGTTTTTCTTTCTTTCTTTTCTTTCTTTCTATTTTATTTTATTTTTCCTTAGAACATGTAAGACAGAGAAAACGACACACATTACACAGCAGTGATATGCAGCCACGGACTCCTGTAAGTGCCTGAGGTGTGTCCATCCAGCTGCTGACTGCTTGGGATAGCCTTGCCTGGTCCAGCTTTAACTTGCTGCAACAGAAAGCAACAACAATTAAGATACTGCAGTTGAGCTTTATGCAAGGTTCCTGTTGATGTCAGGCTACTGACTCCAGTGAGGTTAACCATGTTACCTAAACCTCATTGGAGTAATTTAGGTACTTTGAGAAGCTGGTTTTGATCCACAGATGCTGTAACTCTGATCTCTCCTCCAAGCATTGTGTCTGACAAAGCTACTGATTACCGTTGTGTGGGGGGTAATTTATCAAGTCATCTGCCAACAACAAATACACATTCCTCAGGCTTCCAGCTCCAGCTGTCAACCACCAAACTGTCCTCTTCAAACATATGTACTCTAAACCCATCTTCTTACAGGAAGAATTGCCAAATCTATGCCCTGTTGCTTGAAGAACTTACAGTCCTTTGTTTGAAAATGCACCAGCAGCATTCCAAGCATGCAGGAGCAGCCTGCTCTCTGAAATGGTAAAACATCACGTCTGACTGATTTCTCCAAAACACACACAGGAATGAAGACAGAAATTGTGGTTCTGGGCCAGGAAAGGTGGAGGAGGGAAGCGGCTGCGCCAGGCACAGCAGACACCGTGGCCACGTGGAGAGTGGTGACCCTGGGGGACTTGCAGTTCCTGAAGCTAGGTGCACATGTGAGTGGGGTGAGATGGAGGGGCACCCCAGCAGCCATTGCCGTCACCTCAGTTTCCTCTGGAAGGGCTTTTACCAGAAAGAAGCTGTGCTGTCTGTAGTCTGCATGATGTGGGTACGAAGACACCAGTGTGTGTTCCTACATGGCCCCAATAACAGCCACAGCCATGATTACTCAAATTTGGACTGGGAGGACTGTTGGGATGACGTGCCGACAAAAACTGAAGGAACTCAATTAATGGAAAGTGCAGATCCTGTTTCTGTTTGACAGGATTTGAAATGTTCCCCTTTTTAACAGTTCACTATTATATCTTCACTAAGACTTACTAAATTAGATTAAAAACCAAGTGTGCAGATTTCCAGGAAAAAAGTAGTCTGTCAGAAAGTGAAAGCAGACATGAATTAGATTTTGATCTGTATGAGGCCATTTGCTGGATATATTTTTCACAGCATGGCAAAGAGCAAACACCCTGAATTATTTTGAAGTCAAAAACTTTTGCTCCTAAGTTTAATCTAAAACAAATAAACAAAAACAACAGCAACAACAACAGCAAAAAAAAAAAAAAAAAAACAGCAACTAAAACAACCAAAAGACAGTGTTGTTGAGGTCATTTCAGTGTTGAATCATTTGAACAGCTGGAGGCAATAAATGCAAATTCAAAAACAAAAACAAGAAAGCAGAGGGGAAAAAAAAAAAAAAAAAAAACACCCACGAAAGAAACACTTCCTACCAAGCCCAAATGCTGCAAATCACGAGAGGCTCTCCAGTGCTTTGCCCTGTTTGATGCAATCCTGGTGACGTAGCCGCGCCGCGAGTGACCAGCCGAGCCTTGCCCATGCTGGGGGGCCGACCCTGGTGTTTTCTAGGCGCAGAGCTA
>VXAV01013312.1:646684-667163 GCA_013399715.1 Alectura lathami | reverse complement strand
CACACACACACCAAAAAAAAAAAAAAAATCTACTTTGCACGATTCCATAGGTTTATAGCAGAACTCAAGGGAATGGGTACATTCCTCTCTGCATAACCTGATTCCTCTCAGCACTGCAGCCTTGTCCAGAGTCTCAGGTGGCTACCACGTAACTTCACCATATTTAGCACCCTTCTCCCCTTTGTCCTCCTTGGACTGACCAGGTCATGGCAGTGCCCTGTCCACTGTGAACTGACTTCTGCCATAGACAAATCAGTGTGGCTGAGGGTACAAATGTTAACATCAAGTATTCACAGAGGAGAGTACTTCTCCCTTTTAGTCAACATGTTCAGATGGGGCCCCATAGCAGCAGGGAGCCTGGACTTCTAAGTAAGAAATATGGGATTTGCTCCATAACAAACAAGAAAATGTTCTTCAAAAATCTTAAACTCTCAGCTCTTGAGCCAAACATACCTCACGCCATTTATTCTCACAGCTAGCTTCAGAGAAATATTATGATAGAAAATCTTCCAAGTCTGCAGAATTGGGCTGTTAGCCAAGCTGAGTGAAATTTCAAAAAGCAGCTTCTCTTCCGTATCTTCAGTCCAGAAAGACAGCTGCAGTGGGCGAGGACAGATCTGCTCATCATTGCAGTCATCCTGGACCTCACGAGGTCACAGAATCCTGCACGTAGTTAGTACGTGCAGTAGTCGTTCTCTGCTTCCCACGATTAGCTGCTTGCATAGGCTTGAAGCCTGTACATGCATGCTATGCCTACGTAGAATTTAAATTAGGGGGGAGGAGAGAGGGGAGCTGGGACATGTCCGTAGACACTCGCTAGTCCAACCTTGCCATGTTCTGGGGAAAAATCCCGCCTGTACAAAGACTTCCTGNCGTAGAAACGTCTTCATGATCGTGATGCTATCTTTTTCTGCCTCTTCTATCCAACAGTGTCTCACCGTGAATGCCTGTTTCAGGCTAGCTGCATCCCAAGGCAGATTTTTGTTCCCTGCTTCTGTTTGTTTATAACAGCCTCCAAGTCTGCTGCAGAGCCAAGGAATGGCTGACTGTTTTTGCAGTCTCAAATATTGGCTTGGAAGAAAGCGGTTCATCATTAGCTCGAGCACTCTTTAACTCGTTTGCTAAAAGGAATGCTGCTGTGTGCCTGCTCTCTGCTATCAGTTGTAACAGTGGGCATAGAACGTCACCCTTTTATTCCAGTCTCATCCAGCTAGACGAGAATAAATCAATGTGCACAGAGGCATCGAGTCCTAATGCAAGCATAATTCAAGGGATGAATATCCACTCTCACACACTGTTTAGCTTTTTTTCTCTTTCCCAGTAGAAACTGAGAAATTATATCCATATCTCATTTTCCTTGTGTCAGCTTTCCAGCATTGGGTTTTAAAGGTTTTTGCTGATGTTAAAAATGTTTTCCTGTCATAAATCCCGTGTCAGCCTCAAAAATACCAACTATTTCTCACTTGCTGACTTGAGCCTCGTTCATGAAGATTGCTTCTGGAACAATGTGACGGATTATGAGTTATAGCAAGGAAGCCTAAAATAAATCCTAATTGAAGGGCAATAGACTATGACTCTTCTGAAAAAGAAAGAATAGAGGGAGGCCAAAGTTATTCAATTAAGGCTGCTTCAAGCTTTTTTCATACTGAGAAGCAAAGCTTTGCAAGCCTAACAGAAAAAAGTCCCTTGACAAAGTTCAAATGTCACTCTCCTTCTAAAAGAGCATGCAAGTGAAAACTGATAATCACCAAATTGACATTAATAGGGCAGAACTTAGAGAATTAAGTGCTGGAAGGATCATCTTATGAAAGACTAATGGAGTTAAATATCATAGCTAAACATTTACCATGGGGAGCACAACAATCTACAATCTATGAAGGAAATGTTTACTGAAGAAATAAGAGGACTGGCTCAAGCACATGGATGCACATAAATGGCAATGCAGGCTCTGGAGGAGGCAGGCTCTCTCTTTTCAGCATGGATTGAGATGTCAACATTTGCTTAAATTTACAATGGCACATCTTGAGCTTTAAATGTTTTATTTCAGCATTCAACATTTGTTTTAATATTCAAAATGGGAAGAGTTGTTGTGAAAGACAGATGGAAACGTGTCATCCTGAGGGTGATGAAACTAGCCATCAGCTTTGTTTGAATATTTACCCTTTGTCCTGCAAGAACCTTTAAGCCAGAGCAGTGTGATCTCCCCATTTAGCAGGGCCTGCGTTCTCTGATAGAAGTCTTCCATGTCATATTAACTAATATTAACTATACTAATAGTAACTAATGAAGGGACTTCAGCTGAATGTTGCAGTTACTGGCCAATGTATGTGCAGTCAGTCTTCTCTTAGGAACCCATTCTCAAAGGAAATTACAGAAATTCAATTTTTTAGAATAGAGTTGTACACTGGACAAGATGCTAAAACCCAAGCCATGTTGTTCTGATGAAGACACATCCTAGGTAAGGCGGGTGTTCAAAGTTATCTTTAGCTTTCACACTCTTATGAAGAACAAAAACTTGCCCCTAACATCTCAAGTAGATGTGGGGCAGCTCAGGAGATTTTTCAGGAATATCTCACCGTTGTGGCATACTATTTTTATCACAATACTGCTTATGCTAGCACCAAGACAGGCTGAAGGAATACTGCTATGTAAATGTCACTATCGAGTCTATGTCTGTGTTTCAGCCATCGCTAGGACAAGGTTACATGGGCTGGGATCATGCAATCACAGAAGCATGGAATCAGTTGGGTTGGAAGGGACCTTTAAAGGCCACCTCGTCCAACTCCCCTGCAGTGAACAGGGACACCTACAGCTGGATCAGGTTGCTCAGAGCCCTGTCCAGCCTGACCTTGAAGGTCTCCAGGGACGGGGCATCCACCACCTCACTGGGCAACCTGTGCCAGAGCTTCACCACCCTTATTGTAAAAAAAAGTTTTCCTTATATCCAGCCTAAATCTCCCCTCCCTCAGTTTAAAACCATTTCCCCTAGTCCTATTTCAGTGGTGGGAGAACCTAATCAAGGTTCTGGTCTAACTGAGGGAACTGAGGAAGGTCTGAGCATCAGATGTTGCAAGAAATGTCCACACTCCTGAAGGAGCCTCTCCAACTCACTTCTTCCTCTACTTACCTTTCAAGTTCTGAAAGCTTTCTTTGGGGATGACATAAAGCAGAAAGCAGAGATTCGGAAAAAAATTGTCTACATAATCCTGTTTCATTTAATGCCAGTTTTATGAAGAACCTATTAAAACCTTCTAAAATTGTTTGCACCTGTCACAACTTTGTTTCTAGAACTGAGTTTTTGAGATCCATTCTTGTGTAGGAAAGTCAAGCTCACAACTTTCAAACAAAGAAAACCAGAGGACTACAGAAATGTTTTGCTTTAGCAGTGACATGAGTATGAATATTTCTTTAGGACAGAGCTCCATGCCTCAAAGACAAATGCAAAGATACTTCCATCAGATAGGAATGGCATTCTATAGCTGCCATTGATAAAATCACTTTGAGCTGAAACACGTGACCAAAACTATGAATCACTGTCAAAACCCATCACATCACATGAGAGAAGGGGAAATTATACATTTTGAAACACAAACGTTGCTTCTAGCCTCTCTTATAAATTGCTTGTTCAGTTCTGTGTGTAGGCACACCCCACATTTTCATGTTACAATCCATTTCTGATGTTTAGATGAAAAGAAACACCAGAAAAACAAATACAGTTATTAGTTGCGAATCACATTTGCACAAGAACAAACAATCCCTTAGATAAAATTAATTGCAAAAATGAACTCTTACAGTTTAGTGGCATATTGATTTTGTCTCAGATCTTTTTTCTGTTGCAGGAATCAAACGGAAATCCATCCCATGCCCTTGCTCCCATGACCGTCAGAATCCAGGTTGCCCTGGAGACATGCTGTCACATTTGCAGAAGGGGAGAAGAGAGACCTCAGCCCCACTGTCCTCCAGGGACCACGCTGCCAAAATTCTTCTGCAGGCCTCCTTTGACCCCCGTGATCTTGCAGGCAGAGAGGCAGCAAAGTAGTTGTAACACGAGATGCTACTGTAAATTAAATACTTACTAATGACAGATCAGAGGGATGATTTTAAAAAGCTGGCTTCCCATTTCTCTGCATGCCTTTGTGGAACATAATAATGCTTTTTAGCAGCACAGCCACAGGCACTGTGTATTTAAAGCAAGCAAAACAGCCAAAGCTCTTCTTCTCATGAAAAGGTGTGATACTAGATAGGAATTACCCTGTTAAGACAGTCCTCAAATCCACACACACTTCTAACTGAATCATTCATCTGGAAACACTGGGTAGTTTCTGCTGGAAATGGAAAGTAGAACAATCCAGCCTTACAGGCTGGGCTTGCAGTCCGTCTGCGGAGGTATGCAAATCCCCCAGCAGGTCAATACATTATTTCCTCCGTCACATATAGGATTTGCTACTCCCATCACTGCACTGTCCTGTTAAATTACTGCACAGGAGGCTGGAGCTCAGAGAGGACTGTGGTTCTCCGAGAACAAAAGCCTGGCACACATGACATCAGCGCGCACACATGCACACACACGCTGAGCCTCGGGACAAATGAGCGCAGCGCAGCTCCCTCTTTGCATCACCCAGCAGCAAATTGAGCATGGAGTGGAAATGAGGACAGCAATGGGGGAATCTAGGAATATTGACTTCTTTGCCATATAGTTTGGAAATTGGGAGCTCTTGCAGAAACCTGGAAAATGGGAATGGGTTAGGGGAAGGTCCTGTATGCAGGGAAAAATTTTCACGCTGCTGCTTAAAGACAAAAAGGGACACGTGTACAAAAGAAAGCAACAACTGTGTTGCCCTGCACAGAATGGATTCTGCTTCTTCCTGCACCCTGTTGCTGGATCCATACGCCTTGCAGAGTGATTGTGAGCAGTGCCGGACAGAAAGACAGCAATGGACAAGAGCTAAGCATGAGGAAAACAAAGAGAGAAGCCAAAAAGCCCACTTTGTAAACAGCATTATTGTTGGGAAAAGGAGACATCTCCCTGTAAATCAATACTTGCAGTTTGGGGGGAATGCATTCATTTTTCGATACATGTTTTGTGAGCTGAGATATGCCCAAACATCCTGCTGAGGGCCCAGTCCCAGGGCTTCTGAGCTGGCTGCCGCTCACAAGCAAAGACACCAAATGCAAAAACCTGGCCTGAGCAGTCATCCATCCTCAGGTCTGTCTCTATGGATCAGCAGCAGGAAGAGATTAGCCACCACCGATGCATCTAACCTCCATAAATTTACTAAAGACATTTTTAATCTAACCCTCTTAATACTTTTGCCTTTGCTGTAGCTGTGGCAATGAATTCCACCTTTTGGGGAAACATTTCACCAACTGGCTCGGGCTCAGACCTGCACCTCTGCAGTTGCACACTGCATCCCCAGGCACTGGAACCAGATCTGCGGTGAAGCTGCACCATTTTAAAAAAATAAAGCCTTTCTCAAATGTATTTAATACACTCCATTTAGATATATAAATGCAAATACAGAGACTCATATTCAGAATCGACAGTGGCAACAAATGTTAATTGCATAGGAATATTTACCAAAACCAATATTCAATGTGATCATGGTACTTGTGCTCCCCTCAGGGCAAACCGCAATCATGATTAATAATGTTATTTAATAACTTAATAATGGGCCAGAGGCAGCTAATAAATTCACGGGTGAGGTTAATGAATGGGAGCTGGTCGTTAGGCAGGCGCAGCTGAACAACCCAGAGCTTCCCCAGAGGTGGTGAGTCAGGGACGATCGGCTTGGAACCTTCAGTGAGCAGAAGGAATGGTAAGTAAGTAAATAAAAATCTCTGCATACAGATGCAGAACAGCTCTTTCTGCTTTTTGTCATGAGCTCACTTTGATCTTTATTTATTTTTTATACCAGCACTAAAATGTTGGGGTTTTTTTGTTTGTTTCTTTGTTTTGTTTTTTTTGGCAATTTTTTTGACTCTGTATGATACACAACTTAACCTGTTTGGGAACTCAACGCCATTATTATTTTCTTATTGGCTCTGAATTTCTCCATGTCAGTAATCCATACACAAAAGCCTGCTTCCTGTCTTGACAGGTTTACAGTCTAGGTAATTTGACGTAAAAGAACTAATGAACAATGACTGTGGTAACAATTTGTCTCCTATAAGGCAAAGCCTGTGGTGTTTCTTATTCCCACACGCTCTCCAGCTTGCACAGTCCTTCCATGACCTGTAAATGGTGTTTTTCTCAACAGAATAAGTCTTTGCTGTTGTTCCTGAGCAGGCAGGAACAAGCCAGGGCTTACTATCAGTATCAAGTTACTGTACGTTACTATACTGTTTGAGCATTTTAAATGTGGTAACTAGCATGGCTGCCAAGTCTTTTTACTTACTACAAAGCAAAACACATTAGCGTAAAGCCATCTTTGAGGTGAGCGGGGCTATCAGCAGGCACGTGGGCACCTATGATGCTTCCTTCAGCAGTCAGGCAGTACCTTGCAAAGCTGAATAACTCAGCTGCTTTGGATGGCAATGGCACGCTCTTAATCCACCAGGGAGAAGGGTTGGGAGAAGGGCACTGACAAGCTCTGTCAGAGCTGTAGGTGCAAGGACTGAAGGCAGCGTGGTGCTGCTGCCCCCATACCTGAAACGGCTGAAGGGAAGATGCCTGGCTGACTCCACTGCTACATCGCTTGGTGCCCATAAAGTGGTTCACACTGAGACACCAGGGCAAAGGGACAGTGAAAGGTGGAAGTAGGTTGCTACTCTTTAACCCAGTGCAGCAAGACAAGCCATTCAGTGTCCATATAATTCTATTATCCTATACTTTGAGTAAGTTGATAGTACACATACATAAATACACACAACACATACACATGCCATGTGCACAATCAGCTGCCGTGTGGTAACAAGCTTGGCAGCATTAAGCTGAAGAGAGCTGCCCCTGTTGGCCCTTGAGCCTTCAGTCTGAACCCAGCTGTGAACATCACCACGGTGAAGTTACAAACAGAAATTAAGAATGATGAAAGTGAGGTTTTTAAGAGGTAACTGGATTTTTATTCTGAAAAACTGTGGTACTACAGTAGAAGATGAATAATATTCCTAATAAAGTTGGAGAGTTGTTAGAAATATTTTTTGGTAGATCATTACAATCAGAGTGTAACATACTCAGAAACAAGTTCCTCTCTGATAAGTACCATTCACAAGTAAAATAAAGGTTTTTAAAAAGAGGACAAGGAAAGTTTTAATTTTGTCAGCTCTGAATCACAGCCCAACAAAATGAAAAAAGAGATTACTCTTCAAGCACGAATACCAGAATAACTTGGCAGACGAGTCTGTAGGCGAAAGTACTATACTGTACAGTGCTTTGCAAAATGCTGCTTGAGAACACAGATACAGAATGCAGCCAGGGATGGAAGAGCAAAGTGAGCGAGCACTGACCTCTAGTGGATGAAAACAGTATAGAATTGTTAGAGCCAGATGACTTCAAGACAGAAAATACCTTACGCAGTTCTTCCCTGACTTGTGCTTGGGAACTCTGCAAACTACAGTCAGCACACTGTTAAACTTGAAAACAAGGGAAGGTCTCAATGACTGTGTGTCAAGAAGTATCACAAAGAATCACAGAATGGTTTGGGTTGGAAGGGACCTTAAAGACCACCTAGTTCCAATCCCCTGCCATGGGCAGGGACACCTTCTACTACATCAGGTTGTTCAAAGTCCCGTCCAATGCGGCCTTGCAACATCTATTGCAGTGTCTAGAGGCAAACATTCTATGGCCATAAGAAAGCAGTGCACTCTTTGAACTTGCTAGCAATACAAATATGTCAACTATTGGTCAGTAAAATTAACTGAGGTTAAATTCATTCCCACTTTTAGGTATTTCTTAAATAACTAGGCACTGTGGAAATTGTCTACATGGATATTAGCAGAGCATGAGTGACTTAAGAAAAAATCCTTAGGGAACACAAATGTACAAGTAACATTATATTGAGTCTTAAGCCTATTTATATACAATCAAAACATGTTCAGATGAACATTCATGTGTTTGCAGTACCTACCCCAAAAGACCTTGCCTGCTTCCCACCTTCAAGTTATTTTCTTTAAGCACTTAAGAGCTCTTCTTTAAACAAATCCAAACAAAAACAATCCCAGGCACATAATTTCGTAAGGCTAACCTTTAGCTGAAACTACTAGAGCTGGGTGCACCCAAACAGTTAATGTGCAATACGGGTTTCCTCTCCCTTATCAGTAATGTCATCCTAAACTTCATTCAGAAGACACATCCAGAAGCTAATGAAGACTTCGGGGGTTTTTGGTGCTTTCACCACGCTAAGACAGTGAGGTTTCTGGGAAACGTGATCAAGAAGGCAAGACAATGCGAGCTTGCATCTGGCTGCAAGCTTGCACGTGGCATTGCAGAAGCGCTTCGTTTATGTTGTGGATTGTCCTTGTTTCCTTCGGCAGCTCTCTCACACAAGAACTATTGGCTCCATACACTGGACATCTCTTCTTGCCTCAGAACGGCAGAGAAGGGAAGAAGCAGGAGAATCTCAAGGCCTGAGCACTCCCCATTGCAAGTCTGTGAAACAAAGAAGGAAGAACAACTTCGAGGAGAGCAGGGTAACAGGCAATGCACCAGACCTATTGTCTAAATACTGCTCCAGAGTACTAGATACTGTCTCAGTCTCTGATTGATATGAAACCAATTTGTGTTCCGAAGTTATAGCCATCACGGAAGTGAGAATAAAACTTATCGGGGTGGCATGCAGTACAGAAAGTGATATTTTGGTTCTGGTCTGTGACAGAATCATCCTGGATGTTCTCAGGAAGAATCCCACTGCTCTCAAGCAGAATCCTTCAAGAAAGACAAACAGAAAACAATATTTTTTTCTACATCTTCACATTCCTATCATTCAGACAGAAACTAAAATACCAGTTGAACTAATTGTGCTAATATTGTGGTTGTGCCTTTTACTTGTTTTTTTTTTCCAACATTAGACTAAAATAATTGCTTTTCTGTAATCATTAAAAACACTTGCTTTGAACATTTTTCTACAACCCAAAAACTAAAAATGTAACAGTAGAATGATAGTTGAAACCCAGTAAAGTTGAGCAGATACCTTTCATTCAAAGGTCTCATTTGTTGATCTACAAAGTACTAGGGAGCACTTCGAGATGGCAAGGACATAATACTGCTGGGTAATACTCTATTTTGATAACTAATGTAGAATTAGCACTACAAGTTCTGTTGTTTTCATGTTTAGTCTACTCACCACAAAAAAAAAAAAATGGTATGTCTTGAAAATGCACTTGGTAGGCTTACCGTGTTGCTCTTCTAATATCAATATACGGAGACGCAGAGTCAAAATGTCTCACACACTTTGGATCAATTCTGTGAAACTCTTCAGCTGACTCATGAGGAAGTTTATAGCAGCAAGGTCCTACAGATGGGCCCAGGACCACACGGATATCTTTCACATTACAGCCATATTCACATACCATAGCATTTACTGTGGCCACAGAAACTCCTAACAATGTGCCTTTCCAGCCTGTGAGAAATGAGAGGTTGAAAAAAAGTCTAAATTGTCTCTTCAATTTTATAACAACCAGAAGTATGTTATTATTAAAGGTATAAATAAATAGGTTCAGCAAATATATTATCTGAAAAAGCAAATTAACAACTGTCATGTTTTATATGATTATGTGATATGATATAATCATTTTGTGGAGATGTAGAGTGAAAAGTTTGTATTAGGAATCCAGAATTCCTTCTTCCAAAGGAATTCCTTTTTCCTTCATACCTTACAGCTCTTCTGACCCTGCAGCTTCTCAGTGGGTATATATCATAACAGAAATATGTCACGGTGAGAAGCATATTTGTGTAATATGTTGAAATTTATTTATTTTTTCCTAAAATAACAGTGAAAACAAGAGGCTCAAGCCTCTAGCCTTAGACTTCACACTTCGGCATTACTCAGAAGAAAGAGCAGCTTTGAGTTTTTCTAACCCAACTTGAGTCCTAGGACATCTTTGCATTGCACAAGGAGTATTTCTTTCTGAAGGACAGGCTATTCTAATAACTTCTCCTCTGAAAGAAAGACTGAAATGACCTTGTCCCTAATTGTCTTTATTTGTATACATAGCCACATGTGTTCAATGTGTTCATCAGCTGAGGTGGGGCTGAACAGAAAGGAAAGGATTTAGGAAAGGAAAAGGATTGTGATGTGGGAATGAGGGCCAAAACTTGGGAGATGGAAGGTATGCCTGGAGAAGGCAGCAGTGCGGGTGGGGGGAGCAGTGTGGTGAGTCGGAACGCACAAATCGATAAATGAAGAGGTAGAAAAGAAAGGAGCAATGACAGATTGAAATATTTTACGATTTTTAGGTTTTGAACACTTGCAGGGTTTCCTTCAGACCCTTAAAACTTTCAAGAGTGGATAAAATTCTCCCCATTAAAAACCACAACATTCTCCTCTCTCTCAGACACTCCTCTTAATTTCTCTGATCTAAGCTTGCTAGGTTGGGGAACAACAGGAACAACTTTATTGAAGGAGTATCCAAGTTTTGATCCTTTTATGGTGATTCGCAAATCTTCCTTTATTTTGGATAATTTTTAGAATGCATGAAGAACTGTATGAATTAGGTGGTACCCACAAGTTGTGTGGTGAAACTTGTACTAGCATCAAAGCTGAGGAGAAACTCATGGCTGGGACCTCATACATATGGGCTTTTTTTTTTTTTTTAATTAAATAAAACAGCTCCAATAGGAAAATCTCACCACAATATAAACGTGAGAGTCTAACAGTTGGAACAAATTCCAAAGCCAAACGTATTCCTAGATCATCCTAACCATTCCTGCTTCAGTTTTATTCTCATTGTTTGAGTCAACCAAATATTTCTTCTGATCCAAAACGATTTTAGGGGGCACTGGATTTATGGACGTTTTTTACATATGAAGGGGCACAGAAAAAATGTATTTATTTTGTTTTGGCTAGCAGCTTAGAAAAATAAATGTATAAATATGTAAATAATTAGTATTATAGCTATAAAATCAACAAATATCATAGCTTGGGAAACAAACTATTCTCAAGACTAATATTTTTGTCAAGATACAAACTGAACAGGTAAAGGACTAAATCATAATGTGATTTTTCATTTATTTATTCTCAGTGCACCTTCGGTTGCTAATTTGTAATCCTTTGTCCAAAGTTCCCTTAGCAGGGGTCTCCTAGTTATTTTTATCTCTGTGATGTAAAATTCTTACCAGAATGAGCAGCACCACAGGCTTTTCTGACAGGATCAGCAAACAGCACGGGTATGCAATCAGCCCCCGGAGCTGCTATTGTTACACCTTTCTGATCCGTAACTATTCCATCATATCTGTCAGGCTCTGTCTTTCCCATAATACACACAGCATTAGCATGATCAGTCTGTCAAAACAAAAACAGAATATGCATAGTGATGAGACAGTTCAAAAAAACATTGTGACTAATGCAAGGATGTTTTTTTTTTTCCATGAAACACTCTTTTCTGCACCTACTGCTATGCATGGAAATCAGGCACTCCCTTGTTCAATTGCCATGCAGATGTAGCAGTAGAAAGACACTAAAGAACTAGTGGTGTTTGTTTCCTTTTCTGATCATTTATCTGATTATTCTAGTCTGTGGTAAGCCAAATGTTAGAATATACTTGGAAGGAACAGTGCTGCTTCCCCATACTGTGCCAAATGGCTGATAGTTTGGATGGCTAGATAAAATGCCAGAGTAAATGTTTTAATTGTCCTGCTCTTTACAAGTTCTTGCTGAGAAACACAAAAATAATGTCTACAGTTTTAGCCAGGGATGCATGAAAGAAGATCTGATCGGTTTACATAAATCCCTCGTTTGATAACATACCTTGACTCTGTGAAAGGTCTCTGGGTTGAAACCTGCAGCATTAGCTAGCCTGCGGAGATTTTCCTTAACAACTGCTTGTGGGTCCCTCCGCTTAGAACTGCTGAAGAGATTGCAGGAGCTTAGAGTTGGTATGTAGGAGATCCCACCTGTCCTTGTGGTGAATCCATGTAGGAAGATCTCATCTGACAAGGTGAAAAAGACAACAAACAATTGCTTTCAACACGAGACCAGTCCAAATATTACACGACTTCATACTGGAGAGAACTGGAATCGGTCAAACAAGTTGAGTGCTGCTTTACCTGTTATTTAACTCTACCATTTAAACTGAAGGATTCTAAGTTTCTTTCTTGCTCATAATCATAATCCTCTGAGGTCTAGATAAAGCGGTTTGAGGGAGACGGAGTCCTGGCAAGTACAGCCTGGTCTTTTACAGAGTTCTAGTGCAAACCCTGGAGAAAAGGCAACTCACTGAGAAAACGGAATGTCGATTTTAAAAGCAATGTTCCAAGGTGGTATCTCCCAGCTTTTCTGGCAAATGAAGTATCAGTTCTCAAGCCTTTACAGAATCTCAAACATCTTTTTGAAGTACACTGAAAGGATTAAGAACTTCTAGCACTATTGAAAAATCCTCTGGTTTTACAGTGCATGGCCTTTATTGTGGCCTCATGCACCAAATGGAATTGCTGGGATTTTTGGGAGGTGAGGATTCTGCATGGCAAAGCTGATCAAAGAAAGAAAGTCCCAGTACTGGTATTTGCTATTTCAATAGCTGACAAGTTCAGTGACATAATCAGAGTTGAGATTTGAAACGTCTTTTATGTAGTGTGATCAAAAGTCACTGACAAAAACTTGAAGAGCAATGAAGGCAGATGGCTTTAAGTAACCTGTGATCCTTTCATATTCTGGGTCATTTCAGACACATTTTAGAGCAAAACACGGTTCCAAATCTTTTCAGTAGGAAGCCTCTTAGCTTTCCTCTGAATCAGGAGACCCCATAATTATACGAGAGACACACTGCAGTAAACTGGGTCATGCCGTGGCAGGGACATTGAGACATGAATCTCATTAACCAGGCATGCGTGAGGCTGCAAACGGGGAAAAACTCCTGCCCTGCCCTTCCAGCACATGGTGGTAACTCTCAAAGCATGTAATTCCCAGACAGAGGGGAGAAAGTTTTACTGTCTGCAATACTGCTCTCATTAAACCTAGGCCTCTCTTTCCTCTGACCATGCCCCAGGCCTGGAACAGACTTGCAGGTCTTTCTGTGTCTCCGTTGACTCTTCCCCTCTCACAGACAGCATACATTATTACAGTGCCACATGGAGATATTTGCTACCAAAAGACATTTCCAAATCTTACCCATTTTGCAACTCCCTTGAAGAAATACGCTTGGGAACAGTCTATGTAAAATCTGTTAGCTGGGATCCACTTTACCTGGGATCAGGGAAGATTTGAGGATGGTGAGCTCTCCCTTCAGGCTCGGCAGGCTTTCCAAGTACATCTGAATCTCCCTTTGGATGTGTGTCGCGTCCTGCGTAGGAAGTGCTTGACTTTCACCCTGAGGTTCAGTTATCTGCAGGTTATTACAACCAGATGCCACCTGTAAATCCTCAAATTCGAACTGGTAGACTGGAGTGAAGAGCTGGTCTATATATACTTTCATTAATTCTTTCCTGAAGGCAGGGAGAATAATTTTAATGATGCTTAGGTCTTTTTCATCAAGTTTCTGTTTGATGGTGTACAACACAGCAGCTGTAGTCAGAGCACGTACCACCTCAAGCCTTTCCTTCAGACTCTGAAAAGCTCTCAGAGCTGGAAGCAAGGAGTCTTGTTCACCCTTGCTTTCACTCTCCTGTATCTGGCAGCACATGACATAAATAAATGGAGCAGGGATGGAAGAGCACTTCTCAATAGATTCCAGCGTGTTACATAGCACTCCTTGGATGTTGTTCTGCATGCTGGCTGGGAGGCTGAACAGATCAACCAGTACTGTTTCCACCATATTCCAGGCAACCTAAAGATTCCTATAAGTAGACAAAAGAACAAAACCAAACAAATATGAAAAATGAACAAAAAGGCAAGATGACACCACTAGTGTCCAAACAGTTTTGCTATAAAAGCAATGCATTTAATGGTAATGTGTAGATCATAGCACCATAGAATGGTTTGGGTTGGAAGGGACTTAAAGATCATCTAGTTCCAACCCCCTGCCGTGGGCAGGGACACCTCTCACTAGACCAGGCTGCTCAGAGCCCCAGCCAGCCTGGCCTTGAACACTGCCAGGGAGGGAGCATCCACAACCTCTCTGGGCAACCTGTTCCAGTGTCTTACCACCCTCACAGGAAAGAATTTCTTCTTAATGTTTAGCCTAAATCTCTCCTCTTCAAGTCTGTGGCCATTACCCCTCATCCTGTCGCTACACGCCCTTCTAAAGAGTCCCTCCCCAGCTCTCCTGCAGGCCCCCTTCAGGCACTGGAAGGCCGCTGTCAGGTCCCCCCAGAGCCTTTTCTTCTCCAGGCTGAACAACCCCAACTCTCTCAGCCTGCCTTCGTAGGAAGGCGCAGGAGATAAGGTGACACAACAATAATCACTAGGATTTCCTCCACTGCATTAAAAGAATATGTAGAAGTATCTCAGCAAAAGAAAACAACAGGATATGAGAATGATTTTATATTTATTTAAGTTTCCCTACTATCCCATCTACCCCAGTTTTATCCCAGATCAGGGATGGCAAAAGGTTAGTCCCTAACACTGGATTTATTGAATCAATTCACCTCCATTAACATAGTGATCTTCTTGACCTCTGACTGTTGGGATGTCCTGTGAGGGGAACCAAACAGGGAGGTTTTCATGCTATCAGCTTGCTGGGACTGGAGGAGTTTCTAGAACGATTATTTTGGAGGCATTTCACACATTTATCAGTGAGGTGGAGCTCCTAATATCTTTCCTGGCAGTATGTCTGTTGAGCTCTGAATACAGCTACATCTTCCTCACTTGCAACATTTTTTGCACTCCTGCCCTTTTGCATTATCAAAAGCATCGATTTGCTCATTTCTGACTTCTGTATTGAGGGATAGGTGTTAGGTATAGTTCTTCTTCTCAGGACACACAGGAACTGAGCACAGGATACTGAAACTTTACCTAGCAACGCACAAAATGAACACAACCGAATAAAAACAATATAACTGTGCACACCTTCCTGTTTCCGTTTCTCCTCTACACTAGCTGCTGTGTTTCTCTGAAATCAAGATACCCTGAAATTGTTCAAAACCATCCTGTAGGGCACAGCTTTTCTTGTGGCTCATGGGGTACTTCTATTTTTTGGTAGTTTCTCTGCACAGGAATGAACTGTGCATAAACACAAATTACTGCCTTTACAGGAACAAAGGATCTGAGTCTTTGAACTCACTGCTCTGCTACCAGAGCCATCCATATCAGATAACACCTGGCATTTTTCTTCCATCCCAAGTCCTCATTCTCCTGTAACCACATGCTCTGGCTTCACAGCATTTCATGATCGTGCAGAACACCCTGTGTCAGGGTGGGCTTGGGCCCTACCACTGTGGCGGACTCAGTGTCCTCCCTGGCACTTCATGGTCCACAGTGGGCTCTGGTTTCTGCACTCATATGAGAGGTCAGAGACCCTTCTTGTTCGAATGGATTGCTCACCCAGAGAAGGTTTTACCAAAAACATTCTTTGTTTTCTTCATTGTTCTTTTCTCCAGACTGGAAGAATAACAATCCTGACTGAAAACGATGTTTACCTTTCTGCGAGTTGAACACTGACAAAGATTAATTAGCGACTATCAAAGCAGGTGAACTGAAAGTATCAAAATGTGACAGCAGATAAAAGCATCTGCCAAGGAATTTACGACTCTTGGTTTTGCTCAGGGTATTATTTACACACAGCTGATAACAGATTTTAGAGAAAACAGCTTGCTCAGGAAACAGTGTCAAAACACACGATCATGTCAAAGATCGTGACTTGGGAAATCAGGAGATTTCCCTCCTCTCCCTGACACTCTCTGTGGGAGGTCAGTAAGAATATGACAAGGCCTAATCTAGGTACAGCTAATTGCCCCAGCAAAGACAGAACGGAGGGGTGTGGTGGAAAAACAGATTACTGCTCCACTTCAGGTATGTCAATAGAGGAAAGTAGGCAGAGCACATTGCTGCCCTCTTACTTCCCTACAGCAATTCCACCAAAGAAAGGGTGGAAGGCAAAGTGTTTGCTGAGGGAGAGGTAACTGCCTATGTGGCCATTAAGCCATCTGTGCATCGACAGCAGTCCACAGAGGGACGCATGCACAGAAACAATGGGGCTGATTCACCTTCGTATCTTTCCAGTTTTGCATCAGAGGCCTACTGAGATCAGCGGTGACAGAAGTACATTTGCTTACAGTCATAATAAAACTTGATGGCTGCTTTCTAAGTCCTCAAAAAAAAAACTGTTCTCAAAATACAGGCTTGCCAAGCAGAACAATGTTTTGCTTATCAGAAATGCATTCATGGTTATTCGGGCTTCAAGCAACATGCTCTGCACTCCCAGTGTTTCATGGAAAGTCACGCTGCACGTAACTGCATCAGAGGACATTAAATACACTTATGAAGGATTTCCTCATTTTGGTGCACAGAGTAAGCAAATACTTGCACAAGCTTGAAGCCAAGGCCACTTGTTAAGTGTTTCACTCGCCCTCTGAAATTCTGTCCGCACAAAAATTTGGAGAGTAAAAAGATCCGCTGGCACAGACTTCAAGAAAATCAAATCAAAGAAAATGATAGACGATGAGAGGAGAGGTAAGGAGGGGACCGAGAGTGAAAAGGAGAAAGGCAAAGTGAATATAGAAAAGAAACTATAAAGGAAATAAAACCAAGTGGTAGAAACAGCTCAGAAAGACCTCTTGCTTTTTAGCAATTTTCAAACAACAACAAAAAAAATCGGTTGGAAATCGGTCTAGACAATATTGCTGGCCATTTCCTGCATCTGTGAATCCTACTGGTCGCATTAACTTACAGAAGCTCAGAGAACTGACATGGTTTTGAGAAAACAGAAAAGGAAAGAAATATTTAACATCTGCCAGAGATGCCCAGAGAAAACAGGACGTTAAAGCAGTCCAAATGAACAGGGATAAGAGCACACTGGCAATAAAATTTCAACAACTAAGAAATAAAAGGGGGGGAAAAAAAAAAACATAAAAAGCTCTTAACTTGGATTAAAATATTCTGGTTTTCTTAACTTAGGGATATTTAGGGAAGGTGGAAGAAACAGAAATCAGCACTTATAATGAAAATATTGAAGTGAATGCAATTGTCATAAGTAAACTCACAAGTTTAAAGCATAGGAATTTACTTACACAAGCAGACAATCCTTTCAACCTCTCGAAAGATATCATCTGATATAAACACACACTGCCACCTTTATATATCTCACATCTCACTGTTAATCTTGCAGCTGATTTGTACAAGGTGGAAATTCCTATTCTAGGTAAGATTGGAGTGGGAACCTGTATTTCTTCTTCATGATAAGACCCTGCTTTGTTGCTGTCACCGTGCACAGGAAATAACTGCACTGAAAAGCACCACCATGATTCAGTCCCCCGGAAGCAGCATTAACCCTGCCATGCAACCCACTTCTGTCATCACAGGTGCCAGTGTGTTAGCATTGCACAACCTCGGATGCGGAGACGTTGGGCACACCAGAGCAGAACAAGAACACAAAGACGTTAAGGCAGCACTTGTGCAGACCGAGAGTTTCCTTTTCTGAGGGCCATGTACAGCAAGGCACATGTAGCTGCACGTTCCAGCAGAGGATTTGGCAGTCAGTCAAGAAAAAGGGCATTCAGCAGGACTCAGAGTTTACCAGAGGCCAGCCTGCAGTCACAGCCTGGAAGGAGGAGGGAACCTCTCCTTGAAGCTGTGAGAAATTTTGCAGAGCTCAGTAAAAAGAATCAGAGTGTTTGGACAGGGCAATGCAGTGGTCAAAAAGCAAGTAGGGGAATGAGGAATTTGTAACAGGGTTTTTCCAAGAGTCATATGGTAATAAATATATTTTCTTGGCTGTGTTAAAATCATAGTCAGAGCAGATAAGTATATGACAACTGAAGAAATGGAGAATAAAAGAATAAAATGGAGAATATATATATATATATATATATTTTTTTTTTCCATGAACAGAGGAATTTGGGAAGTCTGGTTTCCTACAAACTGCTCTCCTGTGACCCCTGTTCCTTCTTTAAGCGCAGTCAGCCCACATTTCTGCCAGGTCACACACATACCTTGGGAGTTCCCTGCCACTTCCCCTCCTGTTCTTCCTTGCAGCGTATGCTAGGTAAAAGGGACAAGAGCCGAATTATTTTCAGTGCAGAGAGCTGAAAAGGGATAAAGAAAAGGCCAGAAAATAGTCAGGATACAAAGCAATACCAAAAGTGACAAACTGGTGTTACCTCTCCAGCTGACGCATTAGATTCAGCTTCTGCCACCTCAGAGAAAAAAACAGACGAAATAAACAGACCGTGCACAGAGAGGAGTTTTTAATTAATATTAATTAAATTAATTAAATTAATCAATTAGATTAGAGATTAAATAATAAAACTTGTGGAACTTAAGGTTAAAGCTATTTACCCCGGAGTTCGGAGGAATAGGTGTGGATCCCAGACAAGTCCCCAGCTACAGGTTACGGAATGGCGTGGCACGTTTCTGCTTTCCCGCAGCCCCGTGGCGTCAGGTCCTCGGCAGCATGTAGCAAACACCGACGACCTCCGACAGCAGGCACAGCTTCGTACATGCACAGCTTCGTACATGCACAGNTACATGCACAGCTTCGTACATCAGGTAACGCCGAGCACACCGCAGTGCGAACGAGGCCCGCACACACGCCTCCGCCGCAGGGCGAGCCAGGCCGCGCTGCCACTGCGGGCCGCGCAGCGAAGCCCCCGCCCCATTTCCGACGGGATGCGCTGTTCCCTCCGTCTCCGCTCCGTCTCCTGCCAGGCGCAGCACTCCCCCCCGGCCCTCCCCAGGGCTCCCAGCGCCCCTCGGCCNCGGGGGGGGCCGCCGCCGCCGCTCGCCCTCAGGCAGCAGAGGGGTGGGCGGCGAGGGTGGCTCTGGGGGGCCTGGGGCTGCGTGCCGCTGGAACGGGCTGCGTGGCGGTAGGGGGTGTGAGCATGGCTTTCAGTGACGCTGCAAGGACCTGCAGAGAAGCCAGAAGAGCATTGCAATATTTCGTTCTATAAAACTCGGGAAGAAAGAGTTCTAATTTCCAACCACTGGCTTTGAGCATCCACCCATTGGTAACCTCTTCTTGTTAATGAAAAATAAACCAAACAAAGCTGTGCGTATACGATTGTGTGCATGTGGCCAAACAAAATTTCCCGTAGGAAAGCCCTTAGAATTATTCTTTTACGTTAAGAGCTAGGAAGTAAATGGCACGATGGTGAGGTAATTCACGTCTCCGTTCTGTCCTGCCAGGTCAGCCCATTTGTCTGAAATGGCTAAGCAGAATTGTCCGTCACTAACTGAAGTTGTAAAGCAAGTTGCAGAGCAGCAGCATTTACAGTCATCAGAGATAGAAAAGACCAAAGTCGTTCTTTTCCAACTGCAGGTAACAAGCCGTCTTTAGAGTACTTTGGTTCCTTTAATTTATTCATTAGATGAGGAAGTATTCCTATGAACAAGATGAATGTACTTCATTTTTCCTGTGTGCTTGCAGTTAAGTGCAAGGCAGCTGTTCTGTTCCTCCATGTGGTATTTAGGCCTTCCTGAAGCTGTATGTGTATCGTTATTTGTAAGGCTGCTTCTTAGCTAAGGCTTTATTAGAGCAAGTTTTAGCAGAAGTTTTATTTATTGTTATTTTGAAGAAAAAATGCTGAAATAGCCACTCCACAAAATATTCAATATATAAGTTAGAGCTTTTTGCATTTTTCATGGTGATTTCCTAAGAAGTAAATGGGGAAAAAAAGATTTGAAAGCATCCCTTTTGGCAGATTTTCACAAGACTATCATTTTTTCTTAGCATAGAGCATTTCTTTTTTCATATAGAATATTTTATTTTTCTCTGCATGTTTAGTGAATGTCCTAAAGAGTCATTCAACACTGTTTTTAATGATTTTATTTTTGTAAAATATTGAATATATGTAGTTTTCCCAAAGGTTTAAGTAATCACTTCTGTTCTAATCATTCACAGAATTTGTTAAACCTTTAATTGTCATTTAATCTTTGAGACCAAGTGTCTGTTAAGATACAGATGTTTAAGTCTGAGGAAAACCACAGTGGTGTTCAGGCATTTCCAAGCATGAAAGAATGCAAAAGGAAATAGAGATCCTGTGCATAGCTCTAAAACTGAAATAATGATGTTTGAGATTTTGCATAAAGATAATTTTTCTGAAGGATCAGTGAAGACTTTTATTGGTTAGGAGTGCCTAATGACTGGCTGCACCTTGCAAGAAGCTTTCTTTTAATGATACACCATAATGTAATGTACTGTGATGGTGGTGTAACAATTAATTTATGATCAAGTGATTTAAATAAGAGTTTCAATTTTCAAATAAGAGTCCTAGATAATTAATTTAGCTAATTTCTTC
>VXAV01013312.1:617786-628584 GCA_013399715.1 Alectura lathami | reverse complement strand
TGTTCCTCAGTTCCCTCCCAGTTGCAACTACGGTCCTTTATTCTTGCTTCTGATCACAAATCCTACTTTTCAATAAAACTTTTGTGACTCACACAACTCTTGCTGAGTTCTGATCCCTTGTTTATGAACTACTGCTCTCATATTAGTTCTNAATGACGGTACTCATGTTTGCTGCTTGACACTGTAAGGGTCAATCACTTGCATGCATCTTTCAGTCTGTGAAGAGTCTGCTAAGTCCAAGCTGCCTCGCAAAGTTCTGCAACAAATTTGTTTGGCACAGCTGAGAACAGATGATTGTCTGCACAGAAGTGACTGCTGTTTTCGCTTTCTCCAGTATCATTTCCACATCTGCAGCTCTTTGACATGGCAGATCACTGCGAAGAGAGAAGTGTGAGGTGTCTGTCAGCAGATGGTCAGCTAGCAATGTCCTCGTCTGCTGCCTGGATTCATGCTTGCCTCCTGACTGTTCCTGGAGCCAAGAACGGAACTGGAAGCCTTGGATTTCGTGCGTAGCAGCTGTAGTCAGTTTCTCCAATGCAAGACATTGTCTTGAGAACTTCTTACAGGAGCTGAAGAGTAGGAGTCTTACCTGCACCTTTGTTACCAAGGTTAGGCCTCTTTTCCTAAAACTTAATGCTGAGATCACCACAGACTGGTTGAGGTCCATTTAGGACAGAATGTAGAGTTGGTGCCAGAGAGCTCTTAGCTTTTCACACCCCTACCATGACAGAAACTGGTGGGAGGAACCAATGTGCTGAATGTCACCTTTATTAGGTTAAAATCATTAAGTTTCAAACTGAGACTGATGAAGAATCTAAAGGGACAATGGTCAAAGTCTGCGACAAACCTGACCCTTTATCTAGCAGGATACTGAAACTATAAAATTTCATGTTTGCAATATCAGCCCATTAACTAAAGGATAAGATAAATAAAATGAGAAGAAAATATTTGCACGCATGACCTTCTCCTATTGACACAAAAACAGAGTCTTTCAGATTGGGTCTGCATGCTAATCACAAAGCACACACCATTTTTTGTTGAGATAACCTTTGTGGCTCTCAGATGCACCCTTTTGAAAGCTCTGTTTACATATATGGCAATAGCCTTTTCAACCTGTATTGCATAGGTTCTTGGAGGTCGATGGATTACTTCTAACGGATCTGTTAAAGGTTGCCCAGGAAAGGAAATCTGTTAGCCTAAATGATCTTCAAGTTTGAAGGGGCTGAAGGCCATTTCACTGGGGTAAGGACTGTAGAGCTAAGTCTAGGAGCTTGGGAAGAATGGATTCGACTTGCGGGATCTATTCTGAACTAATCTTTGTGCAAAAAGTGTGGCCAAATAAAACCAGAATTTATTCCCCCTTCAAAGCAGTAGTGATTTTATTTTCCAGAAGCTGATTTTGAGAGCTGCATGAAGGGCTTTCCACAGCAACTCCAGAGCTCCCAATCTTTTCCAACACAACTCCAAATGGAGTTGTATCATCTGGAATAATTCCTCGTACTCCTGAGGGCTATACAAAAATTTTAGCTTAGGGTCCAGGGTTAGAGATGGGGCTATGCTGTGAGAGCTGCTGACTCTCTTTGCACTTCTCCTTCAGGCATGGAGAAATCTACATCTTTGTCAAGGCACACTTTATATGATTTCTTGTACTTTCGAAGTCCATAAGGCACAGATGAGTATGACATTGACAGAAGATGAAGATGAAGCCATAAAAACTTTAACTTGCTCTGATGCAGATTATATTTGTAATAATATAAGCCCTGATAATCAGCATGTCCTTGCAGTCCTGCTTATCTGGTTCATAGCAGGAGAAGACTATCAGGACAAACAAGTGTTTTATGAGGAGCCGAACTGAAGAAGGATGCCTCCCTAAGAATTTGCATCTGGCAGGATTGTCTGATGCCTGAATAAAGCTTCCCCTTTTGCATTTTCCTCCAGAGGAGCACTAACAGCCACTATGCTTTTCATGAAGCACTTGTCAAAATTGTGTATTTTTGATACTGCTTACCCTTTGCCAGATGCTGTGATTGCACGAGTCTCTTTTTCTTAGGAAACAAGACTGAAATATCCCTACATCTGATTTTGCTTTTTCAAACAAATTACCCAGATAAATTAAAAGCAACAACAACAAAAAGCATATTCTGTACCTGTCCCCTTACTTAATGACACTAGTTTGCCCCATAAGAGGTGCCAAGATTGGTTGGATTAATTAAGAGTAGAATCATTGAATCATCAAACGATCTGAGTGGGAAGGGACCTTGAATCCCATCCAGCTCCATTCCCACTGCCATGGGCAGGGACACATCCCACTAGACCAGGCTTCTCAAAGCCCCATCCATCCTGTCCTTGAATCTAATCTAAACCCACCCTTTTCCAGTTTAAAATGTGGTACTCTATGTATCTTTCTAAGGCATATGTCAGAGAGTCAGTTCTTATTCCTTGTGTAAATCAGGAAGAATATCGAGCTCTGAGAAAGAAATTGACCCATAACCTCAATGTCTCTCTGTATATTTCTTCTGTAAGGGTTATATTTTCTTCTTTGTTTAATAGTAGAAACTGCAGTGGGTGGAGGGAAAAAAACAGCACAATTGGCTGTTCTTTTTCCAAATGAAAATTAATTGAGAGGGATTGGAGAGGCTTTCCTCTTCTCTCTGAGGAATCTCATCACTGATTTGTCCTATGGGATGCCTACATCTGGTTCAGTTTAGCTCAATCTCAGCTGAATCTGTCTTTAGCATCGACCCTTCATCCAGTTTCAGATGTCTGCTGGAATGCTGCCTTTTGTGCCTTGCTTGCATCTTCTCATTCTTCTTTCTCCTACTGCTCTTATTTCATNTTTCCTTTATTCCTGTCTTCTCAGATGTCCCCTTGTTAGCTTTATGGAAAACCCTAAATCATTCCTGTTGTCAGGAAGTATACTAGCTACAGTGATGTTGGCTTGATTTCGTTGGTGTTTTGATGCTGCTTGCAGTAGCCGTACTGTATAATCAAGCCCTGACACTGATCAAAAGCAAAAAAGAGCCGGTAGATGGCACCATTTATTGTATTATAGAAGATTCATAACCAAGCCTGGAGAGTTTTTCCCCCTTAAACCTAGTTGCCAGTAAAACATAAATCAACCCTCCATTTTTAGAGATGTTACTTACAAGCTGAGTAGAGGCCTCACTTTATATCCTTTTCCTGGTCTTCCTGGGAAGGATTCAGTGGCAATGCCTTAAATGGAAAAACATTTTAGAAACAATAATGGAACTAGAGGTCAATAGGATACAGCCCTAGGGAGCTTTCTTCTGTTTTGCTCTTAAAAATATCCCATTGCTTCTTTACTTTCTCCATTCTTTTAAATGACATATTTGCTTTGAGACGTATCTCCAAACCCAATAACTTTGGAAAAGATTCAGGCAATGGTCAGTTACAAACATGGTGTAGCTCTTCTGTTACAAGGAATTGTACTGTTTTCTCACAACACACAGCAGCTGTTATCTAGGGCTCTCAGAGTGCTTTAGAACACTTAATGAAGTAAGGCTCACATCACCTCTGTCAGATAGGGAATATTAATTCCCCAGGAGTCACGCTGACCTCACTGGGTGCTTGTGTGTTTCTCCTTGTCAGAGAAATAGATACTCATGTGAGTAAAGACTGCAGAACCGGGAGTAAACAGTGTAATGCATTTCTTGCCATTTCAAGGATCTTTTTTTTTATTATTTATTTATTTTTTTTTTCCAGAAGAAGAAGCAAATAGTTTTACCTTACAGGAGTTTACCTCTGCAACCTTTTTGGTAGAGGANACTTCAGCATCATTTACTATTAAAGGTTAAAAGCAGTTGCTCTTTCCAATCTGCTGCTGCACAGCCAATGTAATTTTAATACTGTGTGCTGTAGAAAAGGAAAGAAATGCAATGCTGAAACATTTAACAGGATATATTTTTCCATCTTTATTTTAGGTTATGAAAACTGTCTGCTTAAAGCTAGTAAGTGTTTCCAGTCAATGATAGTTTCCTGGCATCAAAAGATTAAGAAAATGAAATGAAATATCCGGTGGAAAATACACCAAGAGAAGACAAAGAAAAAGAGAACAACTTGGATTTTCAATATTTATCTGCCTGCTATGTGTATCTGCTTCACTGGTCTGTCAATTTTAATTGGACTGTAACCTACTGTAGTTGGGTTCACACTGGTTCAATTAAAAAATCCTGTTGCTACTTTTTTTTCCCTTATAGCCCATAAATAGGAGTACTGTAAGAGTAATAATGTTAACCCCAGTGTCCTGGCAAGATGCCAGTTCAGGTAATTATATTCTGCCTATGTAGATTTCAGCTGCAGCTTCAGCTGAATACATTAGTCTTTAGTCTCCATCCCTGATCATCATGTTATATAGCACTGTAGTGTATTGTTAAAGAGCCACCCAGATGTGGCTGCATTTTGGTGATCACTAAGCTAAGTAGAAAAACAAATCAGGATCTCTTCTTTTTCTAGGCTATTTACAACACTTATTTGCAATGTTGGGGGTGAGGATTCATTCAAGGATTACTTAATGAAGGGTTTGCAGACTACATAGATAGTCAATGACTTCTGGAAACTTTGCATAGTTATATGTTTATGACAAGGAACAGTGGAAAGGTTTTCTGGTCTCCTGCAGGAAGATCTTCAAAAGCAATTTAGATCAGACTGTGTCCTTGACTTTAAAAGTATTATAGCTTGGGAAAAATATTCCTTTAACAGCCTGTCTGGTAGGCCTGCACAAGCACTATCTATGGCAAAAAGAAGAGGGGCAGTTGTTGAAACAGTGGTGATATTGCTCTGAGAGTAGAGTGCTTGGTAATGTCAACTGTGCACATCGTTTTCTGGGTAGTTATTGGTTCTGACTGTTTTTTTTTTGTTTGTTCATTTGTTTAAAAGATGGCCCCCTATCCCCCCTTTCCACTTCCCACCTCCCCCCCACAAAAAAAAAAGCTACAAAACACAGTAAGACTAGCCTACTGGAACTGACTCTTTCAGAATATTTACTTTTGGCTGTTCTGAAAATTGCACATGATGTTGCTGAAAAACCATGCAGTTGTACACAAAATGATCATTAGCAGCTGAAGTAGCATTTATTGATGTTAACATGAGAAATATTGAGCAACTTTGTGCTTTCAGTACCATGCTCTCCCCCTACCACCAAAAAAAGGGCAATAATATCAAGATAGTCCATGTAAGGATTAAGAACAAAGATTATGTCAGCTTTGGGTGCCTGCTGAATGAAGTAAAACTTGTGTTACAAAATGAGCATGATAGTGATGAAGTGCAATGGGCAGTCAGGAGATCAGCATGTCTAATCAACATAATGATCAAAACACCAGTCTTCAAAGGATCTCTGAGCACAGAAGGTGCATGCTGACTCAAATGTCAGAGATGCATCTAGTTCTCACAGGCTTTTGATGAAAGTTTGGCACCTACCTTGTCACTTGTGCCTTGGGGACATTTCCAACTTACATATATTGTTAACCTTTGCTTCATTAAGGTGGAAACTGAAATTGCATTTTAGAATTGTCAAGCTGCTATCTTGCTTGTGTTATCTGCACTCTCTCTCCATCTGTGTTTAGTGAGCACATATAGTGTTGTCTTGTAAACTGTCTCCATATTTTCTCCTTAGGGATTATAAAGGCCTTGTTCAGCAGACGTTCCTCATTTCAGAAGCAGTAATCGTTTTGATGAGCCCCGCCTGAACTAACAGGAATTTCAGTGGAGCTGGGCACATGGTGGAGAGTTACCTACATGGCTGAGGATGAGAGGTGAGGCCCACATCTTCGGTTATTTTAAATTTCCCCAAATTAAACTTTTCATGTTAGGGGGGAACACTTGTTTTTGCTTTATGATGATGATTGGAAGACGCAAGGCGAGCAGCAGGGCTGGTGACAGCGCCTAACATTTCTCGGAGCTCACAGCAGTAGCTTATGTCTCCAGTCATACAGGAACGAAGGAATCCATGGGAAACTGTCAGGTCTGCAGCAATCCAATTAAGTGACATGGTTTCTAAAGCTAGATGATTTGAGGAAGCTTAAAAGAGAGTTAGCGCTGCGTCAGCTATCTCGTTGGATGTGTTTGTAGCTCTGGCTGCTGAAGCACGTGGACCCTTTTCATTTTTTCCCCTAGAACAATACCAGGGAGAACAAAATTGAGTTAATCATGAACTATCTTTGTTATTATTTACTAAATGAGAATCCTAATATATATTGTAAATAAATGGTCATATTACTTGAAAAAAATCAATAAATGGATCATATTACGTGTTTTTCGGGCCTTTTATTGAAACTGAAATATTAAACTTTCACTATAGTAGCTCAAGTGCTATTAATTTGCATAGAGCTTATTGTCTGACCTTTGCCGTTGTCAAAATCTCTTCCTCCTAACCTTTAGTTTCAAATACCTGGTTGTATTTCTGCTTATCCTGTTCCCATTATCTCTGTGTATGAAATGCATGAGACAGAAAAGGAAAGCAGCTCCATATCTATCTTTTTTTTTTACAACTCCTGTTTATGTGTCAAAACAAAAGGGAATTGTCACTCATTGTGTGCTAACAGTAGCTGGCTTTCTTCATCATGTCTGGAAATTAGAATCAATGTCCAGTCCTGCAGAAATACTTTGCTGCCAGCCCCAAGAAGCAAAATCACGGCTCTTATAAAATCAATGACAGAATTTGATTTGATTTCACTGGGACCATGATTTCACTGCAGATATATAGAGCTAAGAAATTAATAGGTTGATCCCATCTGCCGCTTCAGAGGAGGAATCAGGAAAGCGGGCCACATCTATATAGGAATGAAGGCAATGCAGCTTGTCAGGAGCTATGTGTCAGGAAAGGTGAACTGCAAGAAGGAGGGACAACGCACAAAATAAAGGCAAAGAGGGAGAAACAGTGTGGCTGCAGGTCAGCTTTGGAGATCCCCAGGCCCTATCCATCTCTATGAAAGTTCTCAGAGTTTATAGCACCAGAGCTGATAAAACTATATAATTTCTATACTGGAGAACACATCTTACTTGTGTATGCCATATTGGACTCCAATGGAAAATGAAATGCTGATCTTGACAGCTCAGTTGGCATGAGTGCTCCCATTAGCTCCTTGTCTCGTAGAAAAAGTACTTCCAAGTTCAGTTCAGTAGTTGGCCAAGTCTGGCCTGTTGTGGGTAATATGTCAGCATAGGTGCTGATATTGGTAGCTGTTTTTGGCAATGGATTTCAAAGAGCTGAACTGTAGATCACCTCCTGTTCAATTGCCTTGTCCACCTTTCTGATACAGATTGATACACAGTGATGTATTTCTTCCTAGCGTTCTGTGGGCAGGTCAGCAAAACTGACCCACAAAGGCAGACACACAAATGTCTTCCAGTACAGAATTGACATGCTCAGTGCAAATTAAAGTCTGTTGCTGTGAATGCAAGCACACCCTCATCTGTAAGACTGAAACAGAAATGGACGAAAATGGCCCATCTATAATAACTGGCAAAACTCCCAAGAGAAAGACAGAAAGGGAATCAGCCGAATTTTTGAACGTGTAGCTTCCCCTTTTATCATGTTTCTAATCCCATTTTCTTTGGTCCTTTTTGTCTCGCTTTGTTGTTGTTTGTCTCTAGCACATACGTTCTCTAGGCTTTATAACGCTTCATCTTAAGGGGGAACTGAGGAGCGTATTTTGCCTGCTCACTAATAACTTGAATTTTTTCATCACAGAAGCCAATCAAAGCAGGCAGATTACAGTAGATGGAGCAATGAGATTTGCATATTAACAGTATAGTTGTTGAAGAATAGCTGCCTCACATTCGGAGCAAACTGCACGCTCCCATTGGCCAACAACAGCTGCCAGCCAATGCAGATGAGGGATTCAAAGGTCGTGTGTTGTTTTCCTTTTTTCTCTCTTGAGAGTGCTCCTATAAATCAGATACCAAAAGCAGCGTGCGGGAGCCAGCCGAGTGGCGTGGACCCTCTCGGCTCTGCCTCCAACGCACGGCAGCGCTGCCCGCTCATTGGCTTGCGCTGCTCCATCCCTGCGTAATGGATCACATCGTGTATATTAATGCTCCGGCTTTACAGTTCTATTTCCATTAGAGAAAGATTGCCTGTGAGCCTCTTAGTGGATAAATAGGAATTTACAGCTTTCAAAAATTCTCTTAGAGCTTGCAGGATCCACAGAAGAAGGAATTACATATGACTATTTTTGAAGCTTTAAAAGGTCCAGAGGGCCTAATTGTGCTCTCAGATACATCTGTGCAGCTCCTAGTGAAGTCTTTGGTTATAATGCATGCTTACAAGACAGATAAAAGGGGTCATTTCTTAAATTAAAAAAAAAAAAAAAAAGAAAGAAAGAAAATCCTTCAGTTATTAAAAAATTAAATTGTAAGGTCTTCAGGCCAAGCCAGCAACTACCCAGGAGCTACTCACAACCTAACAAAGTGAGATCTCGGCTGGAACCTGGCAGCGCACTGACCTACAAATAGCAAATAAATGTGGAAATGAGCATGTGTCAGTGAAAATCACACACAGAGACAACACCTGCTACTGCAGGTTTGTGTGTGCACACACCCACGTGTGCGCGCTTGAGCATGGTTGTGTGCGTGCCCTTGTACAGAGCCTTCTGTGGGAGCAGAGGGGGGTAACCCTACATTTCCACAAAATAACCGCATTGAGTGTTTGCACACTTCAGGCAGGTGTGTTAAACAAGACCCATACTGGCAGAGAGATGTTTTTACCTCTGTTTTATAGCAGCCAAGACTTGCAAATCAGTCAAGAGAAGCGTGCTTAAAATGTGTTTTTAATTGTTGTGTGTGTTTGTTTCTAAGTGGGCCCACATTCAGTGTCAGAAAGAGATGAAGAAAGAAATTAAACACATAAGTATGTGTTTAATTTAAAGGTAATAAAGGTAATAAAGTTTAGAAATGTATTCAGACTGGAGGTGATGCGATTTATGAACTAGTCCTTGATTTCACAAACTAATTTACACTAAAGGTGAAGGATGAGTTGTGCATGAACTGCCCCATGACTTTCCTGTATACTTTTCAAAAGTAGGTGCCTGCTTAAGAATGAATGTGCCTAGGGCCTGTGCTTTAACAGACTGAATAGGTGTGTTTTCCTGTAAATGGTATAGAGATGCCCAAGTTATAATTATGTCTTACTTTCATCAGGGCTACACCTAACATAAACGCCTCCAGCAATTTCTCCCTTGCGTAGCTATCTGTGTCACAACTGAAAAGCAAAGCAAAAGCCGCGAAGAAACAAGGGATCCACATCTGCACAGCTGGGCGAGGAGCGGCTCCTGCTCCTCAGCAGAGGTAGTTAACACTTACCTAAAGCAGGGCATTAATTTCCATGTTTTGTCCTCTACATGGATGTCCTTGCGTTGCTTGGTATAATTTGTGTCAGTGTTGCTCGTCATCACTTCTCAAACTGAAGCTGTGACACTAACCCTGCCAGCCAGGGGAAAAAGCTACACACAGAGGCGACGCAAGCCAGCATTGCTTAAATCAGATGAAGGCAGTGGCATGGAAACTGCTTCTGTTGCATAAGTGTGTTTGCTGGTAAACCTGAAACGATGGGCTGGTGAGCATAAATAATCAGCCCAGTACCTGTGGATGTAACTCAGTGCCACTTCGGTGTGAGAGAACTGCCCTGGGGAAAAAAAAAAAAAAAAAAAAAAAAAAAAAAGAGAGAGAGAGAGAGAGAGTGGAGATTTTTCCTATCATATTTTCTTCCTGCTACTAGAAATCATAGCTGCTGTGTGCAGTATTTAATACCTGATGTTAGTTTCCACCTTTCAGCCACAGCCACTTTTCACGTACCAACTGATCGTCACCTAGAAGTGTGCTGAAACACATTATAAATGGGCATACAAAGGCTTTCTCCAGCACTAAATCACGGCCATCTCCGCAGCGGAAGGGGGCCACTTACAGCAGCCCTGCCCGGTAATTCAGGCCAGGGGAAGAGCAGGCTTCTCCCATTCAAACAGCACAACAGAGTTCAGACTGGCCGCCACCTGGCAGAGCAGAGGATCAGCCCTAAAAGCCTCGGATGAGGTGCTGGGCACCTCCAGCAGCAGTGCTCGGCTGTCAGGAAGCACTGGTTGCTGCCAGACCCTCTGGGCATCCTTTCCTGGGGTGTGCGGTGTTCCATGGCTTTGCGAAGGGAAGGCGAGGCCAGGCGTTCCTGCCACGCTGCACAAAGCCATGCCTCGGGCGGTGAGGGGTGTCACCTACCTGGGACGTGAAAGCATCAAATCCAGCCCTCTAGCAAGCGTTCCCCTGCGGGGTGCAGGGGTTTGGAACCACAGCTAACCGGCAGCCCCTGCAGACAGGACACGCAAGTACTTCTGGCAGGAGAATCCCCAGCAGAAACCCCAGTCCCACGAAGAGAGGGCAGCTCCCAGAGCTGGGAGCACGGCGGCTGGCTGAGCTCCAGCGGAGCCCTCTGGGGAAGCCTGCAGCCCTTTGCCAGGCTCCTGGGCTTGCCGGTCACCCCCTCTCCCGACATTTGCCTCCGGCCCCGCAGGGACCTCTCCCCGCCACCGGGCTCTGCGCTCCCCGCCCTCCTCACCGCCCACTCCTTCTTTTTCCTCCTCCTCCTCCTCCTCCTTCCCCTGGTCCTCCGAGAGCCTCTCCTCCCCTGCACACCTGCCTTGCCATTTGTCGGCGGCTTTGCTAGGAGGGGAGAATTTTCCCTCGCTCCCTTGCAGCATCCCTCCCCGGCACACACACACACACACACACACACACACACACGCACACTCGGAGGCACCGCGCCGTGTGTGTGCAGCGGCGGCCGCCGCTTCTC